>SMGT01006632.1:1030321-1049276 GCA_004794575.1 Lanistes nyassanus
AATATATGCGAGTGAGAGTGATTGTTCTACATATGTCAGATGTATATTGGAGCATCATTCCTTGTGTAGTGAAATATTCTGTTGTAACTGTAAATAAATAGAGTAGTGTATTATAGCTACCCTCTTTTATTAAGTTGTGCGCGTGACAAGCAAGGGGGTGGGGGCTTGAGCCGATTGGAAATTGATTAAATTAGGCAGCGATTGCATTGTTAGTTTCCCCCTTTCTTGACACGTTTTTATGTTGTGATAACTCTAGTCAACGAGCAGACGAGTAAAACACATAAGCGCCATACCCCTAGACACGACAGAGACAATACCGCGACATATCTCTCCTTTTTTTTCCTCCATGTCTTTGGACAAAACTACCCCTTCACTGTAAGCAAAGCAATCTCGGCAGCACGCACAGCGTTAAGGGGGAAGGTGATTTAGTGGTAGAGGGGTAGATGTACGTTGGCCAATATGGCCACATACAGTGAACTGTTCCTTGCTTGAAGCTGTACTCACGGCAGAATGACTTCCGTCGGTTCAACTTCTCATTGAACTGCGCTGACACACTGTACAGTTATTGCAAACGTTTGTCTGACCATGTCTAACAGACTGTGCAGTTATTAGAAACAGTTGTCTGACAGACTCTACAGTTATTGGAGACGTTTGTCTGACAGACCCCACACTTACTGGAAGCGTTTGTCTGTCAAACTAAAGAATTATTGGGAACGTTTGTCTAACAGAGTGCACAATTATTGGAAAAGCTTTTCTGACAGACTGTACAAGTTTCAGAAATGTTTGTCTGACAAAATGCACAGTTATTGGAAACGCTCTACAAGTGTAAAAAGTGTTTTTGTCTGTGTTCTCGAAAGTGTTCAAATGGCCAGAAAATGTATAAATGGTGTTCTGATGATGTTCCAAATGTGCGCCAGCAGCAAGTGTTCAGTCAAGTAGGGGCATGCCAAGAACACTTAGAATACATGTAGCACACATCCTACATACTATTTACACAAGCAGCATGTATTTTGCACCTGCTTTAGCACTTTTTACATGTAATTAGTGTAAAACATATTTAGCTGCACACTTCAAAGAAAGTTGATTTCACGCAGGAGAAATAGATCACGTGACCACAATCTCGATCTGGCGTTAGCTGTAATTCCAGTTCTATAAAATTAATTTTTCCTAGGTGACAATAGTTTATTTTAGGAGTGATTCGCCTTATGTTACTTTTTTGCCAAATGTACAAATGGGGCAGGCAGGCAGGCAGGGGGGCAGGCAGGGCTGCCTGCAGCAGATGCCAATGCAAAGATCTCCAGGCAGCATCGCTGGGCTCCAGAAGGAAGCACATGAACCGTCCCCCACATGTGGCTCCGGAAGCAGACACAAGAGGTCCGGCTGGCTTCTGTCCAAGTTTGACGGACAGAAAACTCCGCCCAGCACTCTCTCAGACGGCTGAGTGGCCGAGCACCTCGAGAGACTGAATGGTGCGATCGTTGACTCAGCCAGATAGTGCCTGAGCTAGAGCAGCAGGGGAGGGCTGGAAGCGGGGAACGAGGGCGGGGTACTCGGAGCTACTATAAACCCCTTCGATAGAAAAGAGAAGTAATTAAACGAGAGAGGAAAGGGCAAATGACCTTATCCATGAAAACCGAAGACGCTAAGGAGGTAAGACCCCACCATGCCAGTCTTTAAAACAGAAAAGTGCCAAAAATCTGACATGAACAAACAGCAACGCTAGGTCTTCGTATGAAAAACTCGGCTGTAATGTCGTGGAACACTTTCCTTACACGGCCATCATCACAAAACGAAAGGCTCCCAGATGATGACGTCGAAGATGTGGAAAAATTCGGGATCGCAGATCGCAAGGAATGAAAACGTGAAGGTGGGGCGATGCAGAAGGAAAGACAGAAACTGACACACAGACATATCGAAATCTTTTTTTACTCGCACGCACGCACGCGCAGACAATTTGTACATAAGCTCGTTTCTTTAAATATAATTTACTAAATTGGACGAAATCCAACACTACAAGACTTTGATGGAATTACCAATATTGCTGGGTCGGCATTTTAATTTCTGAATCTTTGCAAGCTTGTTGAGAACCAGTCAGTCATTCCTGCTTTCTAATTCTAATATATAAGGCCGAATGGGTGTGTCTGTTCATGCGTGCATACGTGCGTTCGTGGGTTCGTGCGTGCGTGGGTGCGTGGGTGCGTGCGTGCGTGTGTGCGGGCGTGGGTGGGTGCATGCGTGCATGCGTTAGTGCTTGCATGCATGTTTGTGTGTGTGGAGGGGGGTGGATGGGTGGGTTAGTGGGTGTGTTTGTTTGTCATACAAATCCACACGCCTAAACCGACCCACACCCAATTCTGCACGCGGGTTCTTTTTTTATCCGCAGATGGTCATAGGCTATATTTCGACCCTTTACCTAGGCCTAAACGAAAATGAAATAATAAATATGACAAAGCACTTAACAAGACACATACACAGCGATCAGCGTGCAAGGGAGATCACCACACAGTCTTTTCCCTTTCGTACGAAGAGTACTTTCCTTTGCCTCGCTTGACAACAGGGAGACGGCAGGCACGAGTAGGGGTTTGGGAACGGGTAGGGGTTGGAGGGGATGGTTAGTAAAGGGGTAGGGGTGGTGGTTAGAGAAGGGGTAGGGGTGGGTAGGGTTAAAAAAATACCCGAGCAGCGCCGGGTCCCCGCTAGCAATATATTTAACCAAAATAAAAATAAATACGTCTGCAGAATAATGACGACAGCACACAGCTGACAATAGCGGAGCGCTTTCCATACTGCCAAAGCTTCCTGAAGAATGTAGGTTAACTGCTTTTCTTCTCGTAAAAATAAAAATATCTGACATACAAAGATTAGACTCAACCCATCTGAACCGAATGGAACGAACAACAGGCTTAAACACTTCGGTAGCAGGCGAACGAACTGTTTGTTTGAAGAATCACAAAATGCTCCCCAGCCCCACCTCCCCTCCTTCCTCCCCAAACACACTTCGACACCTCGGGTATGTGACACCTTCCATTTCCCCTCAAGAACAACATTTTCCTACCGCATGATCACCCGCAGAAATGGGGACAAACTGATTCTTCTCCAAGAGAGTCTCTAAGCAGTACCAAATCATCTTCGACAAGCCATGATCTCACTTTCCTTAATACTTACAGAAAAACGTGCTTTTCTTGTCCTTGCCTAAAAGGCAGCCCTCTCCCCTAGTCCCCATGTTTTCCTAAGGGATTTCAGGCCACTTAACTCCCCTAGATCGCTTCCTCAAATAGCCCCACAGGAACGACAACATCCAAAATGTCAGATGTCATTTTCCTGAAATTTTCTAAGGCTTCCGAGGTTGGTAATCATAGACTGGGGATCAGAGGAAACTCAAATTCAATGTGGTGGTAATCATTTCAGCTTTTGGCTGGGCGCACTGCCTTCTATGGAACCGTTTAGGTGGAATTAGCCAAAAGAAACTCTTCTCTTAGACGCTTCTTTTTGTGTGTGCGCACGTGCTTTTTGCAATTGCGCGTAAGCGCGCGTAAGTATAGACCGAGATTTTCGTTTTGTCTTGCAGTTTCCTTCATCCTCTCCCTCTGTATCTCTTCATTATCTTTTCCTTCCTTCCTTCCTTCCTTCCTTCCTTCCTTCCTTCCTTCCTTCCTTCCTTTCTTTCTTTCTTTCGTTCTTTCGTTCTTTCTTTCTTTCTTTCTTTCTTTCTTTCTTTCTTTCTAAGCATCTGCAGCTGCTTTGCTTTACAAGCACGCAGACTTTGTCAAGACTGTCTGTGGCAGGACCACGGCCCATGGTGTTTGCATGCAAAACAGTTTTTCAATGTTTTCAGTGCGGCTACCGATTCCAACGAAAACATCTCTGGCGGAATAACACCGCTGGCGACGCCAGACGTGCCTGCTTCAATGGCGCGGGATGAAAACCATAGTTCCAGACACTTCACTTGACACTGCGCTCCTCTCACTAAAGCCTCTTGACAAAAACAGTCCCGACGCAAGCATCGGTCTGACAGTCAAAAGAAGATGTGGGGAGGGGAAATGGAGAGGGGTGTAGACGGTCTATGGGGGGAGGCTGGAAGAGGGGGAGTTCTCGATTAAGGATCGCGCATTACAGCCTAATCTCGGCGAGGAACGTGATTCGACTGCCATCAACTTCCTCAGCCGAAGCATTTGAGTCTTTCACCGCTGGATTTAGTTTTCCGAAAGTACAAAATGGCCTATAGGCTTTGCTGCTATCGGTGTAGCTAGCCACTTCAGAACACTGCGGAAACATGCGCATTCACGGAAAAACGACATGCGGTGTATCGCCCGTAAATGCCGATTTCTGCTTAAATGCACATATTGTGCAGCACAAAACTGCAGTGATGTGCACGGCGCAAGAAGTGTCAAAGATGACGGAGAGATAGATTTAGCTTACTTTCAAAAACGCTTTTCACATTTCGGCAAAGCACTTTGCACAGAGCAACTAGTTCTGGCCGGATTTTAGTGAAGTTTTGCGATTTGGAAACCAACAGAGACTGTGTTCCCCCCTAGCGACAGTACAGATCAAGAACAAGTCAAAATAAATTTTATATCCCCTCCTGATTCCATCTTTATATCTTTAGGTAGTTATGTATGTTATGTAGTTACGTAGTTCACTATGTATGTATGCATGTGTGTATGTGTGTATGCATGTGTGTATGTGTGTATGCATGTGTGTATGTAGCTGTGTGTATGGATGCAGGACGTAGGTAGGTGGGGAGTTCTTTCCCACATTTTTCCTGTGTTGCTTGTACATCGATATTTCGTTTGCTGCTCAGTAACTTAGTCTTCTGCTTTTGTTGTATATATGGTGTAGTTTCTGTTTGTATAGCTTTGTACTGCTTGTGAGTCAAGCGCACGGAACACGTTTTTGAACGCGATGATGCGCCCTATAATAATAATAATAATAATAATAATAATAATGATAATAATAATAATAATAATAACGCTGAGATGTGGACACAGTGTTCACGGGAGAGGGAGGGAGTAGAAAGAACGTCAGCGTGTGCGATTGTGCGCGCGTGGACGTGCGACTCTATCCGCGTTGACTAACTGTCCATTTACCTGGTAAACGCTCAACCGATACTACTCTTGGAAATATCCACTATCACCATCCTTCCCCCACCAATACCACCCACCCCACCACCCCATCACATATTTGACCCGTTCCCGTTATTGGTTCTTCACTTCTACTGCGAGGAAATGAGTTCCGAACTTTCACAACGAAACGTGGTTCGGTTTAAACGATCTCATCGAGCACGAGGGATGTGAACCTTGCTCGCGACCTGGCAGCGGGGCTAACATCCGGTGTGCGCGCACAGCTGTCGGCCGCCCTTTCCGCTCGGGATTGCATCACTGCCGGTTCGCCGTACAGCTCGTGCTGTCAACCGTAGCCCCGCTGTTGCACGCGCAGACCTTCGACCAGAAGGTCTGGTCATGACATCATGATGGCACGTCCGCGAAAGCGTGGGTATGAACACCAGAGCGAGATTGCATGGCAGTGAGTTCTCTCCCTTCCACACGTAAAGGTGTCTATAAAAAGCACAGAGAAAACGGCCTACCCACACAGTCGTGAAAGGAAGATTAGATACAAAAGGTCGTAATGCCCACACAGTCATGAAAGGAAGATTAGATACAAAAGGTCATGAAGCCCACACAGTCATGAAAGGAAGATTAGATACAAAAGGTCATGAAGCCCACACAGTCATGAAAGGAAGAGTAGATACAAAAGGTCATGAAGCCCACACAGTCATGAAAGGAAGAGTAGATACAAAAGGTCATGAAGCCCACAACAGAATACGTCCCGAAGGCTGTGGTTATGAGCATCTTGGTAAAGTTAATGCAGGCTCGCCCGGTGTCATGGAGGAAGAGTTTATCGTGAATACGACATTGTTCAAATAGTTTTGAATTTTCTCCCCTCTGTTTTAAAAACATAAGGACACACACGCATAGCTGCACGCACACACATATACACAGGAACCAATGCGCGCACACACACGTAACAAAAAGAACAGGGAACACAGTGAGGCAGGAAAAGATAAGCCAAACATACATGAAATGATCCCGAGAAATAAAAACATAAACTTGTCCCTCCCCGAAGGTTAAAAAATGCAAGACATAATGGGAGAATCCGTACAACACCCACATATCGGTGCTGAAACTTGAGTTTGCGAGAGCCAGTTGAAATTGTTATAATCCGCCAGCTGCGGTCTATCGGCGTTTGTCTCGCACCAGACATCAAGAGCTGTGAAGAAGCACACAGCAGTCCACAGTCTGGAGATTGCCGGATCTTGAGCCGGAAGCAAACGCGACTACTTCCGGGATGGGGAGACAAATCTGAAGCATTTTTTGCCTCCCTTGGGATGCCTTCTGCTTCCATCGCTCATTACCCTAACAAGGTCCGGGAGTGGCTGCTGTGAAAGGGAGACGAGAGATTGCATCACTAATAACACTGGCGGAGTTGAACTTTCGTCGAACCGGGCAACTTGGGTGCCAGTCGTTTTGCCCTGTGACGCTGTGGGCCTCTGTGATGTTTGTTGTGCTCCCTACTCTCTGTCTCTCTTCCCCTTTCCTCTCGCCTCTCTCCCCACTGTCCCCCTGTTGACGCCCAGGCTGTAATTATTTGAGTGCACGAGCGAAATGGGCTGTTTCGAAAAGAAAAAAACATCTGGACGTTGGTAAGCTTGTCTCTGTTGTGTTCACAGCATATTTCCTTTTTGCTGTGTCTGTTGCGATGGTCCCAATATATCGGTAGAGTCACGGGGTGGGAAGGGATTTCATATCCCTGCTGTCTTTGATTCTGTCATCTATGTTGACATGACGCCATGACGGGCCATTTTTTGTGCTTTAAACTTGCACTCATTTTGGCACCATGGCACCCACAGGACTCAACCTTAAACATGGACTCTCCCTCTCCTTTTCCCTTAACCCCCTCACCCCTCCTCTCTCTTTTACTTTTTCTCTCACCTCCCTCCCACTCTCTCTCTCGCACATCAACGCCCCCTTACCCGCGCTTTTTTCTCTCTCTCTCCCCAGGCCACTCTCCACCCCACCCTTCCTTACCATTTCCTACCCACCTTGCGATTGGCTGCCCCTCTTTAACCCCTCTTACTCACTGTCCCTTGGTCATTCTCCTGCTATTTAGCCCACGCGCCACATCTACTGCAGCTAAGTCTTTTTCTTTTTCGTTTTTTCGTCGTTTTTGTGTCGTCCTGATGAAGGGGTAGTGCCCCGAAACATGTAGATTGTCTTCGTCTTTGTCTTTTTTTCAGCTTGGTACAGTTCCCTTGTTTTAATTTTACTTTAAGTTTGCATTGACATTTTGCAAGTTGCGGGATTGTTGCAGGAATGTATAAACGCTGTTACCAAGTCAACTGTGCTGAAAGGAACGCTCAGAGCCATTATTGTTTAGTTTATGGGTAGAACCTGCCACGTCCCGGAAGACCTTGAATGAGAAACGTACCCTTACGTCTTCAGCAAGCAAGCAGACGATTCACGTTGTCAAAACTCGGTGCGCATTTCGCGAACTGTGGTTCATGGCCCACAGTCTCCCCGAGACCTTTCTTCTGAAAGCATTCGAACGTCTGAGAAAGTCTCGTAAGCCCTTAATCGACCTTTCCCTTCTTATCGATACGCACAAAGCTTGTCTCCATCTCCTGTTCGCTGCAAAACTGCTCGCACGGGAAAAAAAGTTTTAGTTGATCGACGTTTCCTCTCATTGTTTTTTTGTGCTTTTCTCGTCTACAGAATCTTCTGAAATAAGTCCTTTCCCAATACAGGATCTTCTGAAATAAGTCCTTTCCCAATACAGGATCTCCTGAAATAAGTCCTTTCCCAATACAGGATCTTCTGAAATAAGTCCTTTCCCAATACAGGATCTTCTGAAATAAGTCCTTTCCCAATACAGTTTCAGTTTCTTTGACTTTTGGCTCGAGAGCTTTTAAGCCCCGTACACTATTCACATTCGTTTGGACAAAGACAGGATAAAGGATAAAAATCAACTTAAATTCATACAATTAATGCGAGATTTTTCAGGATTTTAGCAGTTAAAGCCTTTCCAGTAAGGAGCCCTCCCCTCTCAATCGATTTGAGCGATGATTGTTAATATGTGTGTGGAAACCTTTCAATACGGGAAAATAAATCGCTGTGCATAAGGATTCCCCTTCATATTTTTTCCATACGTTATTGATACTTTTGATGTTTTGTCCGTACCTGCTAGCTTTGAAATCCGATGATTCTGTTATGGCTCCCTCATATTTTTGGATATTCATATGTGCTGGCTCGAAAATCTTTAAATCTTGTTAAGGGCACCTCACTCGCAAACAGTCCGTAATTAATTTTTTTTAAAACTCGCGTTGATCAATAAGATTATACCTTTATATGGGAAAGGATCAGTTGCAAGGTCTTTAAGCAGCGAACAGAACAAAAACAAAAAATAATGAGATTAAATTTAATTTTAAAAAATTAAAACAACCCAAGTTAACACAAGTCTGACATCACAAGCGGACTTTTTTAGTTTTTATTTTTTGCTTTAATGCAGAACTGACACAAGAAAAGTGTGAATATGCTAATTTGAAAGGTTCTATCTGGGTGCTGTTGCACAGTGAGCTGTCAGTGTTCAGTACATGTTTTGTAAGTGTTTTTGTTGGTATTTTGCTGGTGTTTTGGTAGTCTGTTACGCGTTCTGTCACTGCTGTACACAGTGTTGTTGTTTGGGTGTTTCATGAATTGTTTTCGGTGCATTGACTGTCTGCGATGATGTTTCGGTGTCCCAGCTATATTCTCAAGGTCTAACTGTCACCACTCTTTTCTTTTTTGTCGTTGTTCTTTCACTGCTCTGGCATTTTTCTATCACTGGCCTGTCAGGATTCTGTCCTCGGAGTCTTCAATATCTGTCGGCGCCTTCATGGCAGCATTGCACTGTCTGGCTCACACGCTCATGCTGGACAACACATTGAAACGTCAGACGACAGCACACTATGCTACCGTGATAACAACGATTTCTAAGACAATGATACATGATTCATGTGTTCACCAAGTCAGGTCAACATGTAAAAATCAAGAAGAGTACAACATCAATCATCAATTACACGATAAACATGCTGTAAGCAACATTAAACATCAAAGTAATTTATTCTTAAAATAATTAAGAAACAGTGAACTCAGCAGGTGAGGCAACATGAAACAGTACAGTGAGCGTTTTAGAGTATCTCGCAGAACCATGAGCCCCAAATGTGTGCTATGGGTCAGCTGTCACAGGGTAGACCCCGATATTCGTAGCTTAAGGGTGCACAAATGTTAGAGGACAGACAACTACTACATCAGCCAAGTGTTGACGAAAGAGATGTATAGTGCCCATAATGTCTTTTGGTTACTTTTGCAAATAGCAATCAGGAATACATAACGATATATCTAGCGCAAAAGCTGACGAGTTCAAAGCATGAATATCTTTCTTACACATATTCATACACATATATTCATACACACATACATACAAATACCCCATATACATGCGTATGCACATACATATACGTCATACTAAGACACGCAGACACGTACAAATGTATGTGACAGCAGCTCCTGGCAGATCTATCGACACCATCCTAGTTCTCCGGATTAAAGCTATTATGAAGTACGCGAGAGTATGGGCCTTCCTTTGGACAATATTTGCTCACATCCTTCACGCCTGATGCCCGTTTCCGGCAACATCTGACAGAAACTCGTTACCCGATAAGCGGAATGTTCAGAGAGAACAGCCATTATGCCATCGGGGGGTTGGGGTGGGGCGTTTAAAGACCTGCTGGAGAGGAGGTCTTCAAGAAAATAAGTCGCAAATTTCTCTCCATTGTGTCGTCGCAGATATTTGCCATAGACTCAAAGCCGGTTTTATTTCTCCACGCAATTTGACCAAACGTGTGATGTAATTTGGTGCCATGCCAAAGATTAAATGAAACAAGAAACTTCCGATTTTAGCAAGCAGAAGTAAACGTATTATCTTTTCATTTATTTCAGCAGGTTTAAATGTGACCATTATTTATTTTACTTTTAGTATTTTTAAATATTTTAATAATTACGTTTTAACACATCATATTTCACAGTTACATAGTAAATATTTCTCAGCCATCTGTCAGTGTGATTCTGCCCACAAAATGCCCCCCCCCCCTCACTAACAGACGTCCTGTTGGATGCTGTGTTGCACGAAGTCCTTTCAACACTTTTCTCCAGTGAGCAGAGATCGAATCTCGTAAAACTAATACTGCCACACTGGTGCATGCTAACGTACCAAAAAATCTTTCGGACTGTACTTTAACTACTGACTAAAGCTTCTGCCTATATCTTTCCTTTGAATTTCTCCTGCTGCCGTCGAGTATTAAAAAATTCTTTAGCTTGAAGTACTCCAAGCTGCCGGAGGCCGAAGGGTATCGATTCCTATAGAAGCTTTACTTTAGTAAGAACAGATCAGGCCAGGCTACAGGACACGCAAAACCCTCTATTTATTCCACGGAACACTTCAAAAGATGTCTGCAAAAACTGGTTGCTGGGTGACAAAAGAGAACGGGGGCGATGAAGACGGCTTCGAGAACAGGGGCCTGTTTGCTCGCTCCTGCATGATAAACATGAAAGGCGTTTCATTAAAAGCGAGGGAAAAGGGGCATCACTCTGCGAGTCGCTGCCAGACTTTTTTTTTTTTGTAAGTTCGATTTCGCGTTGCCATTGGCGTCGATGCCATGATAGGAAGACAGCGATGGTAGACGCACGGCCACCCAAGATGAATCAAGAGTCCTTAAGATTTGGGGCCTGGGAGAGGGCACCAAAGACACTACAGGTCTCCAGCACTCGGCGATCTTGCGCGCTTATAGTCAAAGGAAGAACAAACGGAAGCCCTGCTCTGCTCACACACTGCTCAGCTCTAGTCGATTTAACACTCACTCCCAGGGTCAGGCGTTGGTCAGTAGGAGACCTGAGAAGGATGCCATCCGAAATCGATTCCAAAACCACAACAATGTTCGATCGCTTTGTATTGTGTCTCGATCCACCAATTCCCATGCTGTCATGATACAAATCAATACCGAACGACACTTGTCTGTTATATAGCTGATTAGAGAATATCGGTATTAACATCTGGTAATAACATATAAGATCGGCAGCTGAGAAGATCAGGAAATGCGATATACTTCTAGTACAGTACCGGATAGCAGGTACCTTGAGTATCCACTGACAATATGAAAGGAAAAAGAAGGTGGAGATGAAAATGTGGAAAGCGACAAGCTTTGGGAGGGGGAGGAGTAAATGAGAGATTGAGATTGAGATTTTTATTGGCAAGAGAGATTCCATTCGATTCGATTTCTTTGTTGTCATAAGATCACTATCCCTTAACAAGAGGGAGAAAATTAGAAGAAATTTACATAACTGCATTACAGACGCATCCATTCAACTTCACATTTAAAACAATATTTAGATGTGGCCAATAAATTGACCGAACAAGTTTCGTACACCACTGCCTTGAAACAGTCGTGGTAATAACCTGCATATATACATAACAGTCATGGTAATAACCTGCATATATACATAACAGTCATGGTAATAACCTGCATATATACATATACTGGTTGTGCGGCTGGTCATTCACGATCAGCTGAATGAAAAAGCTTTTGTCTTCACGATATGGTCTGTCTTCTGTCCAGTGCTAAGTGGATAAATCTCGCTAGATTGACCATTTCTCTAGTCTTCTCAGGTTGTAAAGAGAGATGAGTAAATGAGATTAAGACTTCGATTTTTATTGGCGAGAGAGAGGACAGAGAGAGGACAGAGAGACGACCGAGAGACGACAAAGAGACGACAAAGAGAGGACAGAGAGACGAGAAAGAGACGACAGAGAGACGACAGAGAGACGAGAAAGAGACGACAGAGAGACGAGAAAGAGACGACAGAGAGACGACAAAGACGACAGAGAGACGACAAAGAGAGGACAGAGAGACGACAAACAGATGACAAAGAGAGGACAGAGAGACGAGAAAGAGACGACAGAGAGACGAGAAAGAGACGACAGAGAGACGAGAAAGAGACGACAGAGAGACGACAAAGAGAGGACAGAGAGACGAGAAAGAGACGACAGACGACAGAGAGACGAGAAAGAGAAGACAGAGAGACGACAAACAGATGACAAAGAGAGGACAGAGAGACGAGAAAGAGACGACAGAGAGACGACAAAGAGAGGACAGAGAGACGAGAAAGAGACGACAGACGACAGAGAGACGAGAAAGAGAAGACAGAGAGACAACAGAGAGAGAGAGAGACAGAGAGAGAGAGAGAGAGAGAGACAGAGAGAGAAAGATGGTGGAGAGAATGAGAGATAGGAGAAAGGATAAAGACAAATGTTTTTACTAAGAACTCTTTCTTTGTTTCTTCGTGGATGTTTAAAAAGTTTTCTGGTCTGCTTACGTCGTCGTTTATAAAATAGTTTGTTCAACGCTCTAAGCAGTGGCCAATGGCATGCTCGGGTCAAGTGGTGACGTCACAGCTTTATTTTTCCTGCATGTTTTCCGGTTCGAATAGAGTTCATTGTGGGTCCTTGAGGACGATGCTGGAAGCGAAATACAGGAGGCTTAAGAACGAACACGACCCGACATTTAATGTCGCGTTTATGCCGTCCGTAATTTTGTTTTCTTTGCTGCAAGCAGGAATTAAGAACGTCAAGAAATAAAAACAAAAGAACCGGCGTTAAGTGAAGGCACTGTCGACTCAAAGACGAGAAGAGAAAAGGAGGCTCATAAAGCTGTGGACTTGATAGATTAAACTCTCACAGAGCGAGCAAAGAGGGCGACTTTCTAACTTTACGACTTCGGTCTTGTGTTTAGGGACTTCTTGACCTCATCTCTGTCTCTGCTCTTGTCTCTGTCTCTCTGATCTTTCAGCATAAAATCCATATTTGACATTGCAATGTTTTTGTGTTCGCATTTTCTTAACGTCTTAGAGGAAGAAAAGAATACAATGTGAGTTTTATCTGGGACAAGGGAGAGGATGAAAAGTACCCGGAGAGATGGAGCGGAGGGGTGTTGTTTTATGGTGCACCTGGATGTTCGAGCATTTACTAGCTAGATGTCACTGGAGTATATAGCTGGAACTTCAGCGACTCTTGTATGTAAGATTCGCATCACAATAGTGCGAAATAGGCTGGTTAGAATTCTGATAACAAAATGTGTTGCTAATATTCAGCCGCAGTAGCGGTTTGTATGGTGGCTTAAAGCTGTGTTCAGAATAAGTATAGCGACTACAACCATTCCAAGATTCCACGCCGTTGCAAGACGAATGCACGTGAAGGTGTAGTCAGCACAAGACTCACTGCGTGCCTGGAATATTCCATCGGCAAACGGGTTAATAAAAATACACAAATGTTTGGGACACGACCGGTTAAGGTGATGCACATATGCTGACTAAGAAATGAGTCTAGCTTGGTGGCTTGTCTACCCTGCGGTGTACAACGCGAGCTGAGGAAAATAAAAAGGCTTCGCCTTATTTCAGGACGCCAAGTCTTTCCACACTTGCCTCGCGCCAAAAAAAAAGGAGGGGCCGGGGGTAAATTAATCGCTGCATGTGCTGGCTTTTCGTCTTGACATTTTGTTTTGGTTTTAGGATAACAAATGAGATTTGTGTACAATGCCTATACGTATATGTACTAATGCAAGAGACACCCCCCCCACACACACACCAAGCACTCTCACACACACCCGCGCGCACGCACACCCGCTCAGATGCACGCACACACCCAGGCAAGCACACACGCACGCACACACACGCACGCGCGCGAACAGAAGGACAGAGGGGACAGCAAAGGCTGCAAGAAAATGTTTATACAAGTTCTATTTATTTTATCATGTAGCAGTTTGGATTTATCATCAAACATTTTACTTGTGTTCATTTCCTGCCTCAGTCATCGACAGAAATCCATCCATTGCACTGTTGCCTCGAAACATGTCTTCTAAACATGTGCGTGATGGCACGTGGCCAGTGAAATAGTTCGAAGGCGCGTGCTTTTTAACAGACATCGACACTTATTAGTCAACCGCGGGAAGCCCAGGAACAGGCTAACATGAAATTCAGATTGGGTCTCGGCAACAAGGCATATTTTTTCTTTTGCAACATCACTGTGTTATTGATTCCATGATCATGCAAAACCAAGCTGTAGTGTCTGACGCCTTGCCTGCTGAGTGTTGACTGAAGATAGCTTCCTTGCTTGGCGGGACTGAACTGCTGTCTTTTATTAGCATTTTTTTTGGTTTGGGGGTTTTTGACTCAGGGGCTAAAGCTTTTGTTACACTTTCGGTGGTTTCCTCCATAATCTTGTTATTATTTTTATCTGTCTTTTTAAACATCTCTGTGCGCTTCCAGTTGTCATCTCTTCTCTCCCTCCTTCTTTTCCTTCCTGTTTCCCTCTGCCTCTCGTGTCTGGCTGCTTTTTGTCTCCCTTTCCCCTGCTCTCACAATCCACCTGCAGATCTAACCTTTCACCTCTTAGACTCACCAGACTAGCACCATGCCATCAGTTTCATTCAGAATATCATGCAGACGAAAAGAAGACCTGATATGACAATCTCGAGGTGCGCGCGCGCGCGCGTGCGTGCGTGTGTGTGCATGTGTGAGCGGGGATTTCACTGGCGAGACTGATCACATTCGGGAGATCCCCGGGGTAATCGGACATGTTTTAAAGGCATGAGTGTACTAGGAACATCTTAAAGTGAATGTACAGTAGATCCCCTGGAGCTATTGTTTGAAGCTCACTGGGCGAATTCGAAGTCGCACAAAAAGAAAAACACGATGAGAACCCGAGACCCTGTGATTGGACTGATCCCTCCCACATCTTTATAACGTCAGAGATAAGATGCAGAAAAGGCCAGCGAAGCTCTACCTTAGCAGCAGATAAAATGGTCTCCAAATTTCTCTGCGCAGTATTTTTAAGGATATCGAAAACGGAAATAATCCTCACGGCTTGTGCACATGCCTCAGCTCAGACTGATCAGCAGTTCAAACAGTTTTACACCCCACTCTCTCTCCCTCTCCCTCTCTCTCTCTCTCATTACCAATAGACTCGTTTGTTTGCTCTAAGGACATTTCTTGCTGTGGACGTACATGCCCTTAAAGACTTAGTGTATAAAGGCCTTAACAGATATCCAGTCGTTATTAATGCGGTTGTTAGCTGTGTTCGCTATTGACTACAAGTTTTACAGACTGAAGAAGATAGATTCCCATAAAGCTCCTTACAAATATACTTTATAATTTAGATCCTTGAGCTAAGATAATGCGGGCTACAAATATTCGTTTATTTTCATTTATAATTGTGGTTCTGGTGAGTTGTGAATGAATCAGAGCGTAGGTGAAGTAAAGGAATTCTTATGTGCGTCTAAAGAGCGATTAATAGATTGTAGATGGCAAAGGTAAAACAATTACACAGAGAGCAGTGAGTGCTTAAATATATATTTGCTTTTATAGACTTAACTTCCTGAGGACTATATCGGATAGGACAGTCACACGATTTTTTCAGGTGTGACCTTAACGTTCCACCCCGGGGACAAGGTCAGTTCCGGAGCTTGATTAGCATCGGTGACATGTAGATGTAATGTCGGTGGAAAAAAAACCCAAGCTCAGTGATCGCCATTTCTTTCTCTACCGCCCATTTGAACGTCAACTGACCTGTTAGTCTGCAGACCATTCGCAAACATACCTAAAAACTTCCTGGAGAGCAGGAAGTCTGCTTTAATTTTCCTATAGAAATTGCATCGTGTGTTCACAGTAGATGCTTTTAAATAGTCGCTGCTACTTTGCTCGAATCGCTTTTGTCGCACCGTCTGACCACACCCTAAGGATGAGTGTCTGGGTTGGTAATCGTAATCTCGGTGTACAGCACACTTTTCATAACCCGCCAGCCACAAGCCCGGAGTTTCACAGCTACCCCAGCCCTCGCTACCCCAGCCCTCGCTGCGCTGATAGACTAGCAGTCAGGGAAACGCATTCACTACAGACATGCAGACAGCGATAGGAAAGGACAGGACAGCCAGAAGAATGCAAGTGAGGTGGAAGCGGTATACTGCAGAGCCAAGGGACAAGAATTTAGCTACAGGAGAGGCCACGATTTTTCAAGCATCTACTGATTGTGCAGAGTTTGTATAGCTGAGTGATTTCCTTGCAGCTTGGGAGCATCAAATCATACACTGTGAGTCTATCTCGATCCCAGTTGGTCTCATTTCGGCATCCGAACGGTGATGGCTGAAATGCGCGAACCTTTTGGGTGGGATATAGTTTGGGTGTTGTTTTTTTGTTGTTTTTTTTTTTGGTTTGTTTGGTTGGCTGGTTGGGATTTTTAAAAAATTTCTCTCTTTCCTTGAAAAGAGTTGCCTCCGGTCTGATGCACAGTTGATTTTTTGCGATGTCTATGTCCCCCAGATGTGCAATTTTTGCTAAGAGAACACGTGCTTATATATTAATACGTAAATCCCGAACTGTGCTTAACCACGCACATTTTCGGCTAGAGCCTATCACTTGCGCCTCGCTAATTGCCTTCAAACTTTTTGTCATGGTTGTAATATCAATGAAGCCTTCAGGTCCTTTGCAAGATGGTAATGCTGGAAACACTGGCCCTGTTACAAAAGAGACGACTGTACAAAGAAGAGAGAATGCGTATAAGAAAATCACACCGCTGGTGATTACACAGATCTCGCTGTAATGGAGTAGCTAAGGAAGTCACATTTGGCATAGGGGTAACTGGGCAAATTTTAGCGTGGAAGAAACTGAGATTTTTGTTTAGGTGTGACCGGGCGATCGTTGCACAGAGTAACGGGGCAGACTTCTGCACGGGAGCAACTGGGCGATGTCTAGCGTGGGAGAGACTAGGTGAACTTTTGCAAGGGAGTGACTGGGTGATCTTTTGCAAGGGAGTGACTGGGTGATCTTTTGCAAGGGAGAGACTGGGTGATCTTTTGCAAGGGAGAGACTGGGTGAACGTTTGCAAGGGAGAGACTGGGTGATCTTTTGCAAGGGAGAGACTGGGTGAACGTTTGCAAGGGAGAGACTGGGTGATCTTTTGCAACGAGTAATAGGCAATCACTTCCACTGAAATACCCCGGAGACAGTTTGCAAAAGACTAGATCGGCAAACTTTTGTCCACGGGTCAGATTCCGCCGGTAGTATGGAGGGGCTGAGCATGTCACACTTCCAGTGACTAAGCGCAAAACTTGAAATATCCATATTTTAATGCCAGCCGGTTATTGGAAGCAAGAGCTTTTGAATACTCGGGGCATGTTTTCTGTGGGAAGTGTTCTCTCCTGTCATTTTATTCTATGCAAATTATAGGACCCCATCAGTTGTGTGAGAACCGACCTAGAGATGAAAATAGTTCATGAGTCGCAACATCCACACTTCGCTCACCGTACTGATATGCACTAAGTTTGCGGCGGGACGTTAACCAACCAACCAACCAACCACACTTCGGTTTTGCATGTGTAGCGAGATAGCTTTCTGCGCGTGTCACTGTGACACCACTCGCAATAAAACGTAATGGGCGAAGGTCAAAAGTCGAACGCCTGCAGGGGAGGATAGGGTTCCTAGTGCGCACCGACCGTTGTTTCCTTGCTAATGACAAATATTTTTCTCGATCCCATAATTGTGCACGTTATCCTATATTTTTTTTAATGCGACGTCACAAGGGCGGGTCATGACCTGAACTTTAACCCCATTGACGTATGGAAACCAAAAAAGAAGAAAAAAAACGAATGAAAATTAAAACACAATGGTCCCTCTTTCCCAACACACCCTGCTCCTCGCCTCTTCATGTGCTGTCCACGTTTATTCATAAGGTATCTAGCTTTTTATCGTTCGTGTATTTGATGGTGAAGGAGCAATGTCCCGAAATGTTGACGCTTGTTTTGTTTTGTTTTTTTGATTTTTTTTTTTGGGGGGGGGGTAATTTTAGCTCGGTTAAGCTCGTTTGTTGTTGCCTTGTCATGCGCTTACCGCAGATACGCCTACCATGCTGTGTCATCAGTGATTTAGTCGTTACCGTAACGCAACCCGAAGCTGGGCGGTGTAGGGTTCCAGCCCGGCTGGCAAGGACGACTAGAAGTCATTTCATTTAACACACGTTATGAGAGGCGAGCAAACAGCTCTGTGGAAGGAGTCTCCTGACCTCAGCAGCGACAGCGTTTGCGAGAAGGATTAGCCGAGGCTCGACAATGAAACAGGTAAACACCGTCTGTGCCACTCAAATTTGATGTGAAAATAAAATCGACACATGGCCCGCGAAGGTCTTCGGTCTTGGATTAAAAAAGTGAGTGAAGGAGCCAGTCAGCCAGTCAGTTAGTCAGCCAGCCAGTTAGTCATCCGTGTGCACATACAGCGTATGTGAGCAGATGTTTTTGTCTTGTGATTGCTCTTTCCTTGGAGGCGTAGGAAACATTGTCTGGGCTACTTTTCAAGCAGAAAGAAACACAAAAAACCCTAGCGCAACTCCGCGCTAGATAACAGTGAAAAGTTTTCACTGTAATGGCCACATAATCTGGGATGCCATGTAGATGCTACCATCATCTGCAACTAAGGAAGGTCGGACCTTGACATTTATGACACATTATTCACTGACCTGACATTTCCAGCTCTGATAGTATCGGACAGCCGTATAGTGTAGAGTTTCGCGAAAAGAGTCGCTGATATCTACACAGAATTTCTTACCCACGATCTTAGCAACTTCTCTTGTTCCGCGGGAATAGTTCCTCAGGTTTTAAACGTTCACTCCGCTGACTGTCTTATCATGGAGGATATCTAAAGAAATGACCTTAGATGGCCTATAAATGAACACAGCTAGTAATGTGCTTATTTATGATTTTAACCCATCAAGAATAATTTACTGAAGACAAGCGACAAATGCTTAAGTGAGTGACCCAACATTT
>SMGT01006632.1:1049286-1068223 GCA_004794575.1 Lanistes nyassanus
GTGTTTTTGTCATTGTGGTTAATGGCGAGGTGGGTGATGTATGTTGGTAAGGGAGAGGAAGTGAGCTGTGGCACAGCCCTATCGTATTAGATGAAAACCAAAATTACCTTGTAAATAAACTACATTTTTATTCTCTTTCTCAGAAATCATCTTTGTT
The DNA here is from genome assembly GCA_004794575.1 of Lanistes nyassanus. Lineage (NCBI taxonomy): Eukaryota > Metazoa > Mollusca > Gastropoda > Architaenioglossa > Ampullariidae > Lanistes > Lanistes nyassanus. Next base: position 1,049,444 of record SMGT01006632.1, read on the forward strand.
ATCTTTAGTTGTGTAATAGAGTGGAGTGGGGGCTCGGGCCAGGGAAGGTTAGTGAGATAGTGATTTCTGAGGTCTCCACTCATAAGTAAGAAATAATTGTTCGCGGACGAGGGGGGAACGCCACCACGAGCCATTTGTGTGCGTGTGACAAGGTCACGCAGGCGGGGAGAGCAACACGGAGGTCGGTGGTCTCTTTCAAAACCCCCAGTTCGCAACAAAAACCCCTAACGACAACTTCAATAAGGACAATATTTATATGGTAATTTGCACCTTTGTCGTCGTCCTTATACGTACTTTATAGTAATAAGAGTAATGTAATAAATATATGCGAAATGATGCAGCTAAAACTTGATTGCATTCCATTGGTAAAGACGGAACGAAATATCAAGTTTGAATCCAGATTGTCCAGATTGGCCCAAGTAGTCCTTCACATCCACGTCTGCTGACTTCGGGGGTGGGTGGGGGTGGGGGTGGGGGTGGTAAGCGTTCTGTGCGGGTTCTCAGATCCTGTATTCCCATATTCTCAGATTCTTGTACTGAAATTCCGTGGGCAGCACGGCAGTAAATTAACAAGCTTCGATGTGACGATTTTCTTTCTTTTTTTTTTTCGTTCATCCATTGCTCATTTATGTGTGATTTTTTTTTTGTCATTTTCATTTTGTCATGGGTGTTGTTGTTGAAAGGTAAGGCTTTCGTTTACTAGTGTGCGTTGTCTGTTGTTATTGTCGAACTCCTGCTGTTGCTGTCATTTGTTAAAATTCTTAGATTGTCGGTGAACTAGCTCTAGGACCCCTTTAAATCTAGTTGTGACGGGAGAAAGATAACATATCTGCACCCTTCCCCTTGCGGCCAATCCTTCACACTTTCACTGAAGAAAAACTACCATTTTCGTTTTTCACTTAAAGATAACCACTTGCAAGAATGCCCTAACCTGTTCGCACGGTTCTTAGTTGTATAAAGACTGTGCCTTCTACCGTGACTTTAATTTCCTTCAGCGAAATCCATCCAATATTGCTCTGTGCGTGACGAGAATTCAGCCTTCGCGTAGCGTTCTTGTAATGCTTATCTTCACTGTAATACAGAGCGGCGTCGTCTTACAGAGCCTCTGGCGTGTCCCGAGAAGAACTAAAAGCCCCTACACCAGCCCCTACACAGTGACCTACACCAGCCCCTAAACCAGCCCCTACACCATGCACTCACAGGCCACGAGGCCTTCCCCTTCTGGTCTCCCTTCTGGTCTCCCTTCTGGTCTCCCTTCTCCTCTTCCTGCTTCTGCGGTTGCTGCTGCAGGCATCGTCGTCGTCGTCGTCGGTGGTGGTGGTGCTGCTGCTGGTTCTGTTGCTCTTTACGTAATTTCTTCTTTCCTATTTCTCTATTCTTCATCTTTCTCTTCCTTCATTAATACTCCGTTTTTCCTTCTGTTTTCTTCCTTCCTTTTTTCTCTCTTCTTCCTCCTTGATTCCCTCTTTCTCTTTCTTCATTCATTCCTTCATTTCTTTGTTCCTTGGTAGTTGTAGTTCACACTTGTTACAACAGCGGTCCGGTTCGGAAGACGAATGACACCGTGACATTCCTGCTCTGCTGGGCGAGAGGTTGGCGTGCAGTGAGGTCGGTGCTCACCCCCCTGTGTCCGCCTGTCTCTTCAAAAGCGGACACGACTGCAAGACGTCCTCATTAGTTGAGTCTGCGTGCCCCAGACACCAGATGGGAAATGGGGGTAGGGGGGTGCCGAGAGAAAGACCATCACCATGAGCAACGTGCGCAACGAATTAAATAATCTTTGCTAACTCACGTAACCGGAAGCCAGCTGTCTCTCTCACAGGTAAAGGAACTCGCTGAAGGGCTAGCAGAAAGGTGTAAGTACGCCGACATGCTGACTTGACAGATTGCAGTCCTCCGCTAGAGTGCGACCGGCTGTCCAAGAACACAGTCCTACGTGCCGCAAGGCAAGGCAGACAAGCATCTTGCCGGAAGTTGGGGCTGCACAACATATAATATCGTAGAGAATAACGAAATGTTCAGCTTTTCTCACGTTGTTGTTTGTTGTTGTTGTTGTTGTTGTTGTTTTGCTCGTCTGCTTACTCCATGGTAGTTAAGGAGAAGGGTGGCCAGTTTAAGACATAGAGGATCTCTGGTAAGAGGAAGTCTGGACATGTCTCGGTGTGGACTTGACAGGTCCTCAGTAGAATACAGGAAACCTAGGTGTGAGCTATGTCATTCTTCACAGCTGCCGAGATTAAGAAATCGTGACTGCATGCTGATGAAAAATCTGTCCATTTTTGAAAACACGCTAAGTTCCACTGTGAAAATCTCTGTCATTACTTCCTTTTTTTCCTAATATCCGTTCCTTTGTTGGATGCTATATTCTGTTCACCCCCGTAAAGAAAGAGAACATACATGTAAAACAAAACCCCTGCCTTTCTGGGCTTTTCTCTCCAGAATAAGAACATACCTGCGTGATTTTTCAGGACGTCTTGGTGATTGTAGTCCTGTTGCCGTACATAGGGATCAACAGTAGATTGACTCCGTGATAATGGCTTCGTGTTGACCAGTTACAGATTTCTGTGTCTATAAAATCTTTGAATGGTCGCGGCCATGTTGTTTGTTTGCAAGTTTGCTCGGGGGTTAAGGACTGATCAGTCAGAAAATGCTTGGAAAGTTTGCACTCAGCTTTACTTCGAGGATAGAGCTGATGTCAATGTCGATTTGCAACCCCAGGTAGAATTCACAGATTTTTCCAATCAGTTGGTTGAGTTATCCTCATCTCCTTCTCCTCCTGGGTGCTGTGGAGGTGAGGGGGGATAGGGGAGAAAAAGAAGAGAGAGAAAGTGAGAGAGAGGAAGAGAGAATAGCAATTATTTCCTGTTAGGGTCAAAGTCTACTCATTAGGTCAGTTCAGACCGTTAGCACAAAGGACATCGAGCTAAATCACTTCGTTATTTCCAGACCGCCAGGTCTCTAATGACGCTAAGACTGATTAAAGAGGCCCAATAATCGAATGGTATCTAGGCACACCTCCCTGTCCTACGGGTCACAAAACACCTACTCGAATTCTATTTACTTTCTAATCTCACCAGGAGGCAAGGAGGCAGGAGGCAGACTGGCTGACTCACCGATTGAACGAACCCTCTGTAAAGGGAAATCTTGGGCAAACCAGACAGACCTCAGACAGGCAGTTATTTCGGCCACTTAACCAAGACGAAATTGGACCAACACTAGAACTACACTGGGCCGCCACATTGGTAGAGTATGGAGCTGTGTTCACTCCACGATTATTCACGATCATACTTTACGGTTTTACTTCAACATTTTCCGTGAATTCTTATGGTTTCTCCACTCCTAGCCCCACTACTAGCCATACCACTCTCGTCACACCATGCATAGAATCGGTACACTCCTCAAAGTCAAGATTTTAAAACAGTGGCGGCCGCCGAAGATTACCGGGAGTTGAGGTGCTACGAAACTATCACACAAAAGGAACATTTCGTTTCTTTCTTATGTCCAAACGTTTCGTGTCGCATGACATCCTCCGCAGCGCCTCAACTTTCATTACTCACTACAGCTCTTCCTTTCAACTTAAATGTCCGTATTGGTGTTGCCAGCCAGGAGTGGTTTTGCTGATTAATAGTAGCTTTGCTAATCAATATTATTTCAGTTTATCAGGATTGGGTTTACCAATCAGTATTTGTTTTGCTAAACCGCATTAGTTTTTCTAATCAGGATTTGTTTTGTTAATTAGGATTTGTTATCAGTATCAGAATAAGTCCTGCTTCCCCAAATGCTTCCTAGCCTAGGAGAAGACGAATGAATTTCTTGTGTCACTCCGACTTGGCTAGAATCAAACCAACATAACTGAATTCACGGACACCCTCACCCCCACCACCCACCACCCCCCCACACACACACACAATGTTTTCTGTATTTGGAAATAACCATGAGCCTGAAGCAAAACTTGAAAGGTACAAGTGACACCCTGACGACACACGTGTTGACATTTTTGCGTCATGCAAACAAACCAACAACAACACAAATATCACGAAGCGTGCTACTTTTATACTTAGATGAGGGATCCACGAAACAGTTGCAGTGAAGACCCAAAATAATTGGAGAAGCAATTGTTATAATCACTTTCTCTTCGTATATTGCTTGCTTAAAATGTAACAGGTCGGGTAGTAACATTACTTCATCTTCCAAATGCACACCACCACCATCATCATCACCACCGCCGCCGCTAGCACCCTCACCCTCACCACCACCCTCATCATCACCACCACCATCATCAAAGCAATCGTCTGGCAGCGAGAACTGTCCCTCGCAGCCCGCCCGCTCTCCGCCGTCCGCCGCTGTCGTCTGCACCATCAGAGGTATCGGCCGCCATCAAAGTCCAGCCACCAAGAGGTCCTTCAGTGGCGCGGATCCAATTAAGCGAGGTGCGCGCCGAGAGGATGCTGGTGGTCCCAGCAAACACGCCAAGCCCGGTGGGATCCCAGACGGTAGTTCGGGCAAAAGCTTTGTCGCCATTCCTGCCTCCCCCCTCCCTCCAGCTCGAGCTGCAAGCAGCCTCAGTCCTCCACCCCGCTCCTCACCCCGACCAGCGCGCGGCCAATTATACAAGATTTGCTTCCTCTCAGGCCCTCCTCGTTCGTCCTCCCTCTGTGCTTGTCAGCTGTCCTGGGTCCCAGGCAGTTTAGAATACATGGGCCAGAATATGGCATAATGGGAGCTAGGAACGGACCACAGACCATCAGCTAGCTGTCAAATTTGTCTGTCTGTCGTGATGGAAGGCTTCATCATCTCTCTCACTCACTCAATCATTCACTCAGTCACTCAAGCATACACTTTCACACGCCTACAGAGTTCTGGGGGCGGGGTGGGTGTTTTTATGTTTTGTTTTTGTTAATAACAGCCTTTTTATTCGCAGGGATCTATGTTGTCATGCGTGTTACGCTGTACCCACACATACGACTGAATACATTTTCTCCTTCCTCGCATCCTATAGGGTTGGATGGTAAAAAAAAAGTCATCAACTGTTTGCCATTCACAGAAGAAAATTTTCGCCGGATTTCTATTTTTTGGGGGGTGGGGAGAGGTGAGAGGTCGAATTATTGAGTCGATTTATTACCCGTGGTTTAATTCTAATATGTTACTGCTGCTCCTTTTACAAGCCATTACCGAGTTTCATCTACACCCGATCGTGCGTACCTCTGTTTAGGCATCTCCACTAGAGAAGAGTTCGCATTTCCGCCTTATGTACACCCCACTTCGCCACTCCTTTATGTATTAACCAATTGTACTTCAACTGCTGACTACGGCGCCACTTGAAATCCGCTGTTGGTTCAGATCTCGTTAAGGAAAAAAGTGTCTTGGTTCGGGTCGAAAGCTGACCTGTTTGAAACTCGTCTGGCCACTGACCTGCATCAATGTCGTATACACCGATATACGCGCACACATGTAAGGATATATACTATGTGTAATCATCCACGCGTGTGCGTAGCCTTGACAGAATGTTAAAAAAATGTCTTATCACATAGATTCGTCTTTCAGGTGATTAAACACTTTTTTCACACGCCGCTCTTCAACTTCCACCAAGCAGCTGTCAGAGTTACCCGCTCCTGGCCTCACGTCCGGGGACTCTCCACTTCCCGCTCTGCGCCAGGACTGTCAATACGCACAGCGATGTGCTTTTAACCAAAGCGGAAACGCGCAAACCCCGAAATTTGGCATTTGCGCGAGATTTTCTAGCTGTTCCTCTTTGCGTAAGCGCACGTGCATTTTCTGACCGTGCATGGCGCTAGGAAGAGCAATACAATGACTGCACTTATCTCCCACTTTTCAAGCAATGTTATCGGTAATGAGTAGTTGTTTCTAAGACAAGAATTATCGTTTATTGCAAGACAGACTAGGTTAGGTTACTGAAAGATTCCCACAGCACGTTAGTTTTTATGCAGTTATTATATTATGGTTGTTTTTTTAAAAAAGAAGTTAAGCAGCAAGAAAACAGGATATCGTCAAAACCAAAAGTAGAATTCAGGGGTGGGGGCGGGGACGCGAGAACAGAACTGATGCTCGGATACAGACGTGAAAATGGAATATTCTGACCTCTACTGAGCCCCAGCGAGTTGACCTGGCGTGACGTGGAGGTCACACCACGTCATGCTCGCGCGGTCCGATGCTTAATTCAACAGATTGAAATTGCACGTAGCAAGAAACTATCGAGAGCGCGTGCGCACAAGGCGCGTGCGGCATGCGAGGATGACAGCCAGCTCCTGAGGACAAGGGTGGGTGGGGTACGGAATGGGGGAGGATGTAGAGGGGGGATTGGAGGAAGGGAGGGGCGTCACGAATCTTCATTTCCAGGCCACAGCAGAACCACTGGCCGTGCAGTGGTTGGCAGAATGGTTAGTGAGTCAGCCGGGCCTGTATTGATTACAAGCAAGGCAAATGGGGTGGGAGGGGGGAGGGCTTGAGTACCCCGAGTGCCGATATCTGACTGGGTTGCTGAGTCCTGGAGCTACTCAAAACCCACAGCTAGGGTCAGTTCTTTAAGCGCCAAACGCAGTCAAGAACAGTCTGATTAACAAAACTCGTCGACTTTCATCTGCCAGTTTTGTGGGAATACCATAAGGTACGCTGCACACGTATGAACACACGATGACGAATTTGGACGAAAACTCACTTCAACCCGTATGCGTAGATGCATGCTGACACTCACTGAGCATAGACAACTATAGCTATTCATTTTGTAAATAGATCAATCAGGGTATATACCTAAATTCACAATCCTTTATCCTTTTCTGTCCCATCCTCTCTCCTTCATTTCTTCATTTTCTTAAACATCTTCCGCTTCGTTGTCCTCCCTAGTTTTTGAAGTTGTTCTTTTGTCCTTTTGTGTGTGTGTGTGTCCGTGTGTGTGCGCGCGCGTGCGTGCGTATGTGCGTGTGGATGTGCACCCTCCTCTATGCTTATGCACTATGCGTGCGTTTGTGACCACACACTCGTGGGTGTATGAGAGAGAGAAGGGGGTTGGGTGGGACAGAAAGTGTTTGTGTACATGGTCGTGTTTAAAGTACCCGACAATGCACCACTGTACAGTCTTTGCCTTAAAGGCGGCTCACACGTAATACAGTTGGCGCCTTGCGAACATTTCTAGCCTCCGCAAGCATTACGCGAACTTCCTCTAGCCTCCTAGCCTCCTAGCCTCCCCACGTGTGGGAGTGTTTGCGAGTACAGTAAAACCTCCAACATACGACTTTGAAAAAACAGCCCAAATCAGGTCTTATAATGGAGGGGTCTTATAAGGGAGGACTAGTTGCACTGAACCGTTAGTACATGTAGGTACACGTACGGTGATGAATGGCGTGAGAAATAAATACATCTGCGTGAATAACTGCAATTGTTTTTTTTTTATTTACCACTGGGCTACACACTTTAAAATGGTTTATTCCCATCTCAATTACTGAGATCACACGTTAGTGTGACGCAGCTCTCTACCCGCTACCTACCCCTCGCAACTCGCACAGTTTACATTGACTTAAACATTTCAGGCACTGCCTGGTGAACCGGCCGAAACAAACGCTCAAACAAAGAATATGAAATAAGACTTTCAGGAATGAATTACAACAAAATCTTTGATATAATCTATTTGTCATTCTGTGAAATGTCGAAAAGACACGCAAGTCATATACTGTACAAAACCGTCACTTCCTTCAGTTCGTTAGGGGTAAAGTCGTAAATGGATGTCGGATGCAATATTTATTCCCGACTTCTCTTTGTCGCTTCTTTGTTAGGAGCGCTTTCAATGTCTTTTCTAGATTTAAAACAATTCTTTAGCGCTTTGGAGATTTGGGGTCGACATTAAGCGTTTCTCAGTGAACATCTTAGCAAAAGGAAGTCTGCTAACCTTTTTCCGGATCAACCAGGGAAAGTCGTATACTGTGCAAAACCGGCCACTTTCGTCGGTCGTTGGTCGGGTTAAGGAGGGAGTCGTAAATGGGAGGTCGATTATATAGTAAATGGTCTCCGTCAGAAAGTTTTGGGTCGTATGCTGGAGGAAGTCGTATATGGGAAGGTCTTATAAGGGAGGTTGTACTGCCACTGCCTGGCACGCACAACCATCAGTAAAATGCTTCGTTCGGCATTCGTCAGGATACTTAGAGAGTGCTAAGGATAGATCGTTGTTCTATTTAGTGGTCAGGTTTGCTATCATAGCGTAAAGATTGCTAAAGATAGATCGTTGTTGCATTTTGGAGCCTGGTTTGCCATGACTGCAAAGCATACATCCAGTCACAAACCATAAATACACACACTATCAGCGCCCACAAAGACAGATGGATCACCGCGGGTTTCAACGCTCTGGCTACCCTCCTCCCCTCCCCCACCATCCCAACACTGCTCCCTCCACCCTTTTAATTGTTGCTGTTTTTTTCGACACAGATTTAAAGAGCTCTCCGAGACTGCAGTTTTATCCCCATTTCTCTTGCTGCGGCCTTCAGTTGTGATTCTAAACGTGTCAACAGCCCAGGGACACACACTGAGGTTGTCTGAGCAGGATGCTACCGACACAGACTGTTCGAACAGGACGCCTGGCGCTGCCGTACAGACAGAAAACCTCTGCTAGACGCCAGAAATAGTCCTTCGTTCCACGTAGAGGGGCAGCGATTCATGGCTGTCAGCCATATAATTAATTTCCCCCAGGAGCAGTAACGCAATATACGCTCTGTACACATCGATTTGGGAAGGAAGAATAAAAAATAATCGGGGGCGAAAACTGTGCGCTTTTTCGCATATTGGGCCTCATACTGGCCCTCCATTCATCTTGTGCTGACGAAACCTGAGTAAAAGTAGTACCCCCCCCCCCCAAAGTATAAAACAAATGTTTATAATGAGAAGTAGTATTAGCAACAGAAACAGCAGAAACACAAGCCTGAGAATTTTATCCGTACGCCCTTCGCCTTCTGGTGGAGAGCGAGTTTACACAAGGCATTCCACATTCACACAACTAGAAGATGGTTTACCAGTCCTGGTGCGTAAAAATAAACAGTCACGCTTTGATGGCATCAGAAGTTCGACAGATTTTAGATAAGCTGCAGAGGTTTTTTTTTCGCTCGGTAGTGACGAAGAGAGGAGCTGGCGAGGTAGTCCGTACAGTATATCCACCACCACCCTTCCAACGAGGTCGATGGTATGGAACCTCAAGACCTCCGATGAGAGAGGGAGCAAAGTTTGCCAAGACAAAAGCGCCTGGGGGGGGGGGAGAGAGACCTGCCAAGAGGAAAGAGGAGAGCGACTGATGTGTTTAAAACATTAGTCCCAGAGGTGCGTTTTTTCTTGCCCGCGCGTGCATAGTCTGCACCAGTCCAACGAGCTTGGCATTACGGGTGGTGAGCGTGATGAGTGGCCTTGGCGCTTGTCGCTGATACTCGCCTTTCATTGCTGTCTCGAAATGGTTATCCTTCCCATCCACATCTTTCTGTGCAGGGTCTTTCGTCTTTTGTAAACATAACGCTATTAGTCTCCCCCTCCTTTACTCCACCTTCCCCCTTTTTACTGTCTGTAGGTGTCTCGTCCACTTCCTCCTCCTTCTGTCTCTCTCTCCCTTTATCTTAGTAAGAATTTAGCAAGAAAGAAAGAAAAATGAAAAGAATTACGCAGTTAAGAGAAGAGTAAGGAGAACATGTCCGCAGAATCTGGCGGATTCCTAGCATTTTGTAAAAAAAAAAAAAAAATCAACCCGGTTGCCCTGTACACTTAGTGGCTGTAGATCTCCAAGACTAAGCTGCGTTCTGGAGAAGCGGATGTTTATTTGATGGAAGTAAACAGAAGCAGTAAACGTGTGGGTGAAATCCTGTCTTACCAGCTCCGCCCACGGCGCGCAAAAGATAAGAACAAAAGTACATGTACTTAACGACATCGGAACCGTGTTTCCAGGGAAACCACAAGGTCGAGTGAGTGAGTGAGTGAGTGGGTGGGTAGTGGGTGGGTGGGTGAGTGAGTTTCCTCGTCCTCAGCCGTGCCGTGCACAGAAAGTATGGCTACAAGACGACGTCACATGCGCACAGACTACCTTGTCACAGAGGGCAGGCCAGCCCCGAGCTCGCTTGGTTCTGAGACAGAAGATTTGTCTTCAAGACAAATATGACTGTCTGTTTCAGCTCACCCCGGGGGACCAAGGAGCACTGCTTTCAGCTTTGCGTCTGCCTAGCGCGTCCTCTTTCACAAATGAATTAATTTGCTACCTTTACAGCGCTGCCATCTCGCCAGCACCGTATGTGACTGCAGAACAGACCGCACAGCCCGCTTATAAATGCTTGACGCTGTCATCGTACCTTACATCAAAACGAACAGCAAGGAAAGACTAAGAGAATACGACGACAAAGTCTTTTGAAGTGTCTTGCAGCTGATGGGCATGTATGTATGTGACATTATTCTAAATCTTACGCTAAAGGAGATACATAACACAGAAGGTACTAAAGTGAACATACACACACACCCGCCTATCCACCTCCCACACTCCCCCCACTACACACACACGCGCTCAAATTTCCGGGGAGTGGAAAGGGCGGAGAGGGGCAGGATCTCTGGCACTCCCTTGAAAAAGTTCAACCCTCCTCCCTGGATTTCAAGAGCTACAGAATGGGTGGGTGGGGAGTTGGGGCGGAGAGGACGGAATAGCTCTGTGGACAGAGCTGAGGACTAGCTTGTGTTGGTGGTTGCTGGTTCGAATCCAGAGGCGAAGGACTTTATCCTAGAGTTAAACTTTGTGCGGATTCCTTGCCTGCCCCGAACATTAAAGCACGGCCATGTTCTTCCGTCTGTCAGTCTGGTGGGTTCGGTGCATAGATTAGTAGCAGACCCCTTTCTTCCTCCCCCGCCCCATAGTGTGAAATCACCGGGAGGTGGAAGCATTGTTTCTCTCAAATTGCCTGCCTACCCCCCCCCCCCAACGTTGTCCTGACATCTTGGCGACGTGCATGTAATCTGCAGCTGCTGCCAACAATGCCCCCCCCCCCCCCATCAGCTGAAGGCGAAGATTACATACTGCTGCTAAGATGGGTGGCTCTCTTCACACTCTCTGGCCACTCTTTTGACCGGAAGAGAGATTTAGGAAGCTGCATCCTACAAGTACTCTCTACGACCTAGGTCACGTGACTGAGATGACGATATAACGATACCCAGTTTGAACGTTTACTTCAAATGGTATTTATTGTAGCAGCATGAATCAACTTGCCATATTAGATACATTGGCACTTAGGTTTTTTTTTAAAGCAACTTCCATGACACTTTATTGTATGGCTTCCATCGTCGGAGCATGTGAGACAGAGGTGCGTGACAGAGTGAGAGTGCGAGGGGTAACAAACTTCCCCCCTCACCTGTGACGTAATTTGCTGCCGTTACTACAAACAAACTAACGGTGTGATTGACGAAACTCTTGTCGTGTCACGACTTCACTATAAGACGTCTGTGTCATAGAACATGTCGTGAACTTCCATCGCATTACTACGGCAATTTCAAATTTCTGTCTGCTGGTTCTTCGGAAAGATTGGCAAGTGTGTTTTATTAGAAAAGAATTAGAGAAATATACGTTTAAGTGAATAAATACCTATTAACCCAGGGAGCCCAAAATAGAATCCAATATTGGTCTTTGTATTTGCTACAATATTGGCTGTTCACTGGCACCTATCGTGGGTCCAATATTAAAATTAAAAATACCTGTTCCCCCAGATCACTGATGGTGATTTGACTGACGATGGGTTATTGTGTGACATATCAGTTGTATGTTTTTCTTCGATGAAGATATGTTATTATTAACCTGATTATGTCCCTTGCGGTATATACCGGTACCATGACCTGTATTCCGGTACCTCCTGCCATCCCTATTGCATATATTCACCCTTGTACAAGTTCGCTACTGCTCACACGTGTGTGAGGTCGTTAAGTGTTCATCGATCCTTCCACAAAACTTCCAAAACGTAACCATTACGGACAAACAACAACATAAAATATAATAAAGTCTTGGTGGAGGAAGTGACAGGGAACCGTTGAAATACTGGGGCCATTATATAATAAATCGTGCTTCAGACTTTATGGAAGTCTGCATGCGATGCACACGTCACTTACCGCGCTGATGACAAGGCCAAATAGAACGTGGCATTTCAGAAAACATAGCGATCTCGGTCTCAGGTTGTTGTTACCCCAATGCTATAAACGATTGTTGTTTCATATTATAACTAGACGCGTGTCTGTGGACAGTGCAAACCATTAGAAGACAGCTGGGAATTGGGTTTCGCTGCCCCGCTGTCGCGTCATTACATCTAAACGAAAAGGAAGATAAATACAGCGAATTTTCAGCAAGTAGAGGGTAGGAGGACCTTCAGGTTATTTCCTCTTTGTTTTTGTGTGTAAACCTTTTTTTTAAAAAATGCATTGCTATACATATAAATGGTCATGCTGATAATGAATATACTGAATGTAATCAGCATTGGAATGGGAATGTTTTGCTTCTTAATCTGTCAACAGTTCGGTAACCAGACAAGGGAAATAATCAGACGACAGGGCGACCACGACGCGGAGTGCAGAGACAGGGTAACAGGGAGAAATGGGGGATAGTGTAGAAAAAACAGAAAGAGAGACAGGAGAAAGGAGAAATAAGATGTGGGTGGGGGGACAGAGGAGAAGAAGAGATAGAACAGAATAAAAGGGAAGAAAAAATGAAATTAAGGAAGAGAACAGCGGGGCTCAAAGAGTGAGAGAAACCCGTTACAGAGGAAATAAAATCACCACAAACCAATTTGTTTTACTGCGTAATTAATTTGGGCCAATATTATCAAAACATAAAATTATAGTTTAGCACTCCAATAATGTATGCATGTAGAAAACACATATTACACTGCAAAACCTCCACGCTACCATAATACATGTTTATTATATGCACATGCACACACGGAGTTTCCACGGGCGTTGCACGCATTCACGCACTTACATGTACGCCTGTTTGAGATGGAGGAGATGGGCGTGAAGTCTTTACATCTCTGCTTCCTAATTTGGTTTCTCCAACGGTATGAAGCTGGGGTGAATCAATCTTTGAACAAACACAACTTCTGCGTGCATGTCAACAGATAGTCTTAAGTTAGGAGGCCGCTAAACCTCAAGAAAAACAGACTCACACTCACCCACAGTCGGGTCGCGTCACTCGAGTCTCACAGAACAAACAGTAATAATCTGGGCCATGAGGCTCCGTTCCTAGGATGCGCGACGAGTTAGGAATCAGGGTGGGGAAATAAATAGATGTGCCTTGCAGATTTGACTTGATCAGCGTAGCGAGGAGTATACGCAGTCCCTCTGCGTGGCTTGCATGCCATATTCCGAACATCCGTTTCTAAAACTGGGTTGAACCTGAATTCAAGACAGACGACACGGGAGCCGGCGGGACAAAATGTAACGTACAGCACCATCAGTGTCAAATTATGAGTCAAACACGAGGTCCGTTGTCATAAGCGGAGGGCTGTTCAGACAGATTCCCAGGGCTGGCTTGCATAAGCGTTCGTAGCTTCCATTAAGATCATAAAAGCTGTCGTAAGGTCAGTTCGCCCTGTGTATTTTACGCGCTCCTTTACGAATAAACAGGAAATAAGAACGCTAATGCAAGCCACCCCAAGATCTTTCATTTCAGCAGGAGTCTCGCTGGCGATCAAAAGGGAACAGTCTGATTTCAGAACATCACCGAGTCGCACTACGGCTGACTGCATTATCTCGACTGTAAATCCGAGGAGAACTGCATAGTTCACAGTCATCAGCACTAGGTGGCGTCTGAGATGACCTCATGGTTGACTATGTTTTGAAGGTCGTCATCGACAAGTGTCCTTGAACCTCTCCAGCTACTCTCGTCACGCCCTTCATGTGCCTCTTTGTCCTTACGGTTACTGTCAGTCCCCTTTATGTTGTCACTTCATTTTATTACGATGGACGTACACAAGAACACCGTAGCAGATAAATCGTAATGAACTGAGTTGCTGCACAATATGAAGCCAAGGCAGGCGTAAGGCAACGAAAAAAAGTCAAAACTCACACGAAGTTCGTATTACAGCCTACCATCAAGTTCCTCCAGCGCGAACGGACCAGGTAACTCCAGTCTAATAGATTACGCGGCATAGTGGGATGGTTGTCTTTCTGGACAAGTCACATGCAGGTTTTTCACAGTTTAGTTGTTTTTGGCAGGCAGAGTCGAAGTCATTGCAGGCCAAGTATTATATTTAGCGGATCTGTGCTGCACGTGCAGGCTGAACAGGAAACTGAACCTTTCGGACAGTCCGTTATCCGTGGACCTAGAGTCTCAGCGGAGTTCTCATTGTGGGCTTTGATATTTATGGCGGAAAATATTCTCGTCCATACGAACATGAGAAAGAAAGAAAGAAAGAAAGAAAGAAAGAAAGAAAGAAAGAAAAGAAAGAAAGAAAATGATCAGGAATACGAGGGGAAGACGACATTCAGACGCGCGCGCGCCTACTTTCCACCTTTCAGAGCTGCATGAATTATGTCCCTTGCGCTGATAACGATGCTGTAAAGGCCTCGGTGAAAATAGACAACACGAACAATCTGGAAACAAGAGGAAAAAATGTAATCCTTAAAGGAAATGTGGTCAGGATTTGAGAACAACAAAACATAGTAAGAGATTTACCGCCTTTATAATTACAGTGAACTCACGTAAAGGAAATGCATGCAGCAAACTTTTCTCTCTTTTTTTAACTGACAGGAAAGTAAAACACACATGGTAATTTCGAGCTGTACGAAGAAAGAAATACGAACTTAAAGATCAACGTTTGAAAAGGGCAAACAGAAACCAGCGTGACTCTCATCTCTTGTCTCGCGCACGCGTGTACGTGCGCGCGCATTTCTGTGGAAATTACATTTAAAGACAAGCCTCGGAGCGAAAATTTTTTGTTGCGAAAATGACTGGGGAATCTTCACCAAAGGCACTAATTCCCAAGTTAAAAACTTAGGAAAATCTAAACTGAAAGGTCACTTTAGTGTTGTATTTGCGCTCACTTCATCGACAATCTGTATCCACACTCTGAAGTGACCTTACAGTTTTCAAACTTTTTGGGGGAAAAGATGGTTAAAGACCAGCCATGCTACACTGTATGCGTGCAGATTTTGAAAATTGATGTCTGATAATGAACCTAAGCCCATTTCCTTGAAATAAAAATGATTCGCTCTAGTTGATCTTTAAGACAAAACCTGGCTGTCTGTCCTCAGCTCATCCCCGCATCGGTGCGCAAACACTGGCATTGCAAACTTCGCTAATTAACGTCTTTCTAGAAAATTCAGCGAAAGGTTTGTTTGCTAGTCGGAAAATGGTGGATCTCATGGGCGAGGTCAGACAAGTAACCAGACAAGTAAAAAGGTAACTGTTGTTTTTAACCTACCTTTCTCAGCACCGTGTTTTGTGGGAATAGTGGTTCGCTCAATATCTCTTTTTCCTTCTGCACAAAGGCATATGGGTTAATATTAATCCGAAAGTTCATGAAACATAAGTGTGAATAAAGCCAGGAGAGTTTTGGAAATCGCGGACTGCGCATGCGCATAAACTAAATCTCTAAAACTCACATATACAAGAATGATCAAACGCAGGCATTCAAATACACTTGATCTTTTAGATACAATATATATGCAGGCATATACCCATATACAACTTGTTTCTAACACATTCATATGCACGCATGAACATGCGCGTCACGGGCACAGATTTCATCTCCAAAACACAAAAGAAAGCAGTCTCGTTCAAACACGCTCAACATCCCACCAGACCACGCTGACGAGCATTCGTGTAAGAGGCAGGCTAATAAACAGACGGACACGCAGACTAGCGGACAAACAGCGTGTGACGCCATCCCAAGCCCACAGGCCAGAAAGGCTCGTGTTATTTCACACGACAACTAGCACGCAAACAAGAAACTATTGGACGAAAGATCAAGGGGTCGGGGAGTGATTCCACTGATCGGAACACACGCGCAGGCCCTGCGACAAACATTCCGACGCCAGATCGATGCGCGTCCGACAACTCTCGGGCTCTCAACAGATCGAGTGGCCTCGCTTTCTACTCTTTCACCAGCGTCAGCGGTGAATGTAGCAAATCATTGGCCGAAATTACTTTTCGATCGGAAACCAAATAAACTACAACGCCTTGATCCTGGCATTCGAGGATGAAAGCAAAATGTTCGGGTTGGGTTTTGTGTGTGTGTGTGTGTGTCGAACGTCACAGACACTTCGCCTGGGAGTCGCGCGCAGAGAGGTGCGCCCTGTTAACCCTGCGGGACGAAGTGGGTTCTGCGGGTATCACGTAGTCATGACAAAAAGGTTGGCATTACGATTTTATTGATGTATCCATGTAAACTTAAAAAGTTACCAAAGTCGTCGGGAGGCAGGATGGTCTTTTTGACGAATATGAAACTCTTGTCTTGTTCCTATGTCACATGGGCAGGTTAGTGGGAGCCGCCATCAGCTGTCGCGACACAAGTGCGTGGGGTTGACAGTGCATGTGTTGTGTGCTTGCATGCGTGTGCGATTGCGCGAAAGGGGTTTTTCTACTTTATTAATATTTTTAAAGTTGAAAAATTAGTGGACTTCATTTTGAACATGAAAGCGCATCTAGCACATTTGGTTTCAGAGGACTGTGGCAGTTGTCCTGATATTGTTCCATTCTAGCAGAACACAATTGTTGTGTTGTCCTGACAAGGTGGCTTGTGAACTACAAATGTCATTATATTATACATTATACATTAAATTTATTCCCGAGCAATGGATTTTTCCGTCTCTGAAAAAGCTGTTTCGGCGAATTGGGAATAACCTGTTCGCTCCTGGGACAATCGAATAAATTATTACCGGACAACGAGGGGAAAAATAAGCTATTCGGTTTTCGTGTATGCGAAATTCAAGGAACTTACTTCTGTCACTGGGGCTATTCTGGAATAAGTAAGCTATTGAGTTTTCTTGTATACTTGGCCAGATGAGTTAAATTTCCGAAATACATTTTCACTCTGTCTTTTACATCAGACAGATCTTTGAAAAAAACGGAACAAATTTTAAATGACCGGACAGTATTTTTGCAACTCTGACGTTTGTTTTGGGATTCAAAATCGCTTTCCAGCAGGACCAATGTCAGACCGTATTAGTCGGTGCCAGACTGTCACATTAGTTCCCGCCTATTAGCCATAGCTGTCTGAGGCAAACTGTGAACACTGCGCAGAGCATCGCCGGCTGTTGCAATATAGCTATTTGACTGTCATTGCTTCTGTTGCAGAGCAGAGCTGACAGGTCCCTAACCGCCTGCAATTGGACCTGCCATGTCTCCCACCTGACATATCGGCACCCAGTCCGACAAGCAGCTGCAGCGGGAGCTTTGACATGTTGTTAGCTGGTGCCGGAGGGTTTTTTTTTTGAAAAAAAAGCTTTTTGCGTTTTACATGACGTTGTGTTGTTCCGCTAAACATGATTAATCGTTCAGCACCACCTGCTATGTAAGGTCCTGACGGCTGAGCTCAAGGTACTGTCACATGACACTTACGTGTCGGCCTCGAAAAATGGAAGCTTGACCAGGATGGTCTGCACAATAATTGCTAAGGGTCAAGCTAACCTAAATGAAAGTCAAAGGAAGAAAGACAGGAGTGGAAGAGAAGGAATAGAGATAGACATGAATGATAGAGGTATCAAGACCATAAAATGTATGACTGGTAGAAAATATATCACACGGAATGTATCACATAACCTCTCGATGGAGTGAGCTTGTTATTATCGTGGTTTTCCGTCAGCTTTTTGGAATGTTTTTATTGTGACAAAACATAAATCATCCTTCTGCTGTTGTTTGCACTCTCCACCTCCCCATTCTCTCCATACCGTCTTTCTCCATATCTATGATCCAACGGTTTTGTTAGTGATATATATAGTCTCAACTCTGACCTCTCCGTCCAACAGCCTCCAGATTATTTCTCATCTGAAGTCGCATCAGATGTACCTGAGGCGAAGCAATCAGAACAGAAGTGCTTACGGAAGCCTGCATGACAAAAGTCAGGAAGCGTTCTTGGCATAATACATAAATACGTCACGTCACACCACAGAATGGTTAATATGCCGCTTGTTGTGGTAGCCAGCATCTACATTTTATCATCGTCCACCCTCCCCAGACATACTTAAAACGGATAGTTTTTAGGTGAGATTTTGTCTGATCCACCTTTAAATAATGCTTTGTCTGGAAATACATTCAGCTTGTCTCCAGGACAGATCCCCTGTCCCCAACAAAGATTACGCTAGTGGTTTCTCTCTCTCTCTCTCTCTCTCTCTCTCTCTCTCTCTCTCTCTCTCTCTTTGTTTGTGTCTGTTCACTTGTGCGTGCATGCTTTGATGTTGATAATAAGTCTTCGACAGCTAAAATAGTTACGGATTTTATATTCTAATCATTAAAGATAGTCACGCTTTTTCGCAAGGAAATCGACATGTGTCAACATAATTGCCAAGACGTTCAGCTGGAGGGACACTCGACCGTTTTCTTCCCTTATTATTCCACGTTCTTGTGTTCACAGTGTTCAGATAATGAGCTGTGGGTTTATTGACTGTTTTTCTCATAATCGTTCATGCTTAGACATAAAAATGAGTGCATGAGTGCTGGTATTTCCAGCAGCTGTTGACCCTTGCCGATAACATCTTAAAAATGGTTCCAAACAGCATCCGCTAATAAGTGCACCGCACACACTTGTGCCACACTTCGGGGTCATTTGAAATGAGTTTTTT
>SMGT01006632.1:1068492-1081699 GCA_004794575.1 Lanistes nyassanus
TTGTTATAAATCCTCTGCTGGATGCTAAGACAGGAGAAGTTTTAGAGGAACGACCACATTATTTTGCTTTTTAACCCCCCCCCCCCCAGTTCTGAGGCAAGATGATTCAATCAACATCAACAAAATTTCAAATTTAAAGAAAATTTGAAAGCTCGTTTGCCAGTAAATTTGCAGCTGCGCTTTGCTTCGTAGGACAGAATGGTTTTTCAACTGAAGTCCAGTAGATCACTGTAAGTCTTAAATGTTCACTTGAAAGTGCAGTGGACGGTAGTATTTTTTCTATTCTTTGCTTTTCATCGGAAAATGCATAAACCACTATACCTACTCTTTATTTACTGTCACTAAACAGTTACATACAGTAAGTCTTAATTTTCATGAGGCAGTCAAGCACACTACGTTGACAAGCTGGAAACAACAAATAGATCAAACGACAACCCCAACAATGTACTGGCAGCGCTAGACACAACCGTATGCTGACGTATGCAATCAAGGGAGCCTATCGTACCCATACACATCTTTAAAGATCTGCCACGTTCCTTACTTTCGACTCTCTCTTTGCTACGTGTATGGGTACGATAGGCTCCCTTGATTGCATACGTCAGCATACGGTTGTGTCTAGCGCTGCCAGTACATTGTTGGGGTTGTCGTTTGACGATTTTATAGCGCTCTGTCCTCATTTGTTCTTGTTTGAACAAATAGATCGTTTTGGGTACAACAAAGAGAACTTGGCCAAGCGAGACTTAGGAAGTCGAGGTTTCGGGGCGTGCCCTCTTCTTCAAGACGCCACAAACAGATAACAGATAACAACAAATACATCTGTTTGTATCTGCTTGTGTCGTCCTCGAGAAGGGACTATGCCCCGAAATGTCGACTTCCTGTCTAAGTCTCGCTTGGCCAATTCTCTTTGCTGTACCATTATTACCCCAAGTCGCAGTCACCTGTTTCTTTTGAGATTTTTTTTTTGACTTCTGTGTGTAGCACATCGACAAACTAGCAAAAAACCCCAAAACAAAACATAAAAATAGAAACTCTCTGATAACGGCACGAGACGATTTTTTTTCTCTCACTAAAATTTCAATCACTCATGCAGACACTACGCCAATCACCTGAACAGAAAGAGAGAGAGAGAGAGGAAAAAAAACTTGACGGACTGCGAGACATAAGAACGCAATCGCGCGGAAAGTTAATCAGCGCTGGCCGGCTGTCACGCAACTAATCAAGTTTGATCTGGCCGGCTGGCACATCGAACGAGCGGACGACAGACTTGGGGGAGAAAGACGGGAAGGGGAAAGGAGGGACGACAGCTGGACACAAAATCGCCTTGGGTATGATGGGATTGCAGGCGATCCGGTCAGAGGACCTTTTGCTTGCGTATGTGCAGGAAGCAAAATTTTTTTCCTGCATGCGCAGGCCAGCTTTCATCCCGTTCAGCGCAAAGACAAAACCTTGAATTTATACATGAAAACGGAAGCCCTACCTAATACCTCACCCTCGCTCTACCCCTAGCCCCCTCTATTTAAAAAAAAATGGCTAGTTAATATGCGTTTCGAACCTGCGACATAACTGTAAAACCCAGCGTTTTTACCAACTCGGCTATGAATCATCGCGGAATGGGGTTTTTTTTTCCACTGTAACTATAAGAAGCCCCGCTGTGCAGAGGTCATGGGTTGACCTATAATTATCTGTTGTTGTGGCTAGCAACTGGCTTGCACATGCGCAGTGGATTTGGTATGCTGCGCATGCGCGCCTGGTTTGGGGCAGAAATCGTTTGGGGAAAAAATTCGCGCGTAGGAAGCCTCGTACCACTAAAGTTGCTTTATGCTCTGCGTTGACGCTACTGAATCCGACTTTTGTGCCTACAAACTGGAGAAGATCAAGGGAAATAAATGCATGCAATGTGCATAAAGCAAATGGCCACAGACAAATCAACAATTTTTTTAAAAAAAGGTCTAGAAAATGGACTTTCTCTCCTTCGTACGTGCACAACTCTTCGCGCAAAGGAATAGAGACACAAAACATCCCGAAACTAAGAAAGTAACAGATAGTAATTGCTTTCCCACACACCCTACAGCAACAATTTCTTTGGGTGAAAACATAAGCATATAAGCCATGGATGGAAAATTTCGGGGGAAACCCCAGTTTTGTATTGCTTGTTTTCCAAATGCACGCCCAATTATATATTACATTGTGTTTTTGCTATGGGAGTGGGAAAGGACTGTCTTGAGACGCCCAAGCCGCAATGGGTGCCATTATTTATTTATTTTATTCCCACGCGCGTTAACATTTATAATCAGGGATGTGTTAGACTGTTTGCGTACTGTTTCCAGTAGATTTGACCTGAACTTCACCTTGCTCGCAAGAGCGTTACAGTAATCACGCCTACTTTCTAGCAGAGATAAAAACCAATGAACAGATCCTTCGCATGTGAACGCACGACCTTGTGCACGAATACGTTCAGTCATTCGCAGACAGGACGTGTAAACATTCGCAGCATAGATTTTTCTTCTCCATAGTCAGAGCAAAATAAGCGATTTTGGCTGCAATGTTTTAGAATGAAAAGCATTACATTACCAGTATCAGTTTTATATGCTGCATTTTGAACGAAATGAAAGCGAGCTATAACTATCTTTTCCTTCCGTCCTTTCATAAATAGATTGCAGTATGGTGCAGGCGATTCCAGACAAGTACAGCTTGCAATCCCGTAAACACGCATTATTTTGAGGACAGCTTGAAGAATGTCTGCACACAAACGTAGCCAACAGCTTGATGAAAGCTGGAATTATTTAGCGGTCGCCGATAAAAGCACAATTTACCTTGCTCTCGACACTCCAGTCATATACCTGCCTGTGAGTGTGAACAACGGCCAGCCAGCGTCTTTGATGTTAAATCAGAGGTGAGATAAACAGATGTTATTGTCGCCTCGACTAGGCCTTTACTAACGTGCGCGAGTGGGCGCATTCAGAGGCAACAACAAAAAACAGCCGGAGGAAATTGCCGCCGATATCAGCCAAAAGTTTGCGCCAGCGGACGGGAGATTTCTTTGCCGAGATATTACAAGAGTTCAAATCCCTTGAACTAATAAAATCGTTTTTCTCCGGTTCAGCTGGTGTGTGCTGGTTAATCCTATCGTCAGCAAAATAAAAAATAATAAATAACAATAAAAATAACAATATTACACAAAAAACAGAATTTTGGAACTATAGGTAAACAGTTCGGGCGAGTGAGTCGTATGTGAGTATTGAGTGTGTTCGTGTACTTTGGTGGTGGTGGTGGTGGTGGTGGTGGTGGTGGTGTGGTGGTGGTGGTGGTGACGACTTGCCGAGCTGGTGCTGACGGACGGAGTGGATAATATGCAAAACTTAATTACCTTTTCGGTTTCTTTTCTGGAACCTTCCATCTTTCATGACCCCCCCACGGCGTGAGACAGGGGAGTCTGCAATCACGGCCAGCCCCACCCACCCACCCACGCCCTCAAAAGGAGAAGGAGGAAACAGGGTGGGGGGGGGTAGAAACAATCGTTTGCAGAAACGGGGTCCGCGTTGAAGAATTCAGGGATTTAGCCGATTTGTTTGCAAGGAAAGCCCATCCAGTGGCGTGACTCTGGAAAACCCGGCGGATTAACTTGCATCCAAGTTGCATCCAGAAGCAAAGGGCACGAGGTGCGTGGAAGAGAAGGAGAGGAAGCAAGAACTGTAGAACAAAAACATCACGGGCAAAATCTGGCAAGAGGAAAATCGCATTGGGTCAGAAGCGAGTCGAATATGACGATGAAGGAAGCAAGAGTTTGTGAGCAGAGAAGTAGAACCTGTATTACATGGGGATAATAAGCTTAAGGCCGGCTCACACGTGGCAATGGTTACCATTTGTGCACTTTAATGTAAACATTTTCGTGGTCTGTCCTCAGAAGTGGAGATGAAGCTGCAAAGTGTACTCATGCATAGATATACCCCATTGCGTTACCTAGCAGCAGCAGCTGACCTGTCCAATCATACCATCGCTTCGTTTGTTTTCACTCAGCCACGTATAGACACGTATAGCTATATATTCGTATAGACACGTATAGCTATATATTCGTATAGCCACGTATAGCTATATATCTTCGTATAGCCACGCATAGCTATATATCTTCGTATAGCCACGTATAGCTATATATCTTCGTATAGCCACGTTTGGTGCAGACAAAAGGATGCCTGCTCTGCCTGAGATTTCTGATTGGCTGTACATTTCGCGGCGTTGGCAAACATAGATCTGCGATCTGTCAGCAGCAACCTTGACGTCACCGTGGCAACATGCCAGAAAAACGTTTGCGAGACGGTTGTGCCTGTCCGTAATCCTCGCAAAAGTGTCAACTTTGTCACGTGTGAGGAGCCCTTTACAAAGACGCCGGATCGGGAGTAAGGGTAAAAGGTTAATTGTCCCGTGGCCCTTTTTTCAGGTCTTAGGGGACAGACGGTGATGAGACCCTCATTTTTCTGCGGGACAGAATCGCGAGGATCGAGTAACCATTCCCAGCTGGGTGAGCTGGTGGAAGTGTGCTGCGCCACGCGGCTATCGAACGAGCTGTTTCCATAGCTCCCTTAACCCACTAAAATTAACTAGCCCCTTCCTCTCCCTTCTCTCTCTTTCTCAAATCCTAAACCCTAACCGTGAATATTTTAAAACGAAAATCAGAGTGGTGAAAAATATATTTGTTACTATGGAGATCATAACCGCAGACTTTCTTCTCAGCTGGCACCTTAGTAACAAGGGCAAGCAGCATTATTCTGTCGCGTGGAGCTCTTTATAACTCACTGGTTGCTCAAGAAACAAAATTTCGCATCCGGCCAGGTGTCGTATCTGACAGACAGTGAGAAGAGGTTTGTGGACTTGACGCACAAACATTCTGAAGGAGTAAGAGAAGAGCAACAGCTCCAGATCCCCTTCCCTCTGTGAAAATAGAAAAACAATACAGTACAAACGACAGGTGCGGCGCGGAAAGGAAAAAAAAAGACTATGTCGTCAGGAATGTTTCGAAACTGGTGGAGAGTGTAGGCCTATCCTGTAAGTAGTCACCGATTTAGATTTGCAAGTGTTGATGATATCGATTCCAGTTTTTATAATCCTTCGCAAGATTCATACAGGATGCTGTATGTGTTAACTCACCAACAGGCGAAGTTCCTTTTTAACGTATGACACCGTGTTACTGCAACAGTACAGAAAAGGGATGCAAGTGGCCGAGTGGTTAAAGCGCATGCCTCCGAACCCGAAAGGCTGGTTCGAAACCCACGTGCAGCAGGAAGCTCCATCCAGTTGACCCAGCTGGGAATGGGTATCTGACCCCATGGATCAGGGGAGGTAAGGCAGCCAGGAAGAGGAGATGAACACCCCCCCTCATGATGCTGGTCCACAGAAAAGTGGACTCCCTTCCCCCCCCCCCCCCACACACACACAAAAGTTACGGAATTCTTAACCCTTTACAGAAAACCCACAAGAGCATGAGAGGAGGACGAAGAGAAAATGTTAGAAACACAGTGACACCAAACAGAGCTTCTGGCGACAAGGAGTGTTCAGCATGCAAGGGCTTCGATCTGTCATCAGGCAGAAAACGGAAATCCACTGAGCCACCACGGACTCCAATAAAGAAGGGGAATAATTATGTAGGTTGGGTGGTCCTCGCTCTTGGTGGCGGAGGTACTGGTGGGGGTGGGGTGGGGGTACCTTTCCTCTTCTTGATGCAGAAGGGAGTGAAGACTCTTTGAGGCAACTGTTGCCATTATGCTGTCACAACTGGGAGATTTCTTTTTGCTCTTGACGGGTCGTCTCCTATTCTCGTTTACACGACCACCGTCAAGAGGGTGACATATGCGTAGGTGGAGCTATCACTGTATTACTTGTCACTTGTCACTCCTAGGTTGTCACCTGTCACTCCTAGGTAAGCCTGTTCGCTCCTCCCTTTCTCGACACCGGGTAGGTGGACGCAATGTGGGTAGCTGCTCTAGGCTGGCCAGTACCAGCTTAATCGAGTTTAAGGCGTGACAGCACATACTATTTAAGCTGGGAAAGAGGGCATATAGGGGGGGATATTGGATAGACAATCAGACAGAGAGACACAGGAGAGATGAAGTAGGAAGACCAAGAGAAGCTGACACGTGTAGACCCACGGACCTCTGCCCCTCACCATCTTAGCCAGGACGTTGTCGGAGCAGCAGCTGGCAAACACGCTGAATACATTGGGCTGTATTTCGCCGACAAGTCTACGAAATAGACGTGTAAGTGACTGTTGACTGTGCCTTATAAGTTAAGGACTGCTCTTGCCATAGAGTCTGGGACTTGGGTTGATTTAAGATAGGTGGTTTTATCCTGCCGGAGACAGGAGACGTCATAAGCTAGTGGCCGGGCGTACGCCAAGAGGAAGGTAGAGGAAGTGCTGGTCGTGGCGGTGTCATAGCTTCATCGTTGGTCATTGAATAGCTTTAGAATTGTGTATCGCAGAAGTAGTTGTTTCAGTAGTGACGAGAGTAGGAGCTCTGTTGTCGGTCACTTACTGTATGTGTGTATAGAACGGGATCATAGGCCGTTTTGCAGTTTGATTTCCCCCTCTGTAGTTTGATTATCTTCTTTGTCTGATACCACGTGGTATGACGTAATCAGGCAGCGTCTTACCCTAGACACGAGCATGGTGATTCTCTGTAAATAATCTGTAGATATATTTGATGTTGTCGAGTCAGTTATAGTTTGAAATATATGTTGAATAACGGTTCAGTGCAGTTGTGTTTTTATGAGGGTGGGGGCTCTTGAGCAAGAAGTGTTTTGCCTGTGTGAGACTGAGTGAACGTGTCAGAGTTTGAGAATCTTTTCCCTCAGTAGATTTCTCTAGTTATTCTCATTATTTCATAGCATCGCCACCCTTTGGTGCAGAAACCATTGACCTGTTGCAGTAAAGGTTTTGGTGACGATTGCTCAATTAAGTCTACATTTATGAGATCACCATAAAAGTTTGTTCAGTAATTCTGGAGAAGTCGAGTCCAGTAAGTTAAGGTACGGCTCGGCATGTCACATTACTAACATTAATTAATATGATTTCTTAATCAAATGACCGAGCCCCCACCACCTACAGTCTCCCATAAGAACAACAAAAGACTGCAATACAGTGAACACAAAAAAAAGAAGAATGTATTGTTGATATAAACAGCGAGTATTTACAATCAAGACAATATATGTTACAACTCGTTTCAACTCTAGGGGTCCCGCAATTTCCTTCTGTTTGAGCTAGGTCTACTATAACATCTAATACCACCCTACATCACCGCCTCGCCATTAAACACAATGACAAACCACGTACCTCAATCTCGCATTTGCTTACGAGAAAAGAATGACCACGTGATGCACAACACTCACAGAACACAACACTTGTTCCCGAATGCTTCTTACCGTCCGCACGACAGTCTGTACGTTGGAGCGCTCCTTCCTTGGATATGTTCACCAGTAGATACCCTGAAGACCTCTTGAACACCTCCACGTAACAGCAGACTTCGATGCTGACGATCACACACGCCACAGAGGATATGACGTTTTCCAAAGGCCGACACCCCAAAAGCTCGATTACAGGCAGCCTCCTTGTAAGGCTGGACCACTTCGCCTCCTGCTTCAGACAGTTGTCTTGTCCGCGGTCTTCGGTCTCCCTCCTTTACGTTCTGCAGTCCTCTCCCGCCCGGTGAGCGTAGAGGTTTCCCACAGCAGAGGAACACATGCTAGAGTCACAACCCAGTCTGGAAAGATCACACACGCTCGCAGAGTCCCTTGCGCTATGCAACTGTTCTACTCAAGCCACGTGCCGTTGACTTCCACACGTCCAGTAGAACGAGACACCTCAATTCTGCAGCTGAATCCTTCAGCCTTCAGTAGACTTGTACCACTAGACACGTTCGTCTCACCACAGCAGCTCTTCTTTACAGGAGTTCAGGCTAACGTTGCCCTCACTGTAGATTTCGCTGAAGATGCTCTCTTGGGCGGAAGATGCCCTCTCGCAAGATAGTTGGGCGGAAGATGATTTGACAGTCTAAACCAGTCCTTTTATTCTCAACTTTCGTCCATAGACTCTTTCATTCACACGCACGTGGTCAACAAGACAATTACATATTCAACCAATCAGGTCAGAGACTGCAGAAGCCACACCCCGTGTCAGCTACTAGAACACCCCCCTAAGTGGACACCTAGAGTGGACATAGCTACCCCCTCCCCTTCCTGGTTGTTTACACCCAGCGGCTACATCAAAGCCCCTGGTGCTCGATACTACGCATCAGCAGCTTCCTCCAGATACGTAATCCTTCCCTGTCTAAGTAACCCGCACCTGCCTGGCTATGGTCCCTTCCCAGCTGTGTCTCAGGGCAAGTAACACCTTACCCCTTGCTTCTAGGGCCTGCACCCCTGATCAGAAGTGTGAACAGGGACCTAACCTGGGCTGGTGATGACGTGAGCGGCCAGATGGCGGCTTGAACAAGGGATAACTAGACCTTAATTAGGGCCGGAGAGTCGAGGATGGGTCACACATGGAATCTATGGTGTAATCTTCTTGACCCACCAGACCCCAAAACGTGACAATGGCTTATTATTTCAGAGACTATACTTATGCTCTTACAGTCTGTGATTATTTTCGTGTGACCTTGAGTGACCTCCCCTTGTGGCCACAGGTAAGCATCAGACACGCCCTACGCGGCGACACTCAAACGGGAAACCGCCTTCCTGTCCAATGATGAAGCATGTCCAGTCCTACCGACCCGCCTTGTAAATTCTAGAACAGAATCGCAAATGACTTCCGGAAAAGCGAACAGTCATCTTTGCCGACTTACTTCCCAGTTCTGCTCCAAGCGTTACTTCCCTTTCACGACTTTCAATTAACCTCTGCTAGCTTCTGCAGCCTTTCCACTTCTGACCACCAGCACAAAGAGAATATCAACGTTATCTCCCTTTGTAGTCACTGTGCGTGTTGCCATTAACAACTTGCTAAGTTTTTTGGGGTTTGGTCAATAAATCTGCTTCTGTTGTAATCAGGGGCTGGCACCTAGGTCATGTAACTCGGCAAGGGCTGCTAGGAAAAGGCTCCGCCTGGTGTGTAGAAAGTCTGCAACTAATGATCACAAAAAATCCTGCCGCAGGAACATGTCTTTCAAGTACGCTCTAAAGTATATCTGATAAGACGAAGAGATGAAAAGGACGGAAGATGAAACGAATCAAAGTATCAGGTATAGAGAAAACTCTATTGCAGTTATTAAACAGATAGGCCTCCGTACACATATACATCCTTCGCACAAACATACAGACACCCCCGCACAAGCGTACACACGTACTTCCGCTATCTCTCTCTCTGACGCACACACAAGATGGAGATGGGGGTGGGGGTGGGAAAGTGTGTGTAGAGCGGAAACAAAGGCAACGACTGGGGTGAGAGCGAGAGAAGAGGGGTTACCGACCGACCGACCGACCGACCGACCGACCGACCGACCGACCGACCGACCGACCGACCGACCGACCGACCGACCGACCGACCGACCGACAGACAGACAGACCGACAGACCGACAGACAGCTGGTGCAGAGAGAACGCAGGGATGTGAGTAGATGGGACAGCATAAGTGATATAGCGAAATACAGGCATATTTGAAAGTTAAGCAAGTATATGCATGCGAGGAATTGTGTGTGTGTGTGTGTGTGTGTTGTTTACATTTCAATATGTTAAGGTCACCTGCACGCAGCACGTGCTAACTGCAGTTGTGAATTCAGCAGTCACGCAGAGACAGAAATCTATGACTTTATTTACAAATAGTCTACAAAATCTGAAGAGACGAGAGGTTTTTTGACTCAGTGACTTTGAATCACTTTAAAAAAATGTCCGACTGCATGCCTACAGGATGTGTCAGACTGTCCACAGGCCTAGTCACAGTAAAGCAGTCGTTACCCAGGCAGTGAAACCCGAATGCCGTGGACTGAGTTTGGCTCCGACTTCCTAAGCCTGCCAAAGCTGTTCAGCCATGCAGTCTGAGCTCACTGCTTTGTCCGACAAACTACCCACACGACTCGACAAAGAACGGTTATCTCTAAGACTTGTTTTGCTCGTGTCTAGTACCTTGCCGTTGTCATTTTTTTTCAGTCCAAGTTACTTCCCTTCTTTATCCCGTGTCGCTAGTTACTGTCCTTCTGCCCCGTGTCTGGGCCAGATCAGCTTCCAGGCAGTAAGCTGTACAACTTTTTGGAATCAAGGAATCAACATTTCGGAATCATCCTCTAAGCACGGACTAGGGGGAGTGGGCTTTATGTCCAGCGCCAAATGACAGCAGAAATCACACACCCATTAGCGAGAGACGATCCCTCAATCCACCCTCCAGGTCGAGTAATGGCGACAATACCTGTTAACTTCTTCAATGTCAAGTGACGCGAGAGAGGTGGCGCCTACTGCCGCCCATGATCTACTTCTGACAAAAGAAAGAGTTACCTGCGAACAACGAACGTCTGTTGGTTAGGCTACTGTCTCACTCATAAATTACGGGCCGCTGCGACACCTATACTTCTTGCGTTGCTTCCTTCACCCGACCCGCCGTAAAAAGCAGCCGAAAGGAAAACGGGTGGATGCCGTGGGCTGGCTGCGTGTATTTAAACTCCCCCCACATGGGTGACGGCGGATTTGACACTGGTTAAATATTAGATGTTTTATATTGTAGCTCATACTAGACAAGAAAATTACCTATCGTACTTGTGTTGTCGTGGTGATGTCTGTGTCGTAACCTACTAAAGTACTGCATGCACTGCGCCAGTATTTGGTACTCATGCGAGATATGCGAAAACTCACTTAATTGCCCTTAACTTTTGGCAAGTTGTCTGGGTTTTTTTAAACGAAAGGACTGGATGGCATAAGCGCAGCAGCACCATGGTTACTAAGTGGGCTGTTTATGTCTGCTAGCCGTCAGGATAAGGAGACGGACGGTCAGCTGGCGTCTGGTTCATGTCATGCACGGCTGGTTCGCGGACCGCACACACACAGACTTCCGTCACAGACAGCAGTGAGAGGAAGAGAGCTGCGGTCTGTCTTTCCGTGAAGAGACGAACAGAGAAACTCTGCGTAACAGTGACGTGTTGCCGATGACAGAAAAAGTTCAAGGATAGATTAAAGGGAAGACAAAGTAATGAGAGACAGAGTGTGAAAGAAAGGAATAAGGAAAGAAAGATATTCAGAGAATAAATGAATGAATCAGAGACGAACAAAGACGGACAGACTGAAGATACGATGGGTGAGAGGAGAGAAGAGAAAGGTACAGGAGAGGGAGGGAGGGGGAGAAAGAGAGAGGAAAATGGGATGGAAGTGGTAGCTAGACAGAAGGAAGAGGAGAGAGGAACCGAACAAAAGTCCTGTCAGCTGGTTCCCGACGTCCGATAGCATCGCTTGAGGTTTCCGGGAAACAAAGCCATTGTCTCCTGTTGGTGCACGGAAATGTGACCCACACGATAGACTCCACCGCAACTACAGCCACAGCCACCATACTTCTTGTTTGATTCTTTCCCTATCTCTCTTTCCGCAGACTACTTCCTTTCCTCCTTCCCATCCATTCTTTCTTTCCTTCTTCTTTCTTTCTCTTTTCTTCTTTCTTTCTTTTCCTTTTTTCTTTCTTTCTTGATAACATCTGCTATCCCTCCATCTTTCCCTTACCTTTCTTTCTTCCATCTCTTGCTGCCTGCTTCTTGCTATCAGCAGCTTCTCCTTGACCGCAAACTTCCAACTCCCACAGTTCCTATTCGTCTACATCAAGCATCTTTATTTGCCCCACCCCCCTCCTCCTCAACCAAACTGCAAGAACACAAGTCGATTGAGCTCCCCACTCACTGGCGTGTGTTTGTCCTCTCGTTAGAGGGTGGGTTGAGGGGAGTAGGGCTACATGCAGGGGAGGTAATAATCGCTATGCATGCTCTTCGCTCCTCCCTCCTTCATCGACTCCACCCTAGGTATTTTGTTGTTTGTTTGGGGTTTTTATACAGTAAATGCCAGTGTCGTTTCGCAAGTCACCTGAGAGGATTCTTCCAGTTTAGCGTCTTTGATTCTGAACACTACTTGCTGCTTTTAAACTACCGCTAGCGTGTGTGTTCAACATCTGTGCGACATGGGCCTGGCCTGGAGTCTGATGAAAATACAACATTCAACACTACGATATTCGTCTTTTCATATGACAGACCTGAAAACTGATTTGCTGTTGTGTTCTAATTAAAGCTTTTTGATCTTTACTTTCTGTTGTACTTTATATTATTCTATAATTCTATATTCTCAGTATGTCGTGGAAACATTTGTTCTCTGTGAATATGTTGTAACCCTCGTTGAATTACTGTGATAAGTAGGCCTATCTTTTATCATTCAGTGTGTAACTAAATGTTTTTGTAATTTGATTGTTTCATTATTGTCACATCCCACTCCCTCACACCGCAGTCATACTCATCAGTGACAGGAGGGGTTTGTGGGGGCGTGTTCTTTCAACCAACACTCGTACACAACAACACAAGACCGGCAGTGAAATTAACGAGGACCCAGCCAGATATAATTTCTTAACTGCCCGGATTTACCGGAATTCTTTAAATCAACAGGATTCACTCCTTGGATTACAAAAATCACAAACAGAACAACTGTCACAACTTCTTGGGAGACTTTGAAATCCCAACAGAAAAAATGCATAAACACTTAGACGTCCGACAGTCGCACTCACTACTTTGTACATTCCCTTTAACACCAGCCTACAAATATACATAAACTCAAGACATCTGCTCACTCCCGAATTCAGATTGTGTAAACCATAAACACAAAAGTTATCCCCTTCAATCTCCAACTTAAACTCATAAAGTCATCAAACTTTACATCTCCCCTTCAATCTCCAGATTCCAAAACCAACAGAGTTATCACGGTATTTCATTCTATTTCACCATCACGGACTTCATGATATAATCATCTGCACAATCTCCAGTCATCATTACTACTAAAGTCATCGATGTTTGCGTTCACTCAATTTCACCGTCAGTGATTTCATGTCGTCACAGCCCGCACCCTGCTTTACTAAGTTCGGGTTAACAAACAAACCCAAAAGACAGTACGTTACCGCACTCCGACAGGTCGTCTACACCAACGCCCAAAACCTGCGCCACAACCACACCCCGGGCTGGTGACGCCGTCACACCAAGATGGCGCCGGGACTGGTCATC
>SMGT01006633.1:6393-48127 GCA_004794575.1 Lanistes nyassanus
TTTTTTTTTTTTTTTTTTTGCAGTGCTTTTAGCATTGGCCAGCTGAATAGAAGAGACATCTAGTTTTAAGT
The DNA here is from genome assembly GCA_004794575.1 of Lanistes nyassanus. Taxonomy (NCBI): domain Eukaryota; kingdom Metazoa; phylum Mollusca; class Gastropoda; order Architaenioglossa; family Ampullariidae; genus Lanistes; species Lanistes nyassanus. Next base: position 6,465 of record SMGT01006633.1, read on the forward strand.
GCTTTAGAATGTTTTCAAGTGATGTCACTTTGATGTTGGTAGATTTGTCTCTTGCCATGAACATTGAGTCTGACTCATGGTAGTGAGTATAGGATTATCCGTAGACTGTTTTCCTATGTTATCTTGATTTTCCTATACATGTATAATCTTGATTTTCCTATAATATCTTTGTTGAGTGCTTTCTTCACCAATCACTGTACATTTATTTCTGTTGGAGTGAATCTATCTTGCAGGTAGTAGGAGAAATTTCTAGCATCCAAACAAAATTAAAACAGAAACTTAAAGAAAACTATCAAATGAAAATGTACAAAAATGCACTCTTATTGTGAGATAACATTCTGTAGGATGTGAGATATTAGAAAGCATAGTTGCTTGTGAGTAACTGAGTATTTAGCTAACATAACTGAGTGAAAGTGAGTTACAAACTGTAACGTGATAGCTATGGTGCGTGTACTTAACAGGTGGAACATTTAAGAAGCACTCCTAAGGTCCGTGACAACATTGAAGACAAGACACCTGCAGTCACGGTGCAGCTGCCAAGTGGAGTAACTATCATGGCTGTACTAGGGGACATAACTACATTACCAGTGGATGTCATTGTCAATGCAGCTAACTCCCGACTGGAACACATGGGTGGCTTAGCCAGACACATAGTAGATAAAGGTGGGTACCGTACAGAATGAGATTAATATTCAGCAGTCTGAGTCATTACATTTACCAGACAGCTAGTGCTGATGAGCATTTATAGGTGTGATCTGCTTTTTAACTGAACTTTTTTCCTTTGAAAGACATGCATGAGGAGAACCAGTGTTTGTTTGCAGGTGGCAGGACCATACAGGAAGAATGCAGTCAGTACATGGCATCCCGAGCAGGAGATCTTCAAGAGGGCGACGTCTTCATGTCGGGGCCAGGAAGACTGTCATGTAAAGCAATTGTTCATGCGGTTGGACCCATGTACAAAGGGGGCAGAGCTGGTGAGGAGGACCGTCTCCATGATGTGGTGCTCAAATGTCTTGAAAGTGCGAGTTCTGCTGGCTTCGGCTCCATTGCAATACCGGCCCTGAGTGCAGGGATTTTTGGCTATCCTGCCAATGAAGCCACCAGTGTCATCACGGAAGGCATCAAGACACACATGAACACCTACCGCAGAACCAAAATCCAGCAAGTGTATGTGTGCGACATCACATCGGACATTGTCGGACACTTTGTCAATGCTATACAAAAGTACTTCCCAACTGCTGCTGCAATCAAGCAGAAGCCAAAACCTTCTCCTAGGGCCAGAAATAGTGAGCAGCTTTGCGATTTCTTTAAGTATAAATTTTGAGCACTTTTGTGTTTTGCACAAACACCACAGAAAAAGTCTGTATTTTGTGATTGGATAAGCTCTTAGATAAGCAGCCATGACAGCAAGCTTTCAGCAGATACACTAAATGGTGGTTTGTGGCTCGAATGGGTTTCCACAAAGCCATTTATTAGGAAACCTGTGGGAAATGGCCATTGTTATTTGGACCTTTGAATTCTAAGATTTTGTTTTAGTGCTTCTGAAATAATCATGGGTTATGAAACATGGGGTGGTTTTGAGTATGCCAGAAAATGATTTGGTTATCTGCTCTTTTAACTGCAGATGACCAGTTTGGAGCAGCAGTCGACAGAGACTCCCCTTCTGCTGGGGCTGGGAGATTGATTACAATTTATATTGCTGAAGGAGAGATAGCCTTGCAGAAAGTGAGTCTGTGTTAGCCTCTGTGTGTGTTATATGTGTGAGCAGACATGCATGTGCATGCATGTGTGAGAGAGGGGAAGAGAGAGTGAAAAGTATTCATGTGAGTTGTTCTTGCTGTTTAAAAATGTCATAACTCATATTAATCAGAAATAAAGTTGTACTTTCTAATTGTAACCCCCGCAGGGTTACCAGATTTATTTCCCCTTGCGGTTTCCCTAGCTTGGGGAGGTGCTGGCTTAGTAAAGAAAAATGTAGTTCCACAGACAGATAAACCCCTGTCTGTGGACCATGTCTCTTTTAATAAAAAGAAACCCCCTAGAATCTCTATAGGAGATGTCTAATTGATAGTATGGTCAAAGAGAGGGGTAGAATTCTGGGAAGTCCAAATAAGATTCCCAGCACGGCCGACTTACGCTATTGCGCTGTAGCGCGTAGGGATTCAGAACAACCGTGCCCGCGGGAACTCTGTCTTTCGGTCTTTCTGCGTGCCACCGTCGGAGGGGGAAGACGTTCAACTGTCGCTGTGTGTCTGGTTGTACCAGGTATGGAGCTATTTGTGGTTGTGTGGTCGATATTGTTAGCGATCGCATTGTATGGTCATTATTATTAGAGACCGCTTCGTGTAACGCACTATGCGGTAGATTAGTGATGACGAAGTTGCGTGGTGCCGTCATATGTTTCCTCCCGGCAATATATGAAATGGGGATTGATGAAGATGTAATGATTTATATTAAGAGATCTCTTTGTTCAATCTTTGTGGGAAATTGTAGGTTAGGCCGGGATGGGTTGGAGATCATGTAGATTTTGGTTGTACAGTACACGTGTTGGGGCGCTAGGCCGCCGCCATCTTGGCCACCACGTGGTCGGCCGCTTATGGGGTTTGTTCCCCCATAGTGTTTGGATATTCTTTTATAGCGTTTGCATCTAGTTGTAAAACTGTCACTTTGATGTTAGCTTTGTGTATTGTGGATTTTGCAACCTGAAACTAATTTTCAGGTCGGTCTCTGTTGCAGGCCACGTTTTCGTCTTTCGTCTTTTCGTCTTTTCGTCTTTTCTTTTCGTCTTTCTTTTGTTTCCTTTACGTTTTTCCTTTTACGTCTCCCTTTTTCTTTACGGTTTTCCTTTTCCTCTTCGTCTTTCCTTCCCTTCTTTCTCCGCTATCTTTATGCTTACCCCGGGGGTTTTAGATAGGAGAATAAAGGTTACATATTGTAATTATTGGTTTCTGTATTCTTTTAGTCAGCAAGGACAGAATCTGTGTGTGTGTGTGTGAAGCGCTAGCCTATGCCCGAACCATTAATTCTTTTGTAATTCCAACGGCGCACACTGGTAAATTTGGTCTTTGCCATTTGGGCCACGTGTGTGCCGGTTACATAATTTTCCTTTTGAAATACAAATCTCCATTGTTGCTGGACTTTGCGGAGGGACAGAAAGATCGCCAGAGACTGCAGGTCATGGAGGACAACTGTCGAGGGCCTATACTCCACAAGGAAGAAAGAGGACTAAACTAACTAAAACTTGTTGCTGGGCACAGGTGTTCTAGTGCTGATTTGACCAAAATGAAGATTGAAAGATTGAAATCCAAAGGGTCATTTACTCATTATCATCAACTGTTCCTGGCAAAGCTGCCCATGTGCGGTGTCAAGAGACTGTGCACTCAGGGGCCATTTTTTTAGCAGAGAATTCATTTGCATTGGAAGTTGTTCATGTGCGGTGACAAAAAGCATTTTGGCTTTATGAAGATTGAGACTTGCAGTTATCATTATGGTTATCTTATGCAAATGCTTATCTGGTGCCTTGTTAGAAAGGATGAAGATGGTGACCCCTTTCACATGAGTAACTTGATAAAGAGGTATTCATATTACCCTTGAACCACATGTCTAATTAGGCTTCGTCTCACTACAGACTCCTCCCCTTAGTCCTAAGTAGTCACAGAGCAGAAGCATATGTGTACATCTGTTTTTTGAAAAAATAGCTTCTGTTCATCAGATTGCCATGAGGGCGAAGCGCAGAAACAAGACATTCCCAGCTAGGAAGACATCATCTATTGGCTGAAATCCATGTAGACAGATTCCTAAATCCGCCTAATCACCTTACAACTGTATTTGGAAGTTGGAAATTCCTAAAGCTTAAGGGACTCAGTCACTGCCAACTTCCTGCTGCTTTTAAGAATCTAACACGAACATCGGAATTGTCACAGATATTTATTGTTTATTTTTGTGCACACCTGTATACATTTTACATTTTTCAGACTGACGTCATTGTGAACTCAACATCCAATGGCCTGGACCTGAAGAATGGTGCCGTGTCCAGCTCCATCCTGAATGCAGCTGGTCCTGGCCTGCAAGATGAGTGCAGACAGAGATACCCTGGAGGCATCCAAACGAATGAGGTAGCGTTCACCACAAGCCACAACCTGAAGTGCAAAGGTGTGCTGCATCTAGCTCTGTGTAACTACAACAACCCCAGTGCTGCACAGGTTGGTGTTCACTTAAAGGGGCCACATGGGATTTGGGTAACATAGAGGCTGGTGCTCTGAAAGTTGGTTGGTGTTCACTTCATGGGGCCACATGGAATTTGGATAACATAGAGGCTGGTGCTCTGAAAGTTGGTTGGTGTTCACTTAAAGGGGCCACATGGAAGTTGGATAACATAGAGGCTGGTGCTCTGAAAGTTGGTGTTCACTTAAAGGGGCCACATGGAATTTGGATGAGATAGAGGCTGGTGCTCTGAAAGTTGGTTGGTGCCATCAGAAGAGAAAATACAGTTTAACTTTCCGTCTGTACCCAGACTGTGGGTGTGCTTGGTGCTGGGTCCTTACATGTTATGATGCAATCAGCTGGTTAAAACTTCCCTGCTGGAAAGAAGAGCAGTGAGCAAAGTCTCAGTGCTACAGTTAACAGTACTTTCCTGTGAAATGCCTGCCAGTCTTTACTCCTAATCATTATGTTTTTGGGTGATTTTGGAAAAAAATGAAACTACAGACAAAAACTGCATTGACATATCATTAAAACAACAGTATTAAAGAAAAAAGTAAATCCTTGTGGAATGATCCCATACATTTTGTTTGTGAGTTTGTTCCTCCTGAAAAATATATCTTTGCAGGCAAAAGGGCATTGCATGTCCATTATAACAACCATGCAACTGGGGCCATAACTCAATTGATAACTGCATAATGTGAAACAGTTGAGCTAGGCTCTCGTGTAATATTTGTTCTACACCCTCTAGCATTTAGAGCTTTCAGATCAACTTAAGATGTATGTGCATTTACACTTTTCCCCAAAACAAAAATTTGTTTTTTTTTACAACAATATACTCACATCTTCAGCAGGTAACAGGTGTATCACTTCAACCAATAGTTAGTCTCAAAGCTGACCATTCACACACTTAGATTTATTTCAGTGAAGTGAAATTACTGTAGAGAGAATCAGTAATTAAAATCACCAGTTTCTTCTCTTACACCACGATTTTGTGTGTGTGTGTGTGTGTGTGTGCAGTTTATATACTAAACCTTGAATTGATTGGATAAATCTTTCTAATACCCTTACAACCAAAAAACCCACATAATTCAGTGTTCTCAGAAAACTTTGTGTTTGCCAAGTCAAAAAGGAATCTAGAAGACTGGGTCTATTTTGTATAGCGATTTGGAACATCGTCTATATGTATAAGGAATAAGCCACTTTTATATTTTTAATGTTTTTTTTAAATTTCTTTCTCTAGTCATACAATTAATTCCTGCATAGTACTCCAAGAAAAGGCAGATTAACTTCTTGAACCCATGTTATTCACTGCACTCACAGAGTTCAGTTTCTTATTGCTTTGTTATTGCTCCTTGCAACTTTGGCCCCTTCATTCCCACATGACTGTCACTCTGAGCACACAGCTGGCCTGCTTCTCGTTTGAACCACAGGCTTTCAGCAATCTGTCAAAGTTATCTTGAAGTTTTATTGTCTATGGTAATGCTGGTGTGTTTGTGTGTTGGCCCATTTCAAGACAGGATGCATATGGCTGATTGGGAAGGCATAATATCATTTACATGCACATATCTTAATCATTTCTCAAATCATATTCATAACACATTTAAATAAATACGAACAAGTGTGCAGAAGGAATCTTCATGTGTATGTGTGTGGGTGTGTATTTGTGTTTGTACATGTGTGCATGCATGCTTGTATGGAGGAGTGGATGTTTACATGTATGTGCATTTACATGTCTTTACAAAGGTACATGTATGCTTACATTTGTGTTTGGGTGCGTATACAAACAGATGTTGGGTCACTTGGTGATGAAGTGCCTGCAAGAGGCCAACAAACGTGGATATAGATCCGTCACTTTTCCACCTCTGGGCACAGGGAATCTTGGCTACCCCCTGGATGTTGTGGCAAAAACCATGGTGGGGGCTGTTCAGCAGTTTGAGAAGGAGGCTCGTGGCTCATCTGTTAGGGAAGTCACAATCATTGTTTACAATAACCCAGATATGGTCAAGGTAAGTATTAAGGGCCACAGGTGTGTGCATTGAAGAAAAATTGGGAGTTGGTTGAGTTGAAACAATAGGGAAATCTTAGATTTGAAATAGAACTTGGTCATGAGATCCCTGATTTCCTGGTTCATAGTGAATTGTAGCATTGCTAATGAAGATAATATTTCAGGTATGCATTTGAGGACTCACAGACTGCTGTTTATGTACTGCAGGCTCTTAGAGGCCAGGTGCGAAAGTTTCAGCCAGATGGTAAATGGCAAGATTCTCCCAGTGGGAGTACTGGGACCAGAAAGCATCGAGTTTTCTCCGAGCTGCATTCACCACAGTCACGTAATTATTAAATGATTCTTGTTTATTGACAGTTTTCTTTCAACCTTTTATATTAGTATTACAGGAGGAAGGTGGAGAGGCTAGATGTGTTGGGGGGGATGGAGGGGTTAGATAAGTAGGTGGAGCTTAGAAATAAATTGGTTTCTTATATTTACAGAGATCAGCCAATCTCTACCACCATAAAGGTAATTTTAGAAAGAAGAGTATACACTATGTACAGAACATATCTACCTTTTCAGATACAGTGTAATAATACTAGAAAACCTGTTATGGCTCCACCTTTCTTTTTAGAAATGTAAGGATGTTCTCAAAATGTCTACAGTGTTTTATATGTTTGATTTGTCAAGAGAGACCACTGTGATCAAAAAGACTGTGGCATCTTCTGTCTTCAATTGTGACCTGAGGATAATCTTTGATCAAACAAAACTTTAGTGATGAAAGAACATCTAAATCTCTACAGTGTAACTCTTAGGATGATTTCTAACACAGGATGATTTCTAAATGGCTACAGTGTTTGAGATCCTTAGATGCACTTTTCATGTGGTAACTCGACTGTTAACTTCAGCAGTACATCCAGACATGCATGCACACACACCGCGTGTGACCGTACATGGGTGGACACACATGACACATACACATATGGACACAGCAAAAATTAAAATAGAGATTTTTAATACTGAAGCAATAGAGTTTAATCAAGAACACAAAGATGACATATATTTTTATCATCTGTTCCACCTTTCATATTAATCGCTTGTTTGTTGCTTAGCTGGACCAGGTGGCTCATCTTCTGTTGCACCGAATGTAAACGCAGAGTTTGACTTGGGAGGCTTACGTCTGATTGTCAAGCAAGGGGATATTACTGAGGAGAAGGTGGATGCCATTATTAACAGCAGCAATAGCTCACTTGACCTCAGCAGAGGTGAGGGATCATGGCCGTGTCATTATGAAGTTGAATGTTGCTCACTGGACATTACACAGACTTTGAAGTTATCAGAAACTATTGGTTTATTATTATTCTGTCTTTAAGCTTTGCATAGGTGAGAAACACATAAGTGATAGAGTGTGTTTGGCGCTGATACAGAGAGCCATGGGCTTGGATCCCATACTCGGTGCCATACTGTCTGCTTGTGGCAGCTGTTGATGGGGTCGGCTGTTAGAGTGATCTCCCCATTTCTTCTCCCAATTACTTTTCCTCACCGTCTCCCCTCCTACCCATGTCGTGAAATAGATTTTGATTGTTGACTTTACACTGAGCAGTAATGATCATTAATTCCTATTTGGATGTGGCAGTAATAATAAAGAAATTTAGTATTGTTGTATCAAAAACATGGTTACTGGTCAAGGTTTGAATTATCAGTGTTCAAGAACAAATATCATACCATTTCTTAATTCTTATCTCCTCCTTGTGCTTTACTTTCTATAAGTGTGCATGGAATTTGAAGAAGTCTGTAGTCGGTGTAATAATTGTACTCAAACCAAGCATTTCACATAAAAGACAAGCATTTCACTGTGACCTTTATCTTGTACATGTATCTTTTTTTCAGGGGCTGTTGCGGGTGCACTAAAGCAAAAGTGTGGGACGAAGTTAGAGAAGGAATGTAAAAGCAAGAGTATGTTCTCCTTTCTTCTTTGATTGTTGGAAGATAAGTTGTGAGGGCCTATGTCCTGTTAAAAGGTGTGCTACTACAGTCATTCCATGCTTCATTTCTATAGATCAGGTCAGAAATTTATGGCCAGCAAGTTGAGTTTGTTAATATTTTCACAGCTGCAGAAATGTCAAAGACTGGAATAGTTATCACAAAGGTTAAACGTCAACCATTCAAGTCTATCCTGCACATCGATGCAGAAAAGTTTTCAAATGACTGGAAATCTGGAATATTGCAAATATTGAAAATGGCTGAAGAACAGGGGATGGCCTCCATCTCCAGCCCTGCTCTTGGAACAGGTTTGTGATTGTTAAAAGTTGTCTTTTTCTGTGTAAAACTTTTACCAGCGATTCATTTAATGAGCTTTTGTAATTAGTTTTCAGCGATTTTAGTATGTGAGCAATGCTTATTGCATAGTTACTTTGGTATCATTAGCATACATGTAACCTTATCTCCAACACTTTTTTGGCCAAATCCCTTTAGAGGTCAGTGATGTGTGAGGAAGTGTGAAGGAATAATAAACTTGAACATAAACAACCTTATAGTGAAGATCTGTACCACAACCATTTTCTTGTCATCTAGTCATTAACTTAATAATTGACACCTGCAAATTACCAGTTGTTATTTTCTGTACTGTTATCTACATCATGGCTGCCAGTAACCAATGTGGATTTGACGAAAGTGAGCAACTGACTCACTGAGAGCCACTTCAGTAGATTTCACAAGAGCCTGAAGACATTAACAGGGAGTATGAATGTGCATGTGCAGGTATTTGCATGCGTGTGCCTGTTCCTCAGCAACTGGTGTTATCTTTGAATGTCAGTAATTTTATGTTCTGCTGCTTCAGGAGCTTATGGTCTGTCAGCCTCCTCCTCATCTCGCAATCTGATGGATGCTCTGTGTGACTTCTGCAATGGGAAACGCCGCCATGTGCAGGAAGTGCATATAGTGATGTTTGACAAATCCATGGTTCCCCAGACGATCCACACCATACAGCAAGTGGGTGAAAAGCTGAGCAAGTCTCGACAAGGTGTAGCTGGCTTCTTCAGAAGTGAGCATTTCTGATTTCTGCTTTGTCACAAATGGCAGGACACATGTTTTCTTGCCGGTTTATGAAGACTTTTTCCTAAAGTTTTTTAAGATCCTCTATACGTGTACCACATCAACTTTATGTGTGACGAAGAAGATAGTTGTAGTGGTGTGCCTGTATGAAAAATAACTATTCTTGTGTCAAGCCAGGTTGTACAGTATGTGAAACTGTATGCAGGAAAGATTAAAGGGTTTTTCTTGTACTTAGTGCCTGTGTAGACATGATGGCAGGGTATGTCTTTTTTGGGAGGTTTAACGTCTTGAACTAACATTGAATTTCCCTGTACTCTAGAAACGTAGAGACATCTGTTTAGAAATCTAGTCAAGCATCTGCTAAATGGTAAGTTTAATCATACTCTAGAAGTATAAAAGATTGTTGAGATCTGCAAGACGCCGGATACAGTGTTAGCACATTCTGTCTTTGTCATGTTTGTTCCACACCCAATACCCCCACCAAATGAATTTTTAAAAATTTATTTCATCAGCCCAAAGGTGTCATAACAATAGTATTAGAAAGTGAAGTTTCCATTTATTTTATTGAGAAGCCCTTGCAGATGCCAGAAATGTGAAAGGCAGCAGAAACTAACATTTTAAAAAGTTAAGCACTTGATCACTGTCGCCATGAAAAAATAAACAAAGATCATAAGAGGAGCAGAATTTAAGGCCATTGCTTCTCTGATGTAGTGTTAGAATCTACTGTATGATTGAAAAACAAAGTGAAAAGAAACATGTTACTGCTGCTTGGAGTAAATAAAGTGACAACAAAGAAAATTGAACCAAGCAAAGAAAGACAAACACGTCAATGTTTCAGGGCATTAATAAATAATTGCCCCTTCTTCAGGACAGCACAAACGGATAAATAAAATGAGTTACTTGACTAAGCGAAGGACGATGGTCCACCAAAGCCACTGGACATTTCCTGTGGTGGACCATCATCTTTCTCTCAGTTAAATAACTTGTTTTATTTATCTGTTTCTGTCATCGTGAAGAAGGGGAAATGCCCTGAAACATTGATGTGCTTGTCTATTATTGCTTGGTTAAGTTTTCCTTGTTATTTCATCAAAAATCAACTGAAGACATATCACTGAATCGCAGATTTATTAATAATTTGCTTAAGTGAAAAGCCGAAGGTTGTGTCTGTGGGCATTACAGCCACTCTAAGTGCGAGAGTAAGAAAAAAAACATTTTGCTGTAAGTTGGCTGCAGTGCATAGCATTGAGGTAACATGGCCTGCCACTAACTGAGAGAGTTGTGGGTCCAGACCCTGTGTCCAGCTCCTGAATTTTGTATGTGGGGTTTTCTTTCGTGGATAGCTCAGCTGGTAGAGCTGCAGACTAGCAGGTGGAAGGTTACTGGTTTAAATCCTAGTGTGGCCAAGGATTATTTCCTGGAGATATACATTGTGCAGTCTCCATCCGGCCATCTCCCCGCACATTAAACTGCCTGTCTGTGCTGGCCATCTTACTGCTGCTGTCAGGCTGATAGTTCTTTCAGTGCATAGCTTAGGAATAGGACCCTGTTCCTCCTATAGTCCACGTCCCGATATCCACCCAGCTTGCGGCAGGACGTTAAGCCTCCAACAGCCAACCAACCTTTTGGTTTTCTGTCGCACTCCCCCCTCCCCCCTCCTCCCCGCCATCACTTTCACCCCTTCCTCCCCTGTCATGATATAATCTTTACTGCAGATTTGACATTAATCTAGATGAAGGTGATGCTTTCTTATGAAGATAGTTTGGATTGGAATCGGATGTACATGTATAGGGAATGGGTACCTGCTGTTGTAGATAATTTTAACAACAAAGAGAACTTGACCAACCGAGACTTACACAGGAAGTCGATATTTCGGGGTATGGCCCCTTCTTCAGGATGGCACAGACAGATAACTAATTGGTGGTCTAGCATGCTCTCTATTTTCCACACACTTCTTCCCCTCATTTTCCTCCTGTCCATCAACTGTGCATGACCAGCATCTCTGTCAGATAAGTGATTTTTTTATTTGTTATTTTATGCCATTCTGAAGAAGGGGCCATGCCTCGAAATGTTGACTTCCTGTGTAAGTCTCGCTTGGCCAAGTCCTCTTTCTTGTTACCTTCATTATTCCAAGCCGCAGTCACCTGTTTCTTTTCCCTTAACAAATAAGTGCTTTATTTCTGCTGCTGATAGGGCAATCAAAGAAAGAACTTTTTCTTTTTCTATAGCTATCGCTGGATTTGGTGGTCCCAGTCTCGTACAGACCTTCAGCCAACCAGTCATTGATGACGCAAAGTTGTTTGTGTATGGTGAATCACCTGAACAAATACGAAAAGCCCTGAAGAATTTTGATGACCTAGTGAAGGAGAAGTTCACACGCAAGGAAATTGTGGATGATGTGATACAAAACATGAATGAAGAAGAGGTGATATGATTTTGTCTCTGTTTTTCTAATAATCCATGAAAGTAAACGTATTGATGCATCAAAACTAACAATTACTCTTTCGGTTTGTTTATGAGCAAAATGTATGTGATCTTTTTTTTTTAAAGAAAATGATGGTTCATATAAACTTTATCAGTGGAACTATCATGGTAAACCCTTCTTTCATATCACTGACAGCACTGCAGTGCAAGAGTACAAGCATTACGATTATTCTCCGAGACCATTAGGAAATTAACATGTAGAAAATGAACATGAACTGCAGTTTGTTGAAGCAGACATATTTCCGTCCATGAAGTAACTATGAACATATGGAAACATGTAACTTAAGTTGGGTCAAACAGCTGTGAAGAGTCCAAAGTGCATCAAATTTGAATAATAAGATTCATTCCACAGAACTGCCGTGTAAAACTGTTGTCATGGACAAATTATATGTTAAAGAGACAGCTAAATACACTCCCAGCATAGCCAGTGTAACTATTATAGTATTATAGTCATTCTGTAAGATGACTTGAGGTGTGACACAGTGTGTAGAACAGGTACCCTGTACTATTGTGATTTATGTATTACCTGGGGATGGACCCCACATCCCAAACTGAACAAAAGCGCGAGACCATGTGTATGTATATATATATGGTCCATCTAGCCAGTTAGCCTGAGAAGATACAGAAATGTCTGTACTCACTGTCTTGCTGCATAACTGGGAAATGGCACACATCACCACCCCTTAAATTACCAAGGAAGGGTAAGGGGTTGGGTCAGGGGGCAGAGAGCAGGTGACGTCAGCAGGGGTCATCTGTGCTGCTCCCTGGTACAAGGGAGCTGGCTACTGCAACTCATGCTTAGCTGAGCCCTTAAAAGCTGCAGCTCAACCATGCTCCAGAGAGAGGCAAATCAGTTACAGTGAGAGGCACATAGTTCCAGTGAGATTTAAAAGTCCCATGAGAGGCAAATCAGTTACAGTGAGAGGCACATCAGTCAGGTGAGAGGCACATCAGTCAGGTGAGAAGGGACCAGTGCAATAGTGAAGGATGATCGGAGGGGAAGGGAGTTGGGCCAACGCTGAGAGGACTGCCTGAATGAATTCAAATTACTGGTGAAAGGAAGATGGGTACAACACGGCAAGTGAATGGACAGGTCGGGTGACAGCCAGGTGAAGATACCTGTAGTGTACGTCGGGAAAATGTCCAGAGGGAACGGAAGAGATCTGCATGGGTAGACAGCCAGTTGACATCACACTGTGACTACAGGAAGGAGTTTTCTAGTTATGACTGCCCTCCCGATGTTGAGGCCAGTGTGTGTAGAATAAGTTCATACCACCTGAGGACACTGTGTAAGAAGTGAGAGAAATCTCGTCTGTGTAACAACAAGCAAGTTATTGTTGAACTAGCATCGTTAACCATAGCCAGCGCTTGTCAGTGCTGTGAAAGCGATAGGACGGCTGTTAGCACATCTAGTAAAAGTCAGTCTAATGGACATTGTGCATGCACGTGCCATGACAGAAGACTGTGCTTCACCGTGTGAATACTTTTCAGGGATTGAGGGGCTCTTGTGTGTTTGTGTACACACTGTTAGTACAGTTGAGGTATGCTAGTATTCTGTCGGACTGTCACTGGACTTTGATGTGAAGATTTCTGGGACATTTCCAGCCCCATGAAAACTACCGGTGCTGTAAATATTTCCTTTGGTATACACTGTATGATTGACATAGGTATGCGTGAGAATGTTGATGCCAGTGTGAGTGCAAAAGGACACGATATTTACATATGTTGATTTGTCAATGTCAGGGGAATAGTGTAAAAATAATTTAAATAAATGACTTAAATGACGCAATAGTGATTTAACTGGTTTAACTCTCATTGCCCGAGGATAATGTATGTAGCAGAACTTGTGCAACGAGCCAAAGTTAAATAATTAGACTCAGAGCATCAGCACACCCCCTGTTACAGTCTGTATATGATGTGGAGAGCAAGGGACTACAGAGGTCTGAAATACATTTACGCATTTTCATGTTGACGATTGTGGTCTAAATGAAAAGAGATGTACACACATCTACAAAGCCACATTTAAGTTACAAAATGCAATTTGGTGTTAAAAGCCTTGTCACTAAACACTAAACAAGTAGACACAAAAATCTAGTGTTCTGCCATTCTTGTGGGTATAATGTATGTGAAGCTGACCCATCTGTGAATGGGTTCCTGACCCATGGGTTAGGGAAGGCACTGATGGAGAGTAGATTGACACTGTCCTTACGTTGCTCGCCCACAGAAAAGTGGGTCTTATGCACCACTACTTCCCTATGACCTCAAAGAGGTCATGAGACAACCTTTACCTTCACTGTGTGAAATGACGTTTTGTTTGTGACTACAGCTTCAAGAAATCAGAAACTCAGGAAAGTTGCACGGCGTGGAACTGCAGATTCAGACAGTTGTTGGCCGCATTGTCATTGATGGGATGCATGCCGATGTGTTTGATGCTGGCAATAAAATCAACAAGATCATTCGTGAGTCTGACCGCCGCAGGCAGCAGGCACAGCAAGCAGCGATGTTGGTCAACATGGTGCAGTGGTGTTTCCTTGAGGTAACAACACACAGGAGCTACTAGCTGAGTGAACCTTGTATGCTGGCAAGATCTGTGACAGAATGGTTTCATGTGGAAATGTCTGTGATTTGTGAGTCAGCTGTATATAGCCTGGGCTTTCGTAACCTTGAGAAGATGAAAATAGTTCAAAATAGGATCATCCACTTGAGAAAAATCACTGCTGTTACAACAAGTTATTGACACATTATTAGATTCAAGAGGTTCAGACATATTAACAGATATTGTCAGACATATTAACACAAGTTGCCTTGGCTTACATTTTCCTTAGGAGCTGCCCTTGCATATACTCACAGTTGTCCTAAGAAAGACTGTTGATAACGTACTATAATATTGCCTAGAAGGTGCCAAACATTTTCTGTAGTCAACATCAAAACTACTAACGGCTTCCCCCACAACAGCACTTTATTTTCTGTCCTGCATGTGAATAATTCATGAATAGGATTTGGAAACATGAAACAATATTGCAGTAGTACATATAATCCTGAAAGTATGCGCAGATTTGAAATCATTCTGGATGTTCTTTTTAGGTTTGGGCATTTGTGTGCCATTTTACTTGTTCATGCCCAAATGTTTGTCGTAGGGATTTGGAAAATCATTAACATCAAGCTCTGAATTGTCATATGCTTAGTCTAGTTATCCATGCGGCCTATTAACAGTATGTAATGTGTGAGCTGCTCATGCCTGGCAGACAAAGAACTGATTGTTATGATTTTTTTGGCGTCTCGTTGCCTTCACCAATCAGGAGGAAGAGCAACTTGTTACCGTCAACCTGATTGGCTCGCTAAAACAGCCAGTTCGGAAAGCGCGCGGTGGAGCGAGGGAGGTGGTCAGCTGAGAGCTGATGTTAACCTGTCCCCCTCTCCCGGTTGACCCATCACCCTGAGAGGGGGTTGGGTGGGAGGTGGGGGTGAACAACCCTCCGGGCTACAGCCACCCTCCCGAACGGGTAGTGAGTTCTTGCAAATCAGAGTTCAGGGTTATAAAGGCAGCTGACTGCCAGCCTCGAATGCTGAATACAACCAACAGTTCTGGGGTAGTTACTACAGCAGAGTACGACCGTTACCATGAAGTGGACAGAGAACCAGCAGGTTTCTGTACAGGGGTGACTCTTGTCAGTTGGGAAAAGAACTCGGGCATTCGGATCGGTGTTGAGAATGTGGAGCTGAGAGACGTGGCGTCTGCGGCATTCCTATCCAGCATGGTCAAAGTGAGTTTACGTACAGTGTAGGAAAGTACGACACGATCTTAACTAAAACATAGTTGTCTTGAACGTCGGTATTGAACTGGGTTAGAAGAAAGTATACATCAAACTTGTTGATTTGTCGGTTGTCCGATGGGACTAATTATTTGTAGAATACTTACGGTTATCTCTTGTGATCGTCGATCGATCTTATTGTTTGTTAAGACATTGGCGTGACGTCATTTTCTGAATAGTTTTAGCACGTATAGTACCCAGGACAAACGAATTGTCTTCGGAAAGGATACGATTTTCCTTATGTTCACCGATGTGAATTATCGGTATGGTAGAATTCATAACCCGGTAAATAACGTGTGTGTTTAGACACGTTTAGCGTCGCTGGGTTGCGACATGAGAGTGCGAGTGATTGTTCTACATATGTAAGTAGATGTATATTGGAGACCATTCATTGTGTAGTGGAATATTCTATGTTGTAACTGTAAAATAAATAGAATAGTATATTATTGCTGCCCTCTTTTTATCAAGTTGTGCGCGTGACAAGCAAGGGGGTGGGGGCTTGAGCCTATTTGGAAATTGATGAAATTAGGCAGCGATCACATTGTTAGTTTCCCCCTTCTTGACACATTTTTATGTTGTTGTAACTCTAGTTAACGAGCAGGCTAGTGAAAACACATAAGTGCAATACCTCTAGACAGAGTAATACCACAACACCGATATTTTGACAAAAAAGGAAGATCTGGTGCTGGTTAGAACCATTCTTTTTGGACTTTAAATTTTGAATGTTAATGGATGTTTTGATATTCCAGGGGAGCAGTGGTTTAGAACTGCTTTGGCCAGGCAGGAGGTGTAATTTGTTTAGGTAGGAAAGTAAAGATTACATTGTGAAATATTATTGATTAAAAAGTAGTCTATTTTTTAGCATAATGTTTCTATAAGAGCATGACAGAAAAGGAAACTGTAAACAATCATTTATCAGATTGTGTTTTCTTCCAAAAGGTGACACAAACAGGAACTGAGCAGAAGGAATACAAAGAACGTGAAAATCAGATCATAGAATCTGCGTACCAGGCAAAGAAAAAATCAGCAAAAATAAAAGATGCAGGTGGCACGGAGTACATCATCAACTTTGATTCCATGAAGGAGTATCCGGCATTTGATCCACAGGACACGGTGGATGTAATCAGAAAAGACAAGATGAAGGGTATGTGAAGACCAGACCCTGGAGGCTTGGCATTTCCCCTTTAAAATAGTTTAGTTTTGTCCTCTTTCCTCCATGTGGAGCTTAGAGCCTTGACAGTTGTCCTTCACTTCCTGCCATCTTTTTTTTTTTTGCTCCTTCCCAAGACAGGTTGATGGCTTTGAGTTCTTCCATTATGCACCATCTTCAGGTCTGTTTTTGGCATCCAGTCTTTGCTTGCCTTGCGGGTTTCAGTCTAGCGACTGCCAAGTGACATTTGAAGCCTCTTTTCACAGCGCCATTTTCTTCTCCTGACCTGAATTGACACTTACTCCTGGTTTGCTCTTGTCCACATGTCAGTGTTTGGCACTCTGTCGAACCACTTGATGTGGAGGGTCTGTCGAACCACTTGATGTGGAGGATCTGTCAAACCACTTGATGTGGAGGATCTGTTGGAGGCATTTGTTGATAAAGAACTGAATCTTTTTTTGGACTGCTGCTGGTGACTATCCATATTTTTGACCCATACATGAGAACAGATTTCACATTTGAGCCAAGAATTCGGAGCTTGGTGTTGGTAGAGATGGTGGCTGTCTTCCAGACTGCCCAGAGGGTGCCAAAAGCTTGTTGAGCTTGCTTTAAAATATGTTGACAAATATATATCGCAGCGTATTAAGATGGTCACTTAAAGAATATTGACAAATGTGTCATAACTTGCCAAGCTTGCCACTTTAAAATATATAGTAAATAATGAAATATATGTGTCAATACCTTTCAAGCTCTGCAGTTTAAAAATATGGCAAATATATATGGAAAACTAAAAACACAAACTGAGGGAGTTGGTGATTTTATTTGATTATTTCCTTTCGATGAAACGGATTGAATCGATCAATTTTCGAGAAAATCAGTACAATGAGTCTTTGCACAAGGTGTTCATCTGCCAAGCTAAGAAAAAATGTCCCAAACATCTGAATTCAGAGTCCAAAGTCAGTATCGGATGTGTCCCCCTTTGGCGTCGACAGCAGCCTGGCACCTGGTTGGGATGGAGTGCACCAGATGGTTCACCACCAACGTAGGCCTGAGGGCCTGCTCCAGCTGGCAAGCTGGCATCGGCCTCGGCTTGATAGCATTCATCTCTCTCTGCAGATGGTTCCATAGGTGCTGGACTGGGTTGAGGTCTGAGCTCATGCAGGGCCAAGACATCACTTGAATGTTTTCCTGCTGCAGGAAGGCCTTGCCATGTGTGGGCAGGCATTGTCATGCTGAAAGGTGAGGCTGCTATGCTGCTGGAAGTATGGCACGAAGTGGCCTTAGCACCTGGTCCACATAGCCTTGTGCTGTCACGCCATTTCCTTATCTAGGGCCGATGTTCTGGAAGATAACATGACAGTATGTATTTGTTGGTGTACCTCGCGTTCCGCCTCTTTCATACTCTGATGCTACTGTCAGCATGCCTGATGCAAAACCAGCTTTTATCGCAGAAGAGGATGTCTTGCCATCGGTGCATTCGTCTGATGGCTCTTTCCTGATCTGTAGTGTTCAGTCTTGGCATTCTTCTGCTGCTGACAGGTGGTCTGTCTGGAAGTGTGCAAGCATCGGCTTTTATTGCTAGTGGGTGGTGCGCTTTGTTCTCAAAGAAAGTTCTAGTTTTGCTGCTTTTGTTCACACTGCATGAGCAAAAACCACTGTCCAACTGTTGACTTTAGCGTCCCAAAAGGGACATTTTTTGGACCAGGCACATCATTATCAAGGGCTACACTCAACAGACCATGCGACCTCATGTCAACCTAATTTTTGTTGCTATCATTCTACCCGAAAGCATGAAATTTGACTGCTCCTTGCCCGTGTGTCAGTTTGCATTTCTTTTGGTTGTGAGGATGTGTTACAATTTGTCAAGCTGATCACTTCAAAATACTTTACAGCTGATAAAGGTGTAATTATACAAAGAATCACTACAGCATGCTACTGGAACAAAGTTAACACAAATCTTTTTAATATAAGAAATTATTTAACTCACTTGCAGCTTATTGAGAATGTTGCTATGATGTGTACAGTCTTTGTATGAAGCAGATCAAAAGGAATGTAAATTCAATCATTTTTAAAAATCTGATGCATAAACTGTTCAGAAAAATGTACGGGTCTATGGAAAGCAACCATTGATTTCAAGTAACTATTTATCAGCAGTATTAAACTAGATCTATCATGCAAATGGCTGACACGGATTCAAGAGATAAATATTGCAAAAAAAACAGGTGACTGCCGCTTGGAGTAAAATCTTTCTTAAATTTAAAACAAGGGAACTGGACCAAGCTAAGACATTACAAAGACAAAACAATCTACATGTTTCGGGGCAGTACCCCTTCATCAAGGGGTAATGATGAAGGGGTAGTGCCCCGAAACATGTAGATTGTCTTTGTCTTTGTAATGTCTTAGCTTGGTCCAGTTCCCTTGTTTTAAATTTAAGATAAATATTGCATGAGAACCTCTTTCAACTAATTCACATTGTGATGTGTTCATGGATTGAATTTTGCTGCTGATTAAATTCTTATGATGGACTTTAGCTGGAAATTTTTTGCTCATGAGGCTTCTGTTATACATTTATTTTTAAGGAGCGGAAAATTTAGAAACTAAATTTAATGGGATCATTCAGGTAAAGATCAAAATTCTTATGTTATTAACTGTTGTTTTAAATGAAGTTTGTTTTCTTTCTGGGTTCATTGTTTTCTTTTTTCAAGTTCATCTAAGGTCATGCAACTTTGAGTAAAGAATAGTGGCCATTTCATGATAATTGATTTTGTTAAAGTTAAGAAATGTGAAACCCATCTTTTGGGCTGTCAGACTGTAATTAGAGGTTAATAGTTGTTGATGCCTTGTGAAAACTGGAAAGAACTGTGCATTTAAAAGGTCAGTTGCTCCTCTGGAATTTAGAGTGGTGAACCTCAGAACCTCTTTGCTGTTTGGTACAGGCCTTTTACATTGCTGATTATTGCTTGCTGTGAGGCATAATTTAAAGATGAGAACAATTAAACTATTGACTGATACCAATGACTTTTTAGCATATGATTTTAGACAGAAGATAAGTTGTTTGGTGAGAAATCAGTGTTTGATAGTGTGGTTTCTGTCTTCAGTCAATTGCACCCCTGGGGTTAATGTTTTTCAGAGTCTTCCACGGGTGTTCTGCCAGAAAACTGGACCATACAGCCAGACAAGGAAATTTTAAAGTTGGTTGCACTTGATTCTAAAAGCTCTGAATACCAGCAGGTGGAAAAAAATTTTACTTCAACACTGGGCAGGCACCAAGGACGGACTATTTTATCTGTAAGGCATTTTTTTGTTCTGTGTGCATGAACTGTGTGCATGCATGACTGCATGTGTGTAAGGGGGCAGATATGTTATTGCATGTGCTCTATTACAACTACTGAAAAAAATGTGTATGTTTTAGGATCATGGACTGACAGTTATATGTGTATGCATGCCTGCACACACGTTCATAACATGGTTTTAATGGCAGAACCTGATAAATCTGATACAGTATACTCCAATGGAAAGTCCTTTAAATTTCATTCACCGTATTATCAAAGTACACTGCATATAATGCTCATGGCTATCTTTATGAAAGAACGTAGTGTACCCATTGCACTCTTAATACAGGAAACACTCATTGCAGTCTGTGTAACACTATTAATCAGTGACACTGCACAATCAAGTGAGGTAAGTAGATCACAAAAGTCCTTAAGGTTCTGGGTGCTGGGGCGGTGAAAGGATTTAAACTTTTTGTCCAAGGTCATATTTATAAACTTAGGTAATTTCACAGATTGAACGGGTTGAGAACCCCACCCAGTATCGACAATATACAGCCAAGAAGGCTCAGCTGGATACACAGAACACTGGAATCCAGAATGAAAGAATCCTGTGGCATGGCACATCCTCTGATGCTCTCTCTAACGTCAACAACTATGGCTTCAACCGCAGCTACTGTGGTAAAAATGGTAAGAATTGTTTCTTAAATGTGTGTACGCCTACACTGTCATTTGTAAATTGTTCGGAAGTAAATATCACATATCCAACATGAGTTATGGTTTCAATTTTTTAAAAATCCATTCAAATATGTCAGATAAGTGGCATTCAAAGAGGAATAATAACTCATTTTATGTTGTTTATAATGCAGCAAACAGAAAAAATAGTGTCAGTGTAAGGTGTTTTAAAATAAATTGAAAACATTTAATAATTCAGAATGAAACCTTTTGATAATAAAGATTGTGCATTTGCGGACTAAGCTAAAACTGACGAGCTTTGTATTGATATAGCGCTCACTTTTAACTGCGACAGAGTACTGATGTGCCCTGGAAGTACCAGTACTCGTGTAAATTTACAGATGAAATAGTTTTATAGGGAGTCACTGTTCTCAAAAATACTGGACGTATTAAAAATATATGCCTAATCTACCATTTCTTCTTTTCTATGTTGGTTTCTTTATCTTCTAGCCCCATTTACATGTTGCTTTGTGTTCACAGCTACAGTATATGGTCAGGGTGTCTACTTTGCGGTCAACTCTGAATATTCTACACACCCAACTTACTCTCCTCCAGATGCAAGTACGGGTAAACGCCACATCTATCAGTGCAGAGTTCTTGTTGGTCATCCAGTACAAGGACACCAAAACTTGAGGTTCCTTCCAGCAAGATCAGGACATATCCTGTATGATTCGTCAACTGACAATCTCCAGAACCCTTCTCTGTATGCAGTCTTTAATGACACGCAGGCCTACCCTGAATATCTAATTACCTTCAGTTAAGCATCTTGGATCTTGGGTGGAGCTGACAGGTATTGCAATGAATTTGTGTAGGAGCTGACTGCTTTGAAAAGTTGTCAGATTGAATCAGAATAGCATTACATTTTTACCACCAGAGCTTTTACGAAGTATGATTATCACCACAAAAACAGAGCTTCAATAAGTGTAGCATACTAGTTATTACAGACTTCTGGAGTATATCTTGACCACTGATGTAAGATAGAATAGATACATGGAAATGCTTAGTATATAAGCAATGAAAGAATGTCATTATTTTTGTTCCTACTTTGGATTTCAAGCCCATGTAGTCTTTTGGATAAGCGGACAGAAATGTTAAATTGTTTTAAAACCCATCACAAAGTATGATGTGCCTACAACTTAAGATTTCAGGAGTTTCCAGCTTGAATCTAACTCAAGACATATTTAACACATTTTTCTTCTATCTTCTGCCCCCATGTTTTTTTTTGTTTGTTTTTAGCTGAATTATTGATGATATTTTTTGATGTTTGGATGTGTTTTGTGTTCTTTGCTAAAGACATGCACATGACTTGCTATTTTACTGTACAAGATTGCAAAAGAAATGGCATGCTTAAGAAATTACTACAGTACAATTCTGTCAGCCAAATACAAGAGTTGTTCATTCTTGAATAAAAATCTGATTCTATTTCACCAGTGTATCTGCATCTGTAATTTTACGTAGACTGTAGTGGGGATCCCAGACACCATAAACCTGTCCTACATACCTTACAGTAAGTTGTGGACAGCAGCTTGCTGGAAGCTGAGGTGCTGCAGGGGTTATCACCTGCTACAAAGAAATGGTTAGCTGTGTTTATGAATGTTAGCTGCTGCGCAACATTGTTTTGCAATGCCTCAACTTTCTGTTAGCTGCCAGTGGCATGGGACATGTATATGGCACAGTTTTATGTAATGCTTTTCTGATGATTTGCAAGACCCACAAGCAGTGCATTGACCAAAAATTAACTGTGGAAGTTTGATTTGTGCATAAAATTTTATATTTGAAACGTAACAGCTCATGTACCCTTTAAAAACTGTCTCAAACTTAATACATGTAATATCTTAATAAAACTTCTTAAAAAACACCCTCGTGGACATCTTGTTATAGAACTAGCATGGAATTATTGCAAAGTTTCCATGTCACTCATTTTTAGAATGTCCATTTCTTGTCACAATACTGTACCATGACCCAGAGTGCTAAATTCTCAAGTTGGCGAACCCAAACTGCACCTTCCAAACAAAAATTTTGTATACAAACCCTGGTAAGGCCTCCTCCGCGCATATGCACTCCCTGCATGTCACCCCATGCGATCTACTCACTGGCCAATTCTAGCTGACTTTCCCAAGTCCTGTTCACTGGGTCAGACATGTGTTGCTCTGCGCTCTGCCCTGCTCAGCGTGGCATTGCCTTGGCGTCCCTTCCCACCCACCTAGATTACACCGCACTGCGCCAGTGTTTAAGGAATGTGAGCTTTTTCATTGGCTTTCTTGTTTCTGTCTGTACTGCTCACTGTTAGAAAACTAAACAGTTTTCCAGTGTGGTTCTCCTTCATCCTCGCTTGTCATCTGTGTGTGCATGTTACCGTCACGTTGTGCTGTCTGTTGCCATGTTGTACCAGTACTCATGCTTTTGTCGCTGTGTTGTGTTACACACTAGGTGTTGTTTTTTTGCCTTGCTTTTGCTTTACACTAGGAATGCCGCATGACTCAGTGTGTGAGGCACACCCAGGGGCATATGCGGACGTTCGCTCCAGAGACCATGCTGTTCCTTCCAGTTTTACTGTCGACCTCCTCGGCTCATCATCGTCGCTCTGCCAGTTCTGCTATTCGCCCCTTGCCACCGTGCACCGTGACCTGCTGCTGTTGTCACTCTGCCGGTTCTGCTACTTGGGCTGTGTGGACCTTTTTCTGTGGCTTCAGTCTCACCTGTCTTCGTGCATCCCTCCTCTTCCGCCTTGGCACATCCCTTGCTGGTTTCTGTGGTCGGCCCAGACGATCTTCAGCCTAGTCCTTGTCACTGGTCCGGCTGCTTCACTGGCTTGGTCTACATCTTGGTGTGAAGAGTAGCTCAAAGGCTACTCTGTGGGACCTTGAGGGGGAGGGGGATGGCTGCTTGACTACCTGGGTCTGGCGGGCCATTCCCTGGGTCTCACGCCGCTGGGGTCAGACATTTTGCCTTCGCGGCATCTCATCCTACCCCTCAGCAAGGTGTTCTCTGAACTCACTCCAGCTGTGTCGTTGGGCAGTCATTGACGCTGTCTCTCTCAGCTTGGATGCTTCAGCGCTCCTAGGATGCCCCTTCCGCTGGTCTCGGAGTGGAAGGGGTTGAGGATGCGGGTGTCAGACGTCCTTCTTGGAAGAGTTGGACGAGATAGAGGGGGTGCTGGAGTGTATGTTTCTCTGTTCCCAAGCTTGAAACTTCCCGTTCCGCTCCTGCCAGCTTGGGCGTGGTGCGGGTGGATGTGCTTCTCACCTCTGGCCACCCACTGGAAGTACCCCCCTACTTCCTGGTGTGGGTCATGCAGACACACCCCTGCAGTTTCCGCACCAGTTCACAACCCTCGCGTCGTTGACTCGGTCCATTCTGCTGGGGATTGCGATCGTCCTCTCCTGTCACCAGTAGTGCTGGCTAACCACACACTTCCGGTGGAGGGGGCTTCAGACTCCACACTTCCTGTCCCTCCTAGGAGGACACACCAGAGTGCTGGAGGGGGATATGGCTCAGACTCCCAGCAGTCCGAGCAGATGGATATAAGTCCGTTTCACTTTCTGTGTGCCACGTGTCCCTTCTCCTGAGCTTTCCTTCTCAAACTTCCCACTCACATAGTTCTGGGTACTTTTTTGTGTACCACTCCAGACCCTGTCTTCCATTTTCGAGCACTGGCTGTTGGCCTCTTGCTGGCTCCTTGGGTCTTCACCCTTGTGACCACAACATTGTGCTCTGTTGGAGACTTTGCTGAAGTTCATGCCTGGACAACTGGGGGATCCTTGCACTTGTGTTCCATGCACATACTTCAGATCTATCCCAGGCAAGCAAGTAGGGGTTTTATCCCCTTTGCCTCCTGTTGTCATTCTTGCCTATGGCACTGTTTGTGCCTTGGCATGTTTGCCTGGTCGGGGCACCCTGCGCCCTGGCTTTGGCCACCTCCACAGCAGGTGCCTTCACCTACTGGACGGTCTCTTCCACACTGGCCGGCTACTTACATCTCTCTTTCGAAGACAGGTGTGGCTGGTGCCACTGGTCCCCCCCCTTTCTGGTGGGGTTTCTGGCTTCCCATCCTCCGGGCTTGGCGGCATGCTGGTTACAGACCTCTTGCACGTGATGCCCTGGTACTGGAACCATTTGTTCCTTTCCCTCAATCCTGGGCTTTTCTGCCCCAGCTGTTGGGGCATTTCCTTCGTTCACTTCATTGCCTTATTCCTGCAGGGATGGGGTGCAGCTTCCTGACCCCTTTCTGTCCTTACTAATCATGGGTGGTTGCATAGATCGACACCCCCCCCCCCAGGCTCTTTCGACTCAACCTTTGGCTGTGCGCCATGCCAACAGGTTCTTCCTGAGTCATCCACACTGTCTACTGCAGACTGACTGGTCCTTGCCCTCTTGGTCCTAGGCTGTTGTGGCGCACCTGTTTTCTCGGCCGCTTGTCAACCTCTTACCACAAGGTACGGCAACTGCCTTCTGGTCCCTTTTCCCCAGTTACAGACACGTGGGGTGGTGGACATGTTCCGACTGCTGAGGGCCTGTTGGAAGCGGATGAGTTTTTTCCCCTGCTTCCCCATTTTTTCTCTCCTCCTGCACATTACCATGCCTTTTGTGGCCTCCCATGCATCAGGGTTTACCCCTCTGACTTGGGTTTTTTGCGGCTACTGCTTGTCAGTTCCATTAGCAAGGTTTGTGACGATCACTGGAGATTCCGGGGGCAGTCGCAGCATGGCTGGGGTACACCCATCCAGGCCTTGGCCCTCCACTAGGTGCAGCACACCTCTTTCTCTTAGCACGACACCACCACCCTCCTCCCAGAGGTTATCTGTGGATTACCTGGTCTCATGTGCACTCCCCCTTCAGAACTCGGTCCACCCAGAGAGATTTCACTCGGGTCGCCAGAGCCCTGGTGACCCTTCATCCACCCAGTGCCCTGTCTCCTCGGGACTCACTGTTGTCTTGTCCACAGTCCTCCCTCCCTTCGCCCTTACCTTTCTGTCCAGTATGAGCGTTGTGGGAGTATAGGCACCATCATCTCGCCTTGCAGGGCTCTTTTTTCAGCTCTCACGCTGCTTGTCATGTTTCCAGCTGGCCTCCACTTCACTGGCAACAGGTGGGGGGAGGCGTGACCCTCCCTGTCCTTGCTTGCTGTGCGTGCACTGAAAGTGAGGTTTTAGGCTGCCTCTATTGCCACTCAGTCGTCCGCCATGAGCGGCAGGGTGCAGGCTCCCCATTAACGCATTGAGGTCCCATTTTTTTCACTTCTTTGGGGGCCTCTCATGTCGCCGAGAGGAGGGCCTTACCAGGGTTTGTATACAATAGTTTTGTTTGGAAGGTGCAGTTTGGGTTCACTAACTTGAGAATTTAGCACACTGGATCATGGTAAATATTGCTAAGAAAGTCAAATTTAGTTAAGAAATTTGTATTTTAGTTTCAAAGTGCAGCCCAGAAATAGCTGCTACCTCTGCAGTTCTTAGTGTTTTAGAATGAGTGCAATGATGAACAGGATTATAACATGAATGTCTTAAAACTTTGAGTATCCTTTAATCTTCACAACTGGTTTACAACATAGCCTAGTTCCAACCAAAATCTCCGACACAGCTTTGGCTGATGGACTTTGGGTAGCTGCATGTCTCCTCATGAAGCAAGAAAAAACAGACACATATTATTGTACAGGTGCTACAAACTTCTTGCATCCTGAAGAAGGGGGCCATGCCCTGAAACACAGGAGTCTGTGTATTTCTAGCTTCATCGCTTATATCAGCGACCCCATCATACAACTGACTTCACCTGGATGATCACTTCTGATCTTCATACAAATCCATGTTCCCATTTTGTTCAGCCCACCCATCTTATGATAGCAGTTGTCTAGCATCTTATAGTAGCAGTTGTCCGGCATCTTTCATCATTCTCTCCCACTGAAGATGATGAATAAGCTGTGGTTGCCCAACCTTGGCAAGATGATGAAGTATTGTAATAACATTTTCCCTTTTAACAGCAAATGGTATATATGATAAATGTAGCATATACATGCTGCTGAATTTTTCAAAATATTTATTCTGCACAATCAACCAGATATGATGCCCATTGCCCCCCCCCTCCCCCACCACACCAACCCCAACTGAACGTCTATACCAACTTTTTTTGTATAAAGAAATTCTTTAAATATAGACTTTGCCACAGTCCTACAACCACCAGGGCCACCACTTGTATGACTGACCACCAAAAGACACGCTGGTTGATGCTGTCACTGGTGTACCGGAACCTCTCTTCTCGAGTCTGCAACGGGCATCACCATTTGTTCTTCCTTTAGGCACTTTTTAATAAAAATAAGAATATCAACCTATGTGTTGCCAGCACATAAGCAGAAAAAACCTGAACTACTAAAACCTTCAGAGATTTGCAATATCAGAAACAGAAGAATAAATGTCCACAAATATAAATACCAATGCAAGAAATAAAAACTTTTGTCAAGTGTCAAGCATGCCTGCATTTCCTTGTTGATGGGAATGTACAGTGTGTACCTTATTCAACAAAATTTATTCAATCAGTAGAATGTTACAGCAGTGTGGAAGACACCACGTGCACATTATCACTGATAAAGATCCTTGAAATGGTTAAGCAAGTCGAGATACGCCAGTTACAGCGGGAGGCACAAGAAGGGTAGCAAGGGAGTTAATACAGGGCTGCTTGTGGAGAAGGCAGCAGCTGCAGTAGATGTGCATTAACAGTTGAGGGGTGCATAGGGTAGGGATATGTGAAATGGAAAGAACAGGGTGTCATTGGGCTGATCTACATACAATGTCAAAGTTTGAAATTTTGCATTGAAAATCTCTGTGGGTGTAATATCTCCATCACCAAATTGTGCCAGTAAAAGATCAAATCAAAAATGAATGCAAAAGTACATATAATACACAAGTCATTTTTGCTCGAAGACAACTAGGAAATTGTCTTCAAAATAAATCGAAGCTTCCTACCACATTATGATAAATGAGACACAGTGTATCAATGATGACTATGAGATCGACAACAGAGTCTCTCATATTCACAAAGAAAACTCGGAACAGTAAGACACTTTAATACATCTTTGCAGTGAAAAAACCCCACAACTTCCAACGTGTAATGATTTAAAATATTTATCATCTCCAAGAAACACACATTCTCAACCTCATCCACACTTAAAAAATACAGTCACACTACTATTTCTTGCAGGCCATCTATGCCCAGCTGATTCCTTTTTGAATTAAGAAAATTATTCATCTTTTTATCATAAAATTTAACCTTTCCCCCTTTAGTATGCATGCCCATGCGTGTCCCCCTGGTGATTTTAAAAAGCAAGAGAGAGGTGTATAGAGATGTGCCTGAACTTCCATACAGAAAAATGATAACTATTTCATAAATGTCAAAAAACATTAAACAGGCTCCAGGAAATACATGCAAAAATGTACATTTCCTATTTGTTGACATAGAAAGAAGTGAATTTTCAAAATTCGTATTTGCATGCCAGTGGAAAAGTATATCAGAAAATGTCATTTGCTACCCTGAGCACAAAGAGGGACAACCTCAACCAAGTCACAATTTTTGCAGAATATAACCAAGCACACGATTCTGAAGTCTCTAAAAATTTCCTGCTTGAGAAATTCATGATTCCAATAGTGTTACACTTGCAGAAAAGTCAAAACATTGAAAGAAAAAAATGCAGCTATCAAGAAAATCTGTAAAATTATGAAAATTGTCAACTTGGAGAGCTTTTCAATGGAAGTGTCCTGCAAGACATGTACAAGTCAGCTGATGCTACATAATGGAAGTTAAAACCACAGCCACAGCTTTGTATACATTGGGACCTATCTCACTCCAAGTATACTGTCTTTGCTATGCACACATAATAGCTTGTCTACAAAGCTTAGTGATAATGATCATATTAAGAACAGGTGTGGCTTCTAATGAGTCCTTGGACCAAAACTGTTTTTCACAAGTCAGCCTGGACCGCAATGGTGGTCTGTCAAAAACAAGTCTAAGAGATGAAGATTCGCAAAAAGATGATCGGGAAAACACTGTCCTCTAATTTAGGTCTTAGTTTCTCATATGGGCAAATGCAGTCTCAATTTTTGCATACATCTCCAGCATAATTTATTGTAGGCACACATTGCTTATATTGAAAGAATCTTGTAATCACAAAAACCTTATTTTAGAAAAATGTACTGTCTGTATTTTTTAGAATGGTGCCTTTATTCTTTTTTTTTTGGGGGGGGGGGATTTTCTGAGTTCAACCCTGACAAGAGAGGAATCCTGATACAGCCAGAACACATGAGCCTGTTTTGGGCAGGCAGAATTTAAGAAAAGATGGGGAAAAAATTCTTGGGGGGTATGGAGTTGCTGCAAGGAATGGGAGCAGGGGTTGCGGGGTGCAGCTAGAAACAACCAGGGATGGCTCAGACCAATTTCTTGGCCTCAAAGAAACTCTTGAGATGCTGCATTTGCCAGAAGCCTGTCAGCAGGAGGATCAAGGTCTGGGCAATGGACCACCACAGGACACGCTGGTTGGTGCTTTCGCTTGTCTGTCGGAAACGCTCTTCTCGGTACTGCAACAAGGCACCCACCGCAGCAGGAATGTGATTGTCAGCAACTTGCTGAGTACACTTGATGTTTGGTAAAAGTTAATTATAAATTCTGCTCCTCATTTCTCAATAGCCTGTGTCCAGGTCTGTAGCTGAAGAAGACCCCTAACTATAACACAGTGACTGCAAGTACAGTTTCCACAATGTTTATAGGTGTGCAGCTGTGTGGGTATGTGTGTCTCCATGCATTCACTTCTCACATAAATGCATATGTGTATCCGTAAATAGTCTAAAAGGAGGAAAAGGATTTGGAAATACAGGAAGAGGCAGGCTCTGGCTTCAAAGTAACACAAACTGCAAATAAGAATGGAAGACATATACTGAATACTTAATTGAAGTGAGACAAAACGGAAGGTTGGGTGATTTTTAACACATTCGGTAGTGCTACCAAGCCATTCTGCAAGGCAAAACATTTTCCTCATGCAATACTTTTTTCCTCTAAGGTAACCCACTGGTTTTGAAATGGTGTGCAAGATCATTATAAAGATCCCATGACAAGGGTTTTCTTCAGCCTTTTATGCAATGAGCTTTCATATAAATTGAAACTGCATTCTTATTTCTAGAGAATGTCAACAAAAATCAAGCAGAAATGAAATCCATGGTACAATACTGCTTCTTCAAAACTCAGACCTTTTTATCCTTAACTTTGGTTCTGATGCAGACATTTTACAATTTATGGGTTAACAATTAACCATAAGGTATCCATTAAATGTAGCAAATTCAGAGTGATAATTTCATGTCCTAACTATATCAGCAGTATTTGCCTTGAATAGTAATAATTACCAGAGGTCTTATTTTGGTTTACTGGGAGACGTCAGTTTGAAGCCTGAGGTATCGATCAGGGATGGGAATATCCCAAAGACAAAAAAGGGGAATTCTGAGCAGACCGCAAGAAATTGGCATTTGAGAATGCTTTTGCAGCAGTGAGGATTCATTTTCATTTTTCAGTGTAAATGTAAATTCAAAGTGATAAATCCAAAAGTCTTAGTCAGCTGCATTGCAACTATAGCTGAGACTGAAAGTGCGCAGAACCAAGCACAGTCCTGATCCCTGTGTATCCACAGTAGTTCTTCGAAACAAGCCAACGCAAAGTCAGCCTATTAAAGTCGAGTCGTTTTGTGGATAAAAGCGGTCTTTTGCTTTTCATGGAGGAAAAAACAAGGAATCGGCAAAGCATTTCCGAGGAAATCTGCTTCGACAGAAGGAATCCCACCCCTGATCAATGTATGTGGATGGGTGGTGAAGGCAGGGCAGGTGAGGGGTCCAGTGAAGGTGAGAAGGAAAGAGAAGACAACTCACACGCTGATAGTTCTGCTCCTTGGTGATCTGCTCCACCTGGTCAAGTAGCTGGCGGATCCTTAGCTGCAGCTCACTCAGTTTGTCCTTGGCCTGCACCTGCTGGTAGTCCACTGCATGCTCCCCAACCGAAATGTCCAAGTGTACTCGCTAAACATAAAGCAACAGACACTGAAAATGACTGCTCACACAGATCCACAAAAACAGAGCAGTTGGACAATACACAAGGATTTCATGCATCAGTGAGAGAGTTAAGGTAAATCCTACATTTTGACTGCACTCCAAAGCTTTCAAGTATTGCAACTGCCATGGTCCCATATAAATTATAATGCCCCAGTTTGCAATGGGAAGTGAAAAGATATCTCTACCCCATCTTGCTATACTCTATCCACCTCTTTCCCCCAGAGTACAAAGGAAAATTTAACAAAGCTCTTAATAAATTTATTGCAGACCAGCTGGTCACTTCACACCGCAAAATCTGCAATGAATACGCTGACCCTCAAGAGCACGTTTGGGCAATTGATACAAAACGTCAGCACATGTTTTTTTTTTTTAGTGGTTGCTTGTGTCTGAGACATCACAGTGATCAGACATGCCCTGATGACTGCTGAAAGCTTGTTTAAGCATATTAGAGATGATGTGAGGGGTTGACATGATTCAAAATGCCACAGATCTCAGGGTGTCTCAAGGTGTTGTCTCTCGTTTGTGGAACTGCTATCAGACAACAAGATCTGACCAACAAGTTCAACTCTTGTGGGCTACAGAGCATGTGAGATGGACTCGTGCACAGTGGACACCTGTTCTCTTCACAGACGAGTCTCTATTATGTACGGAGTTTCTGGACAGAACACGGCAAGTGTGGGGATGCGTACATGACTGATACTCCCAGCACAATATTGTTGAGCATGATCACTATGGATCCCCCATGGTTGTGGGGGTGGGGGGAGCGTCTGGCATTAGCATACTGGATACAACCGACCTGAAGATCATCCAGAACAGAACATTGACAGCAAACTGTTATCGAGATCCTGCACCCCATCGTCAGACCCTATGCTGGTGTGATCAGCCCTGACCTCCGGCTGATGGATGATGCTGCCCGGCCACATCGTGCAAGGGCCATCAACCAGCACCCAGCGCAGGAGACCATCCAGTGCATGCACCGGCCAGCGAGATCTCTAGATCTGGACCCAATAAAACATGTCTGGGACATGCTCGGCAAGGCTGTTTGTGAGTGTACTGTCTGTACAGCCACGCTCCAAGACCATGGTGACACCAATCAGGAGGAATGGAGGCTAGCGCATCACTGGCAGCATGAGGCAGTGCTGCCAGGCAGTGGTCACTGCTGGAGGTGGACACACGCCATATTAACAAACATAAGGGTAGTGTAAATGGTTGTTTTGAAGTCTTTTCACATTTGCCTTCGGACGCTCTCCATTGCCTGTTTATACTTATTTTGGGGGGGTACCTTACGGTGATGATGCCATTCTTCTATTAAATATGCAATCACATGCATTCATCATGATAACATTTTTTCACACTCTGATCTAGTGAAACTGACAATATTTTGTTTCACTGACAAACGTGAGTACTGTGTGATCCGTATTGCAATCACATGCATTATCACGACAACATTTTTCACGCCCTCATCTAATGAAACTGACAATATTTTGTTTCACTGACAAACATGAGTACTGTGTGATGACTTATTAAATGATCCGTATCAGGATGTTGCTATGTACATATTTTGTCATAAATGTTTAAGGCATGGCATACCTAAAATAAAAATAAGGCACAGGCAAAGAAAAAAAAATTGAATTCCACACTTTACTTACAAGCTGGCCAGCATATAGCCATGCTGTGGAGTTAGAGTTCAGACAAATGATGTGCTCGCCAGCAGAATGTGACGTGAAGGTGAAACGCCCTTCAGCAGCATACGTCTGTAGGTATAAGAATAGCATTCACTCATAAACCTAGATCACTGTTGCCCACAAATAAGTAGCTATCAGTCTGTTGTTTAGATGTGTTACTGTTAATGAATTAGGGTGCAGAGGAGGAAGACATAATGAACAGTGGGAACTGTGAATAACTGGTCTGTGCACCTGCTTTTGCAGTTACTGAATTAAAACACTTTTCAACATCATCCAAATGATTGGGGGGGGGGACAGGGGAGGGGGAGATGGGACACACAAATGTTTGTAGCTTTCCTCTTTTTTGGGGGTGGGGGCACAGGGGACTGATCAAACATGAGTAGCTGAACCTATAATTAGTATCATCACCACCTACTACACTAGCACATTATTAAATTTTCTATAGTGTAACAACTTACATCATCATATATCTTCCTCTCATTCTGTGTAGTCATCGATAGCTACCACTTGTACCAGCATTAAACATACATCATAATTAACCCACTTATACATCATTGAAAGCACACAAGATCTGTTAGTTTTGAGACAGAAACATTTAAATTACTGTTAACACTAAGCCAGTCACACATGTGGTTTGTGTCCTAGATGATAGATCAGCCACAATCTGATTATACAGCCACATCAGGCAGCTGACAGCACTTAAGCAATTCTGAAAAAAGCCACAGTTGAATTAGCAGCCAAAACATATTGGCCACATGCAATATGCAAACAATACCCACACATAATAAATGTACAGACATGCAGTACAGCAGCCACCACAATGAGCCATGCATATTGAGACCTAGTAAAAGGAAACAAACTTACAATTCTCTAGAGAGTAGTTACTTCTCAGCTCCATTTTCTACACACAGATGTGCAACTGCTCTATGAACTGATCTAAGCAGCACACAGCAGGTGAATTCAGAGCACACAATATATGTGAACAAAACTGTCCTAACATAGCAAAGCAGTACCCGACTGTACTGGTACCATTGCATCAGACAATACAACCGACTTACACAGAAAATTAAAAGCTTTTCAAGCCAGAAAATCGCCGGAAGGGTGAAGTCTGAATAACAACTGAAGTAAAAGTGACCTGTTTTATCTGAAATATATTCATGATTACTTTGTACATGTCCCTCGGATGTTGAGATATACTGCATCGGTTATGTAGGTTATTTATTTCTCAACTCTTCTTTTTAGATGATTTTTGGTTGACAGGTACAAGGTATAACGGAAGTTAGCACTTCCTGTAGGGACAGTGATCTGTACATGACTAATTCCTCATTAGGCCAACACTTTTAAACCTTTTCCGAAAGCAAGCATATGTTACATATTTGCTATTATAGTTGATTTTTTAAAGTGTCATTTTGGATAGTACATGCATGTCCTTGGGAAACAAACATAATAAAAACAGGACTGCTTTATGGTCAGTAAACAAGTTATTCAGTGTCTGTTCTTTACAGCTGACCAGCGAGTGTAAATTACATACAGTATTTGATGGTGATGCTACAAGATCTAGCATACATAATGTGCACAACATGTACAGCTGACCTATCTTCCAGTACAATGACTGTTAAGCTGATTCATCCCCACAATGCCAAAGACAGATTCTGCATCCCCTGGTGACAAAAAGGGAGGTAGTGATGCACGAGTGCAACTCACCCTAGACATGATCACTTTATCAGCTGGGTCCCTGACCTCTACGTGCATGCCTATCCCGGGGGACACTGGCATGTAATCTTTGACATTTTGGTCATACGCCTGTACTTTATAATTGCCTGCAATCAGTCCAACACATACCGATACTTCACGTCACCAATGGCCTGCCAGGATTATCGAGACAGATACAAAAAATGTTAGATGAATAAAGCATTTATAGTATACAAATTTATGCATGTTTAAGCATTCAGCTAGATAAATGAGGTTATAAAAATTAACTGAAAACATAGTCAAATGGTCAAGAAACAGCATCAGATCTACTGAAAATTACAACAGAGGTGATCACCTTACGATAACTGCAAATACTTCATGTTCTTTAACTTTGTTTTGGACACACAGTGTTGGGAGGACTTGGTGGCTGTTTATCTAAAGGAAACTAATACTTGACCACTGGCAAATAAATTCATAGTTTTGTTCAGTTTAGTCTGATTTATAAGCACTGGGCATGATGAAGAGAGCTTTCTTTTATTTAAAAAAATCCCAGCCCAAAGATATACCATCAATTCAATCCAACAATGACATTCTCTAGCACAGAACAAAAACATATTGGATATCTGCAGGCTTTCACTTTTCAGTGCATTAAAAATAATGTACAGAAAGCAGAATCCTGATTCTATTGTTCAGCGAAGTTTCTTTGAATAAAACCCCCATAAAATTCTCAATACTGTAATCTGCCTAACTTTTTAGTGAACTCTATCATGACTACAGTTGAATTTTACCCTCCAGCCTTTAAAGAACAGTTCTCTACATTGCTTGTCCTCCATTTAAAAAATTATTTTTACTTATCAAACAACTTGATTCCCTTATAATATTATCTTGATGTTATTTTTTCTTTTCTGCCTTTTTCCTGGCACTTTTTTTGTTACACTATGGCAATTTGATGCTGCAATGACATCATGTTGTCACTAACACAATAAACACTAAACAGTAATTACACAAGATAAAAATACAGAAGCCAAATGCACTGATTAGTCAAAAGGCTATATGTGGTATATGTAAAATCACTATACCAGCCACTCAGGCATTATAAAAATATTAGGCAAGGAATAATTCAACAAGCAAATATTATGACATATTCACTAAACCATTCTACTCACGGATATTATTAACTTAAAATAGCAACTCTCAAACAAACACTACCAACTACAACATGTATAACCTTTCTTGATACTTTGCCAACACATGCATATATATGTACTAATAAGTCCATCCAGAAAACAGCGTTAGTAAATAGTAGTGCTCCACGTGGTTTGTGTACACCGAGCAATGGATGAACTAAGTTTTTTTTCCAAGCACATCTGCAGCAAGCAAAAGGAAGGCTGACATGGTGGAGCATGCTGAGGGGAGATCGCTAGGTCATCTTACCCTGGAGAGAATGATCTTGTCATCAGGGTCTCTTATTTCAACATGCATGCCCAGCCCATATACAGTGGGCACAAAATCATTTATGTTTCTATCAAAGATCTCCACCTTGTAATTTCCTGCAAATATAGTCACAGTGTTATTTAAGCATACCCACCCTCCCATTTCTGGGACTACTAACATCTTCTCAAGACTGCTGGGCATGGATTTAGTTATACTGACACAGTGACAGCACATCACTCTGGCATTGTGGCAATGTTTCAGGTACTTTTACACAATTTTTAAATAATAATATAAATTTGAATTACTCTAATTTTAATGATTCAATGATTTTTAATGTTTACCTTTAAATAGCAATCAAGATTTAGCTTGGTGATAATATCAATTATAGCATCAGATGTCAAACGTGTGTAGGCTGTAGTCAAGCACAGAGGCACTAACTAACTGTGCCATCGTAGCTAATGTGGGTAAACTCTAATCACATATACTTTTAATCCATGAAGCAGATTTCTGACTTGATGTGTTTGCAGTAAAATGGTCTGCAGTGAGCAACTAGTGAACTACATCAACATCGAGGGATAGTGTTGCTCTATGCTTGTCAATACAATATAGAGTACACAATGTTCAATCTGACTATATAGCAGATTCCATTAATGGTCAAGTCCACATAGTATAGTGGCCAGCTCATCTCACTGTGGTAGCCAAGTCAACTTGGCCACATCACCACAAAAAAAAAAGCTAGATGCACAAGAGCTTACAAGTTTGGCAACTGTTTTAACTGTTGTTTTACTTTACAAACTGCTCTTATTAAAAAACATATAAACTATACGACAATATACTACACAGGAATATAACTACAATCTAACAATGTCATTTATTTAGGCCTGTGTTTGGATTTTGTCGTTTTGAAAGCATACTCAGCTCTCGTCTGAAAGTCGTTTAGGTATACCAAAAACAAAAAAGTTAAGCATCACAAAATGTAATGACTGACTTACACGGGTTTAATTCGATATCAAGATATTATTCTGTTAAGTTTTATAGCATATTCAATTTTTTATATAATAAAAATTAAATAGTGGTGTACAAAAAATGACTATATTATATCAGGCTCCACAGGTACAGATTCGCTTCCTTCTATTCCACTCCTGCTAGTCTCCATGACAGAGAGTTCAAAGACATGTGTTTGTTTTCTTTGACGAGACAGAAACAGATGGACAGACAGAAAAAAAGATAGCAACCGGCGACCGTAAGTGTTCAGTTATGGCAGTGCTTAGTTTAGAGAATCCCAGATTTCTTGACTGGGGTAATAAGACTTATAGAAACGTGCCAGTCGGTAAACTTACCAACAACCATAGTTTCATCTGGAATCTCTTCAATGAAACATTTACGCTCTGTTTCACCGATGTGAAAGTAAAGACCCGAAACTGAGAGAAACAAAGAAGAAACCACAAGCAGCGAACAACGTATCCACGCCATGTTGCCACAAGTACCGGACGTGAACGGTAACTGCCACGTCATTGGTCCACTAGCAATGTAGGGGAGGCTACTCTCTTGTAAGAATCATGTGAGAGCGCAGAATGGAGTTTGGAAGTACAGTACTAGATAATTTGTCCATTGCTGGAGACTCGGCACACATTCCAGATAAATGCTTCGATCAGCTGGTGAAGAGAGCTTGCCGAGGAGTCTTATTAGAGCATGAAAGAAACGACATCGCTGGTAGATTTAACAAAGACAGTTCATAGTTTAGTTCTTCAGTTACGCCCATCTCTTGATTTTTTTCCCCCCGTTCGCCGATATAACAAGAGAGAGTGCGTGTTTATAATAATGTGCCTGGTGTTTCAGATGACCCAGCATTTAAAGGGTTGGACAAAGCAATACTGAAGTCCGCATACAGTGGGATAGTAAGTCTGATACTGGAAGCAGCCAAACGCGATGCAGATGCAGATGGCATCAGGTGGATTTTTTTAAACGAGCCCCTATATCATGGCTATATGCTTTGCTGCCAATGTGACCTACACTGTAGGCTACAGGCACACGAAATATAGTGATTTAATGATCCTTATTATTAATCATTACTGTATTCCCTCTTGTTGTGCTTACCTCTTATCAGTGACTTTATCAATGTGAACAGAACACACAGACACATGCAAACATGCTCACTCATTCCACACACACACACTACAAGAGTATAAACAAGAATGTTGCTATGTTTTTAAAAAAGTGGTTCCAGTGTCGTGAAAGCTTTTTGATGAGATTGCCTTATATTTAACAATTAGCGTCAACCGTCAAGTGGTGCCCTGTCCAGTCACTATGTTAGCATAAATACCTGATATGGCATTGCCCCATTTCACAATTTTAACATTATAATCATATCTTCAGTCTAGTTTGATATGTATATTTACTATAACAGTGAAAAAGTTTACCATCATTATGCTGTGAACCTGGTGTTTGCTAACTTGAGAAAAATATGATAATTTTGCAAAATCCTAAAAGAATCTTTGCAGTTTCGTAACAGTTGTTAATGTCTTGACCATCTTGGGATCTCTGCTGCATGTCTTATGGACTGTTCACTTTTTTTCTGAGTCTAAGTGTACTGAGCTTGCCTGTGGCTGAGGCACTGGATGATAACACTATACTAGTTAATAATCGTTTGAAATTATTTGACTCTACAGTCCAGTTCTTGAAGAGTGCAAGTTCATGACAGACAGGATAAAGGCCTTCAACAATATTTTTCTTGTGAGTTATTTCACACTTTGCAGCTGGTTGCTAAAATTTCTTAAGGGTGAATTAAATTATGCTGTCATCAGATATATAAACATCATTTTCTGTTGCCTATTAGCTAAAGTAGATACAAATTGTTTTGTGAGCAAAGTATTTGGCTGCAGAATGGTTTTAAAATATTTGAAGAATAATGTCATAGCATTTTTTTATTTTGTGCCATTGTAGTCTTTCATATTATTGATGATAGATAAGATTATAACATAATAGAAAACAATGAAACGGTAATTTAAAAAAAAATGTGGTGCTTTGGCTAAATTTTCACTTCTCTTGATTTCATTTTTCAGTCTCAAAAATCTGCATTGCAAATTTTACTTGGGAGGTATTGTCAATCCAGTTTATTTCATGCTTATGATACTGTTGATAGCGTTGTGTCTGCTGTTATCCCCATATTATATTTATAGTATGTATTTTACATTCTAATAGTTTACCTGTTCTTCTGCTCAGAGTCAGAGTATTTAAAACTATGTTAAATTTTAAACAATATAGACCTAACAGAATGGTTGCATTTTATATATCAAAGCATCTTTACAAGCTGTTAGTTTGGTAATATATTTAATACATGTAGAGTGATGGGAAAGCAAACAATCTATCTTCAGTGTTGAAACTTTGAAGACTTTACATTATGATGTGTGAAACAAAATGGATATAGATGTAATTGTCAAACATAAGACAATAGAAGAGGGCTCTGCAGAAATATTTTTTTTTTTACAACATTAAGTTTTAAGCTTTCTTGTGCAGCATTGGCAGCAGTCATCCACATATTGTAGATGTTGACTGGCGATTGGATTACTACATAAAAGTAAGCTTTGGAGAATATATTGAGCTCAGCATTCTTAGAACCAGGGTGAATTTGTAGCATTGGAATATCATTATCCATCTCAGTCTTTTTATATAACAGCAAGCCTTTTATAGAATAAATTTTCAGTGCTTTGTCACATACCAGTAACTTTTCTGCTGCATCTTAATTCTAAGATAAAATATTAGACATTGTGAAATAATATACTTTAAACAAGTGAATTATTTGCAATTAGCAGTTATTTCTACTTCGTTTAAAACTGTTGTCAAGTTCAAGTCATGCTGTTTGTTCCCAAATTTTTGCAAAGCCATGTTGTGTGTGCATGGGCAGGTATGTGTGGATGCATGTGCGCATACATACATGCATGGCTCTTTAATCAGTTAAATGTTTGCAGAGCAGTCAGATGGAACGCATCAATGAAGCCGTCTATCTTATATCCTTAAAAACAGAGGTAAACAGTTCACCCATTAGCTCAACTTTAATGTAACCTCTCTTATTTGAAACTGCTTTCAAGCATTTCACATTTTCAAACAAATGAAAGAAAGAGTCTTTTTCAGAAACTCGTTAAAACTCCATTCTTGTCACTTCTGTAGCAACAGAATATGGCAAAAAGTAGAACTGCTAAAAGTGTCTTACTGTTATGGACAATCAGATGATCACATGGTTATACCTGTTTGGTGAAGTTTGAATTCTAAAGTCTTTATCTTTGCTATTTCATGATAGCAGCATTCAATATGCTGTGTAGAACTTTAGCAGTTCTTACCTTCAACTACAGGTGCCAGGTGTGGCTGAACTCCAGGAGGTTCAGTTTTCATGTTCTTTGGAGCAGCTTCAGGTGAGCCATGAATTTGTTGCATGAGTTTTTGGCAACCTACCTGGCTTGAAGTAGTTAAGATTTTCAGAATAATGCAAAGCAGTTAGTGTGCATCACCTCCTAGATCACAAGTACATGCATCAGGGAGAATGTTGCCATTTTATTGCAGGACCTCGTGGGCAAGCTGAAAGATGCTACCAAGTGTATGGAAAAACTAGCACAGATTTGAGGATGGCTTGGTGACAGCACATCGACAACTATTGTTCCAGAGGGGAGACTGTGTTGAAGTAAAATAAAGTGTTATTGTGTGGACTGGTGGGAAAATCTTAAATGTTTGAAAGAAAACTGGTAACGAGTGATGTAAGTAAAATTTGTAATTGGACCAAAAAGACTATTAGTATATATCTTTGAATACATGTGTGAATGTCAAGGTGTCCAGTTTAAATAGGCACATAAACCTTCAGTTAATCTTATTCAGGGGTAAAACTTTTCCAGAATAAAAAGTACAATCTGTAGGTTAACAATTTCACATGATCCTGAAATTTGCAGTTGTCAGGGCTTATTAAAAATAAAAATGATCAATTAAAGACAATAAAACAATAAACTTGTCAGAATTTGGAAAATTGTGACTGCGGACAATCATGGGATTTGGAAATCCAAATGTATTCGGCCAACTTTTACCTGTGCTTATAGTGTGAACACAATGCAAATGTTGGCTGTGGATTGTATGTACCTATGCACTTGCATATGTCATGTGTGTGCGCATGTGCATTTGTATGCATCAGTGCTCAAGAGAGTATGTTTGCAAAGATTTGGATTTCTCATTGCACTAAGTGGCTTTCTTCAGAGTAATGTGATTTCAGCTGGTAGTTAACTGTCAACAAAATATTGTTTTAGCCATCAACTGATAAACCTTTCTCTAAAGTGTTGGGAGCTTAAAGAGCCTGTTACCACTGCTGCATTTTACATGAAAATCAGTCCGCAGAAAACCTTTTGTCATTACAAACTTATTCTATTTATATTAATTTATGAATGGAGGAACTCGATGGTAACATTATCAAACAAAGAATTTCTGAGATTCAAAGAGGCAA
The DNA here is from genome assembly GCA_004794575.1 of Lanistes nyassanus. Taxonomy (NCBI): domain Eukaryota; kingdom Metazoa; phylum Mollusca; class Gastropoda; order Architaenioglossa; family Ampullariidae; genus Lanistes; species Lanistes nyassanus. Next base: position 47,519 of record SMGT01006633.1, read on the forward strand.
TAGATAAGTTTTATTGAAGAATGGATTCATAAAACAAGTGTTATCTTTTACAAGGTGTTAATATGTGAAACAGAAATATCTGAAAGCAAGGTCTTTTTTTTCACTACCACTGGAGATGAATCTTTTCAGCATCCACATGCTGCTAATGTAAAGGCAAGAAAAGTTTTTAAAGTTTAATTTTTGTGTGATTCAGCTTGCCTATATTTATGCAGCTGCATATGTCAGTGCAGTTCTGTAATCCTGCAGACCATTGCAACAATAATGGATCAACATCTGAGAAAACACTATATAACAATAAGCATAATAAGCGGTATTTTGGATGTATGGTATTTTGGGGATAGACACAGGACACATAAATATAGCACACTCCACATTTGACAGGGCTGGGAATTGACCTGCAATACACTCGGACTGCTAGTGTGGACATGCATGACAGGTCAGACACACTATTTTGAGCTACTCGCACTCAGCCACACACGTACATTGACAGCATAACCCGAACTACAGCAATCAGGAGGGCCCAGCTGCCCATGTGAACCTGACCCTTAGTCCTTAGTTTAGGTAGTATATAGAGGCTGGCACGAACGGGGGGCGGGGGGGGGGGGGGGG
>SMGT01006633.1:67275-83157 GCA_004794575.1 Lanistes nyassanus
GTAACACTCAGCAAGCTGTTGTTTTTCCTGTACAGCTTACCAGGTTATTGCTCCAAAGGTAATTCTGTGCCTCAGTAAAACTAACATCTGCGCATGTTAAGCAGTACTGTTAAAACCTTTTAATGCAAGCAACGAGAATTGACAGGGCGAAACATATGAAAAGTGTTACAATCATGCCCACCCTCCCTACAGCACATGCACGTCACGTTAACTTGTCCAATGTGAAAGTCAGTCACCAACATGTATGGGTCGTGACGAATTAGGCGAAGTCTATTTCCAATTTCTCTTTTTCCAAAATGTAGGCTACTTTGTTTGTGGCATAAGTTATGTAAGGAACACAATTGCAATTCTTGTAAATTATCAGTAATTGCTTTTCGTTTGTGTAGTGCTCGGCATAAGAACCCTGAGCATAAGTTAGCATGGCTTATCTTTGTTTACTCTTTCCTCGGCAAACTTGGTCCGTCTTATGTATTGAAATATAGTTGTAGTTACTCCCTAAAACGAATTTAAGATGCTAGTAATACAGCACCGGAAAGTTTATACTGATGTGTGAGCAATTAAGAATTAAAACAAGTATATACTACACTTACTATGTTTTTAAAGATGTTTTGGTTTTGAAAAGAACATTTATGTCTGTCTCCGATACTAAAAGCTAGACTATTAAAATTTAGATAGGTCCAATGAATTACCAGTATAACAGCTGAGAATATGAATGTGATACACCTAGAGAGGAAATAATATGTAAGTTTTGTTCCCTGAACGAAATCGGAAATTAATTTTATTTATTTTTCATGCAATCACCCAATTTTACAAGAGCCATAACAAATTTTCTTCCTGATTATTTCACAAGCTAGCCAAATGCCTATAAACTAAATAAGAGAACGAATACAAAATTTAAAAAAAAACTTAGAAGTTTGTGCAAATGTATTGTTATTACTGCCTCTAGTTCAAACAGCATGTTACCTCCGTGTTATAAAATGTCTTGCCTTTTGTTTACCAGTTTGCTGTGCTGGATTTTAAATCAATATTTTATTAAATCCTTGCATTTACTATACTGTGTTGTACTTTGTAAATGTATGTTATTGTCAAGCTAAAAGGCCCGTCAGGGCTTATAATTATAGCTAAATAAACGAACTGAAATGTTATTCTAGTTGGCTAGTGGAGATTGTAAGCGGCTTGGCCATCTGTCACCCCTAGCTGTGTTCTGGCCTCGTTCGCCAAATCAGCTGGAGAAGGGGTTCTCGATCCCTGCTGTTGACAGGATGGGAGAGGAGCGCGCGTGCAAGTGTTTGCCAGCTGTGTCGTGCACCTGACTCAACGGTAGAAGAGGAAAAACATGGTGACAGGGATTGGCTGCAGAATAATGGCGCACATACAAAGACCATTGAACGCAGTTGCGCAATTACAGACTTAATGTTGTACTATATGTTGCTCTCTCTCTCTGTATGCGCGCGTGTGTGTGATGTGTGTGTTTTCTGTTGTGCGTGTGTGTTTTCTGTTTGGGTTTCCATGTCTGTTTGCGTTGTCATGTACATGAGTGCGTTTGTATCGGTGGCCTTGTAATGCAGTACTTGAGGTATGCGCCCAGTTTTATCTTCGAAAAGCGCGTATCAGTTTTACTGCAGATATACACTCATTTAATTATTTATTTGGAAAACCAGGGAGGGAGAAGTAGTTGTTTTCTCACCTCCACAAAAGCTAACGTTGCGGTATGTTGTTTTGTCCGTCAGGTGTTGGAAAACATTTCTCAAGGCGATGTTGAGGTGGCAGTCCGTGTTCGCGCAATGCGCTTGCTCATATCTGTCATGGGATTTTGGAGTGAGTTGACTAACAGAACTCCCGAAAGAACTACTAGATTTTGGATAGGTCTGATGCAGTGGGAGCTTTGGGTAGTGTTTATTTCCCCTCCCTGGGAAACGCACGCACGCACGCACGTAGGGGAATCAGCATGTAAAAGCTCTCATTCACTGGGGCCAATCAAATGGCGAGCTATATTTCGGAGATCTTTCCGGGGGCGGGGGAAGGAGGAAGAGGGGGGGGTTCGGGAGAGGGGTCGGGTAGGGGAAGGGTAAGGGCGGGGTTATGGAAGGGGTGGGTGGGGGTTATAGGCAGTATGATCTTCCAGGAAATTGGAACGTTTTCAGCGGTGACCCTAAGAGAGTAGCATATTTTATGTTAGACTTTATTTTGATAGGCTCCAGTTTTTTATAGCTTTTTCAAGCTCAGATGCCCACTATTGCATTAACCGCACACAAAAATGAGTAAAGTTCTATTGCTGAGACTTTCCTTAAGTATGAAAAGTATAGCTGATTAGTTAAAGAGAAACACTGACTGGAAAGTTGCCTTGCACGGCACTTTCGGAATCTGTTGATGTGTCCGCTACAGAAAAGGAAACTTTCACTAGGTGAAGTGAAGCGAAAATGAAACTCAGGACAGAAACAAAATACTTAGCGCGAGAAGCAGACACTATATCCCAACCCCCAAGTTCCCATGTCTGGACGGTGACGGCCGAGATGTACCTTAACTTATTGGACTCAACTTTTTCCAGAATTACTGGTCAAACTTTTATGGCGATCTCGTAAAATGTAGATTTAATCGAGCAATCATCACTAAAACCTTTACTGCCTAGGGTCAATGGTTTCTAAACCAAAGGGTGACGACGCTGTGAAATAATGGGAATAACTAGAGAAATCTACCGAGGGAAAAGATTCTCATACTCTGACACGCTCGCTCAGTCTCACACAGGCAAAACACTACTAGCTCAAGAGCCCCCATCCTCGTAAAAGACGCAACTGCAGCAAACCGTTATTCAACATATATTTCAAACATTAACTGACTCGACAACATCAAATATATCTACAGATTATTTACAGAGAATCACCGTGATCGTGTCTAGGGTACGACGCTGCCTGATGACGTCATACCACGTGGAATCAGACAAAGGAGATAAACAAACCAAAGCAAGAGGGAAATCAAACTGCAAAACGGCCTATGATTCCGCTCAAATCACTGAATCAATAAGTGACCACCAAAAGAGCACCTACTCTTGTCACTATTGAAACAACTGCTTTACTGTAATACACAGATACGATAAGTGACCGACAACAGAGCACCAACTCTTGTCACTACTGTACCAACGGCTTTACTGCAATACACAGATACGATAAGTGACCGATGACTGAGCACCTACTCTGGTCACTACAGAAACAAATGTTTTACTGCTGTACACAGCTCTAAAGCTATTCAACGACCAACAAAGAAGTAACGACACTGCCACAACCACACTACCTATACCTCCCTCTTGACATTACGTCCGGCCACTAGCTTATGACCTCTCCTGTCTCCGGCAGGATAAAACCACTTATCTTAAATCAACACGAGTCCCAGACTCTAAGATAAGTTTAAGGTAAGAGCAGACCTTACTGATAAGGCACGTCCAGTAGTCCCTATTCACGTCAGTCCGTCGACGCCCGGCAGATTACACCCTGTGTATCTGCAAGAGAACTGGAGTCCTTTTTCTTCCCACGTCTTTGGCTAAGATGGCGAGGGGGAAGAGGTCCGTGGGCTTACACGTGGCCGCTTCTCTTGGTCTTCCTACGTTGACACTCTCTCAGTGTCTGTATCTGTCGGTCGGTGTCCCATGAGCGTTTTTTCCCCTGCTTAAGTACTAACGCCCTGACGCCTTAAACTGGGCTAAACCGGTTCTGGTCAGACTAGGTGGAGCAGGGGAGCTGCCATGACCAATGGCGAGCGTCCACCTAACTAAGTGTGAAGAGAAGGGGCGGGGAGAACAAGCTAACCTAAGAGTGACAGGTGATATCCTAGGATTGACATGTGACATGGACGAGGGTGGGAAAAGCACTACAGCCTGATTGGTTGTTCCCAGCAGTATAGCGATAAATAGGAAATAACTGAAATGAAAGGGCTGGAGACATTCACATTTATTTTGGCTACTTGTTTTGTGTTCTATCTGATCATCGTATATTGTTGTATGTATACATGGCAGAAAGTCATGTGTGGCAGCTAAGGTTTCTAAACCCTGATTGCCAAAAGTCTTTTTTGGTACGTTAAGGTTTTGAAGATGCTTCTCGTTTTGACAGACTTTATTTATTCCACGTCTCGTCTGCAAGTTGAAATCAGTAGCCTTAACTTTCCGGGATACACTACGCAGGTAGCGTCAGAGCCGGCTGCCCCAGTTTTTATGACATAGAAGCGCTTTTGAAATCCTCTGGAAAACATGTGGTTAGAAAAACAGAAACAGAGAAAGATTTGACTGACAGGCTGTGCACTTTCTTCGGTGATATCATCTGGGGATGGATTTTGTCAATAACAGCAAGCAGAAAGTAAACGTTTCAGAAATGAGACTTGACGCAAATGTTGTGGTAGAGGGAGGCTGATGGCGTCATTTAGCAGCTGGGGTCCATGTAATCCTGCGGTCGTCTGGTTTACAGCATTTTTTTTAGACTCTAATGCTCACACGCGCATGCGCGCACGCACTGATCCCACCTCCACCCAGTCAAAACGTAGCGCAGACTGCAGGCGTGAGAGCATTCACGCATGGACGACCTTTTAAATCCACAATAAACAAACATCAGCAAACACGATGCACAAGATTAGCATCTGTAAACACAATGTGAACATCGCGGAAAGGGAACGCAGATTAATGGGCAGTGGTATACAGTTCTTGTTCATACTGGAATCGCCACATAACAGGACGAACGTGGGGCAAGACAGTTTTTTTGAACGTACGTGCAGATAAGAACGCGCATGGCCAACACGTGCAGCCCGGAATAAATGGTTTTGATTTTATGCAGCTAGCCAAGTCGAGGAAGATAAAATGTAACAGCTGAACACGACGATGAGCCCCTACAGTGTGTGGGCAGGGACTTTGTTGCGTTACAAGCTTTACGAAGAAGAGACGGGCATACGATCGTGACAGCATGAATGTTACATAATATAATATTCATATCACATAGATAGGTCTGATTACATTTAGCGGTGCAACAATTTATCTTATGCATGAAATTAAAAAAAATTAGTCACGACAATTTTAAGACTGATTTTGTGTGTGTGTGTGTGTCTACGTGTTTGTATGTGAGAAAGAGAGAGAGGTAGAGAAAGAGAGCAATGTATTTTAATAGAGCTTTTTTGTTCTGTCGTGGAGTGTAGTTTCTGAAAACGGTCTGTTCGCGGAATTGCACAAGGCTGAGATAATGACAAATCGTGATTAACTAAGCAGCCAGAGGGGTTTGGCTAAACTTTTCACAAGGGGCTGGGAAGAAATGGCTTTAGTTTGACAAGGTTCAAAAGAAAACAGTTATTTCTGACCAACAGTAAAAATAGACCTTCTCCACGATCCTAACAATTAAACTAGTTGTCTGTCTGTCTGTCTGTCTACTTATCTATCTTCTTGCCTGTCTGTTTGTCTGTCTGTCTAGGCTGAGCTGAATTTGCGCACGGATTGCTCAACCGACATGAATCATTCCAAAGGTGGTCTTTGGATTTTCTTTATGAAGTGATAAAGGGAAAGAGTGAGAAGAGACGGAGGAAGAGAGAGAGAAAGAAGGACAGTGAAGGAGGGCAGTGCTGTTTGCGGTTATCGTTTGGGGTGATGGCGGTGGGGATGGCAAGGATGAGGAAGACGAAGAGAAAAGTGATTATAATAATAATCGCGTCGACGAAAGAAGAAGACAGAAGAAGACGGAAGACGAAGGAGAAAGAACAAGAAGAAAGAAAGAAGAATGGAGGACAGAGAAGGATGCATACGTTTCATTGGCGGCCCAGGTGAGAATGCGCACACTGCTTGCACGCAGGTTCACGTGTGTCTTGCGCTCGAGCACTCCTGCCGCGAGTTGTGAACAAAAACCGTTTAAATCACAAAAAGTGTAAACAAAACAAGACATAAATGTCTCATGAAATGCGCAAAAAACGCTCAAATTCGAAATCTGTTTTTTTTTAAATTAGTCACTCGATTACGAATAAGATCGTCGTGAATGGAGTTTAAATATTACAGGTCAGAACAGTTTTCAAAATCATCTAGGTAAAGACGCGTTTTGTTCAGGCGATAGCGTACATAGTTTTCTGTGTAAATACGTGCAACGCTCAGCGGATGCACTTACTGAACTGTGTCAATATGAAGTTCTCTGTAGAAAACAATTCTAATCTCTTTTTGGCAAAACAATGCAATTAGAAAAATTTACGTTATTTGTAGTTGTTCGTGTTTGTGCGATTTATGTTATTTCTTATATGGGTAATTACTGTATTTACGATATTCGCGAAAAGATATGAATATCTTTATTTATAAGACGCATGTCAACTTGTATTTTAAAAACTTGTTCTGTCATTTTTCACAGCCAGCTCCGATCGTTGGCGATTTCTTAATCAAACACTTAAAACATGGAAGGAAACAGATGCCAAGTCTTTTTATAGAAGGTAATGGTTATCTTTCAAAGTGTTCTTGAAATCAACTTTCAGCTGACATTCCATATAATTATCTGTAGCTAAAAATCTGCGATGAAGTGAAGATCGTGGCTTTTTAAAAGAAAAAACTATATATGCTAGCCGTAAATTATAAGTTAAGGCACATACAACAAAGGGGGCAAAAGGAAAGATCTGGTTGCAAAAAAACTTAACAGGCAAGTTGATGGTCCTACAATCATCTATTTTCAAGTTGTGGCGCCGCATGCTGAACTAACCCCAGGATTTCCCTTTCACTGGTCATGGGTCTGGAGTTAAAAGAGAAAATGACTTCCCGAAAACCCCATCTTGTGCTGGCTTATTCGAACTAAATCTGAGGATATGAGACAGTTGTGAAGTTGCTGCAAAAAATCGTTTCTTTTATTCTGGGAATACTTTTACTGTCCGAATAATCAGTTATTGATCCTTTTTTGGTCCTGAACATCTTCACTTCAACCCAGCAATAACATCCATCCGCCGCCACAATGAGTACTGATATGAATTCAATATGATAGGGTGTTTTTTTATCTTGTGGTACAACATGACATGTGTGTCGTACAAACATCAAATTATTACAATTATAATTAATACTAATTTTTAATCATCAGGATAAAATGACGTCAGTCTATCAGAACATCAGTGATCAGGTGACGTCATCTTCACCTGTGATCGCTGTAAACGTAAGTGATTCTGTCGTTAATGGATGTGTGATTGTGAAGTTTACGGGCTACGCCCCTTGGGACCATCCGGACGATCTGGTCAGTGCTGCTACAGAACAGTTGGTGGACCGCATTAAGGTCGCTGTTGTGGTGCCGATGTGCTTTTTCGTTGGTGGAATCGGCAACTGCATCAACATGGTGGTTTTCTTCAAACAAGGTCTGCACGAGAGAATCAACATGTGTCTCTTCGCTCTGGCATTTCTCGACCTAGTGTACTTGTCCTTTGCTTTCTTCATCTATGGAGAGAGAACATCCGCACTGTTTCAGCCTCTGCCAAGGTTAGTTTATTTTTCTCTTGTTCAACACTTTTGTCGTACAGAAACGTTATCCAGCAAACGCTGAAAGCAAAAGATCTATCTCAGCATGCAAATATGACAGATACACAGTGATAGTGCAGAGTATTTCAGCACGATTTACAAACACAGAAGGAGAGATTTATTTTAACACGATGGATATCACATGCGTCCAAGACTGCATTGTGCGAAAATTTATTTCCTAAGAAAACATGTAGCAAAATTATCATGTATGCAGACTCTATTTGCTCTATTTGCAATTCTGTTTACAGTTTCTCTGAAGTGCGTAAATGCTTTTTCATAAAATCATCGTATGTAAAACCGTTTGACTTTCTTTCTCTTACTTGAAAACAATACAGAATAGGTCCTGGCTATGAGTTTGCCATCAACAATCACATGCTGGGGGTGTACGGTGTTGGCTGGAGCCCGTTCTACATGGCTCCCATCATCGCCAGTGAAAGATGTTTTTGCATTATCAACCCACTTCTTTCCAAGACTGTCCTGAAGACCAAAACTCTGGCCATCTTCATCGGCATCTGTGGCTTTCTTGTCACTGCCGGCTACTTCGTGGTGTCGGAAAAATACTCGGCGATGTGCATCTACAACCCGCAGAGCAACTCGACCTTGACCCAGCTGACCACGAACGGATACTACCTCCGGAGTAAGAAGATGGTGGACACAGTAGATTTAGTGGTCTATGGCCTGCTTCTGCCCGGAACTGGGAACATCGTTGTGGCATGCTGCACTGTTGTCATGACAGTGCATCTGAAGCGAGCAGCAGCTTGGAGGGACAGGGCATCGTCCTCTGTGTCGACAAAGGAGATCGTGCTGACTAAAATGCTGATCTGTTTGTGCATCGAGTTCAACGCTTTCTCTTCTGTCAACGTTCCATTTCGGATAACTTCAGTATTTGTTGACGATCTGAGCGGTAGCGGGAGGTACTACAACACGTATTTCTTAATGAGGAGCTTCATAGAAATGTTGTCCTTTATGAACTCTTCATTGCACTTTTTCGTTTATCTTACATTTGGGTCCAAATATAGAGAAACTCTAAAAACAATCTGTTTCTGTCACAAAACGACTAAGACACCAAACAGTGAGCATGAGTTAGGCAAGAGAAATAATACAAAGCTTTGTCTTAGCCTTATATATAAAACTCAGTCATAAATAAGTGATAAGTTGAAGATAAGGGTTCCATTAAGCCAATGGGACACATTTGTTGCTTAAAACAGGATATGGATATTGCGATGTTGTGAAAGTTACTAGCGATGTACCCGAACGATATGAAAAGTGACATGAGACACAAAAGCTATCCGCCAGATGAGATCTAAGAGGACTCAAAGTCTAAAATGTGTTCTTAGTCACGTGAGCAACAGCCTGGTGTGACTGCCTCATGATCTTTATGGAAAATTTCCAGTCATCCATGTTTGAACCTGAAGTTGTCAGAGAATCCACAAAACTTTGTTCGTGTTTGATGTGAATCTAACTCACAGCTTACTGTTACGTGTTTCTCAAAGAGCATACAGAGAATAACGACGAAGAGGAGATGATGATGATGACAGGTACTTTGACGACGGCGAGTACGGACGATAATGATGGTGAGCACAGAAATACAAACTAATAAAATGCAATATAATTAGTAGATGTGATCCGTAAGTACAGACTAATAGCACGCATTATGCCTAGTTTAGCTTTCATAAAGGCGTCCTATTTAATACTATATATCCTCATTTCAATAATGAGGATGACGATGATGATGAAAAAGATTATGTTAACGATGACACGACGATGAAGAAAACATGGAAGAGGCAGCGATAACGACCTCAGTTGAGTGGATGAAAAACTGAAAAACCAAAGCAGCTGTTAATTTTACCTCTGATGACGAGCATTTTTTTAGTTAAGAGAGAAAAGACTGTAAACCAGATGACCCTGTGAACCAGATGACGCTGTAAACCAGATGACCCTGTGAACCAGATGACGCTGTGAACCAGATGACGCTGTGGCGCACAGTGTCTCCGTTCCAAGGTAGGTAGGTAGGTATTGGGGCTTAACGCCGTGTCAGCAACGAGGGCTATATCACGGCGGTCCGTTCCAAGGAAGGACACTCTAAAGTAGTGGCGTAACAACAGGAGTGATATGAAAATCATATCAATGACACAGCAAGACGAAAACAATTCTATGGAGGGACATAAGGAAACAAAACCCCTGGGATTTTTTTCTCCCAAAGTCCACACAAAGGCAGAAAAAATTTGGAAAAACTGGGGCATAACAACATAGTGACTGCTTAATATTGTTCTTTGCTAAACTCCTTAAATGCTAAATTTGTTGTCTTCTCCAAAAACTCACAAGGACTGAAATAAAATAGGACGGAACGTTGATTATTTTTGGCAAAACGTTTCTCTCGAGCGTCTATCGGCCGAGTTTTTGGGTGTCATACCCACCTGGACTCCACATGCGCTTTAACTTCCAGATCAAAAGCGATGTCATTGCGTGCCTTTTTGACCGACTGGCCGGGGTTTCAACTGATGCCTCGAAGGGCCTCATCAGAATCCACGCCAGGTGTGTAAAAACAATCTGTTTGGGCGGCTTCTCCAGTCAGATGTGATGCTGATACTTCATGCACCACAATCTACCTGGACTTTCTGTCCAGCATCACGTACCCCAGGACCGCTTACTCTCAGCAGCTCACAGGACGCGAAGGCGCTACGAGGCATGACGACGGTGACGACGATGATGACGACGACAGCGATAACATTTCTATAACGCTGCACCCCCCTCCCTCAAGACGGGCTCACCGCTCTTTACAACAAAGCACTCAACTGAAAGGCACAACACCACATAAAAGTAATGTAAGACAAAACACATAAATACTTAACTTAGTAGTTTGTGAAATGTGTGTAAAACGTTTACCGTATGTTCACCAAAGACTCGTGTCAGTCACATTACCTTAAAAACACCCCACCCACTTACTCCCTTCCTCTGCCCCCCCCCACACACATGAGCAATTAAAGCACATAATTACATCTAAACAGGAATTAAAGAACTCCAGGCAAGAACTTGTCCGATGCTCGGCCAGAAAAGACCTACTCTTTGAATGGCAACATAAGAGGTGAGTCTTGAGCGCTCGTTTAATTAAAAGATGCGGGGTATTTAATGTGACGAAGTTGAGACAGAAACGAGTACCATAGCCTAGTGCCTGCATACCAGAAACCTCACTCACCGTATTGTTTCGTCCGTGTCTCTGGAATGCATAGCGTGCGGTGGTCAGTGGAAGAGTGAAATTCCAGAAGATAGAAAGATTAGAAAGGTAGATTAGTGGGGTGCAAGACCCCTAACGAAGGCACGGCAAATCACTGACATCTTATAAACGATGAGCGCTTGAACTGGAAGCCAGTGCAAGAATCGAAGTAAAGGTATTTCAAGTCACTTTTTAAATATTTAATTTTATTATTGATTCTTAGCTCTAAAGACGTCTGGCGGCAGGGTTCTGTAACTTCTGCAGCTTATCGATTATGTGTTGAGAACAGAGAGCCAATAGTAAGTTCACATTGTCAAGTCTGAAGAGAACTAATTAGTCTTTTCGAGGCATCTACTGTATGATAGGATCTGACTGCACTGATCTGCCGAAGTGATGTATAAGCTGAAAGGCAGATCTGATTAATATGATCATCTAGAGACGTAGTAGCTGATACAATGATACAAAGTTGCGAGCAGATGGCGAGAATGTAATGTCATTCATTCCGACTAGAATTTTGAAATAGAGGAGAAGGTATGGTTTGAATAGAACAGCCCTCCGTTTTGTCATCATTAAGTTTTAATATTTAACGTGCCGTTCAATCTCTATCATCTAAAATGCAGTGCCTTAGAGTGTCATTGGCATCGCCCAGATCAGAAGGTTGACAGGTGGAATACAGCTGAGTATTATCAGCAAAGGACCAATATAGAATGGTGTAGGGATCTATAAGGGATCTATAATGGAATACATCATGTAAAACACAGGACCGACAACCGATCCTTGAAAAACGCCGAACAGAAGCTTAGACGAAGAAGAAAAGCCATTTACAACTAGTGATGCTGTAAGGGGTCAACGACGATAGCATGATCCCCAGTGTCAAACGATGCCCTAAGATCTAAGAGCACCATCCACAGTGTCAAACGATGCACTAAGATCTAAGAGCACCATCCCCAGTGTCAAACGATGCACTAAGATTTAAGAGCACCATCCACAGTGTCAAACGATGAACTAAGATCTAAGAGCACCATCCAAAGAATCAAAAAATAGTCAAGTCTGAACAGCGTACTTTCTGTTTAAGTTGAGTATGGTGGACGACATCCAGACTGATTAGGAGAGCAGAGAGTTGGCAGTAAAATATGCAAAGAGTTTTTTCACGACATTTTCTAGTGTTTCGGACCAATTTAACACGGGGGTGAGGGGTGGTTCTTACGATTAGTTTCGTCCAGATCTTCATTTTAAGGAGTGGTTTTACAACGGCTGACTTTCAGGACATGGGGACAGATCCAGTTGACAAGCTGTGATTAATAATATTGGTTATAGTAGGCATTCCACTAAGAGTGAGGTTGGAATAGAGCCAAGAGAGAATGTGGTTGTCTTGGCCTTCAGCCTAATCTGCTTGACATCGTCCTGTGACACTGGATCGAAACCACACAGCGAGCACGTCGGAGAGCTAAAACTAAGCAACACCATGCGAGCTGGGCGAAAAGTGTCGGTCTGCTGTGTCAACCACTGTACATTCTTTATTGAATCCAACCTGGTTCCTTTTGACAGACAAAAGAGATCCTGCGCACTGGAAGAAATAAAATTTAAGATAGACAAATACACATTCGGAACATTCATATCGGCCTTTGCTAAAAGCAAACAGGGCTGTGTAACCGTTAAGCGAGTCACAACCCATCGCCTGCTGGCGACTGGTGTATCCTGACAGCTCCGTTTTCGTCTTCACTGGCGCCATAGACGTAGCGACTTCCGGTAAGCAGCTCTCACTGGCTTTAACCTGCGATGGGTGCTGCAGATCAAATTATCCTGCCGCCATTACCTAAAAGTTATTGCCTAAGTGGCCGGCTACTTGATTCTAATTTTGCTTGCCTGCTTACTCGCTCCAATAACTTTTCAAAGAGAACATTCTTTCAAATTTAAAAATACGAAGATTGATAATATTTAAAACGATATTACCAGTATGACCTCGTATTAGTCGGTACGATAACACTCCGTTACAAACGACCCTAACCTTACTCATCAAAAAACATCGTACGTAAGTAAGTACGCTCGCAGAATTGTGTAAGTACGCTCACGGAATTGTGTAAGTATGCTCACTGAATTGTCAATTATCTACCGATATATCGCATCTTCATGACAGTTATATTTGCGTCACTTGTTTAACGTCATTTTCCACTTGTCACTCTTTCTTATGTCATGTTTATGATACTAACCATATTAACAAAGGTGATGACGGGAATATAAACAAGTTGTATACGCATTTGTTCGCTATGATATGATACAAAGATAATCATATGCAAACGCTGAATAATGATAGTTACTGACGGTTATCCACGTGGGGTTAGACTCAAAACGACGTGTTCGTTTGATATTTCAAGGCAAGTAGGAGGAAACAATAAGCGAAAGAGAGACCACGACGAAAAGGACACCAAGAAGGACAAAGAAAACAGAAACATCCAACCTGATTAATTACTACAAACATGAAGATCGCGAAGAAAAGTTTCATAATGTACTAAAATCCTAAGCAGTGCAGTACATGGATGTAGAAATGTACAAATTTGGCTTTTTCTTAAACTGCAATTTTTGTGTGCATTTCTTCGTCAGTCTCGCAATATGTACATCTAGGTAATGGCGTCCGTATTCCACCCACCACGCTAGCTCTCTCTCTCACACACACACACACTCACTGAGGAGAGAAGAAAACACACATATTTTCATGTTTGAATGAATGACGAATGTGTCTACTCATAAAATAATCAACAGAGTAATGCTAGAAAGAGAGAGAGAGAGAAAGAAAGAAAAAGAAAGAAAGAAGTATTGAGGAGCCAAGCGTCACAATGAGCATGACTGAAGCATACCTTGAGTAATTGGAGGAATAACTTTAATGAATAAACTAGTTCATTTTTTGCAGTCGCCATTTTTAAATAAAAATATCAATGACGTCACACCATCGTCGCATTCCTCTGTTAAATGATTTGCACGTCCGTTCTGAAACTGTCTGCTATTTTTTACGATGCATCGACAAACTGTTGTTTGCAGAACACACATTGTGTTCTTCGTTGATTTAAAAAATTTTCTGTGATAAAATTCATTTGTTAAATTTACTTTGCTTCAAGAATCGGATTATAATACACATTTTCCATAGCTTGCCTTTATTTTCCCTTTTTATTTTCGGAAATAAAACTTTCTGGATAGCTTCATAATCACATTACATAAACTAAATTAGCTTGTAAATAAATCAAAATTTTGGGATAAAACTGCAAGTATGAAATGTCACGTTTCCAAAACAAATCTTAATATTCGCTATTGAATGAATGTATTTATTCATGAACGGAAGTGAGCATGTTCATATATTACAATAGGTTAAGGAAGAGACGAATTTTGTTGACATCTAATTTTGCCTCGTTCAGCTTACCACCTGATAACACACTGCAATGTTTGAAATGCAAACTCCAGACTGCTACATTTACTATTATGAATATATTCAAGATTTCATGCTTTAAAAAATTAATAATTATACTTTGTTAGGGATTCAGGCTAATTCTTATTGCTTGTACGTAAAATAAGTCTTGATAAAATCTATATGTTTCGAAGCTATTAAAAACAGATTTTGGATTTGGAACGTTCTGGCTTGGCATTTGCTGTGATCCGTTCCTTTATTCGAAATACCACTGACTCATTCCAGTTGAAGATCAACAGCTGTAGAATTAGGACATCACACGACAGACAGGAACACGGGATTGGGAGACACGGTGTGTTAAGAACTGAAGGAGGACTAGGGATAGTGAAACGCATTTAGCCATAGACAGACCGACCACCAAAAAGACGAAAAATTGAGAGAAGAAACAATTCCCAAACTAGGTTCTCAAGCCTGTATTCATGAATATTCCAAATGTATAGAATTTTGTCAAGTCTTTCGTGACATGGTCATTATGACTGGTTCATTTTTCAACCCCAAAAAGCCATAAGTAAAAGAAAATTCCACTAATTCATCAAACAACTATATCAACCTAAAACACCCTAAAGGTAATGATCTTGGAGTGGTTTGGCAGATTATACTGGATACACGGGTCGGAACAAAGCTCTTGCTATTGTAGCTAAAAGGGTTCGAGACATCCAACAAGAAGATGAGGTGGGTGCATCCGGAAACTGATACCAATGTTCTGTTGACGTCATACCTACTGCCAACCACGTCAAACGGAAGTGACGTTCCTGACGGGTGTACAATTTTAAAGATGTCCGAGGATCTTGTCAGCTCTGCCACGGAGCAAATGGTGGACCGTGTGAAGGTAGGGCTTGTAGTTCCACTGTGCTTCTTCGTTGGAGCAAGCACCAACTGCATAAACATGGCCGTGTTCCTCAGGCAGGGTCTCCACGAGAGAATCAACATGTGTCTCTTTGCTTTGTCGCTTCACGAAGTTGTGTACCTGTCGGCCATATTTTTGTTGTACGCAGAGAGAATTTCTGCATTGTTTCAGCAGCTACCAAGGTCAGTAGT
The DNA here is from genome assembly GCA_004794575.1 of Lanistes nyassanus. Taxonomy (NCBI): domain Eukaryota; kingdom Metazoa; phylum Mollusca; class Gastropoda; order Architaenioglossa; family Ampullariidae; genus Lanistes; species Lanistes nyassanus. The sequence continues at coordinate 82,477 of SMGT01006633.1, forward strand.
ATTATATAGTGACCGACAAAAGAAACGCAATTATTAGGTTTCATTACTTTTTCCTTAATATTTTCCTCATCATGGTTGTCACGTTACGGATGGTTTTCTGCAGCGCTATAGTTCCTGTATTGTTCATTGTATTCTTTTTAAGATCGTCTCACTTCCTTTCATTCATTGAATTGATAGTAAGCTTCCTTTCATTCATTGAAGGATTGACACGTTAGTGACGCATAAAATTGTGTCGTCATGGAAGGAAAGACGTCATGCGTTCTTTCATAGAAACGCGTAGATATCAGCTTCAAGGAACCAACAGAAAGGCGGGATTTGTGTTGTTAGGGGAAACAGAAGAAACTTTGGGGCGGAGGTTGAACGCTTCGTGAGTTTTGGTAAGAGAAGTTACAGTGGTCAGACGTGTGTTGCAAGCTTGCGAATCTTGCCAACGGTTTTTCCTACAGAACTAGACGCGTTGCTATTCCAGAGAGAATATTCTTCGGTCACTGGAAGGAAAGGTAGACTTCGTGTAGCGACAAAACTCATTCCGGAATCATAGCTCGTAAAAAAAGGTGACGAGGAGCAAAAAGGAAATTGTCTTCAACGGTTAGCCGTTAGCTATACGTTCTACTACGGAGGCTGTGTCCGTGTAACTACGTAGCAAGCTATCGTACGACAATATTAGTAGCTCATCGCCCG
>SMGT01006633.1:83778-128025 GCA_004794575.1 Lanistes nyassanus
CACACACACACACACACACACGCACTGTTACGTATTTGTTCAATTGCACCATTTTTTCCTCTACTTTCATTATTAATGTTCATAGTTCAATAAATGTGTAAAGTTATCTGGCCGTGTACCTTTTGGTTGAAAAGGTGAGGGTCTGCACTAGGCGTATGTTTCTCGTGTTTCCTTCCCTAGAATTCTAGCACACCCCACAAAACGTTACAATGGTCCTTTGGTTCAAAACGTGCTATAGTCTGACTAGGCACTGTACACTGTTGTTTTTGTAAGACCAGCCCGTGCAGAAACATTGGAAGCGGAGGTCTTAACCACTAGAGTACCGAGGAAAAAATGTTGGGGAAAATATAATGATAAATTACAATTGCCTTTCTTTAGTCATCCATGCTTCTTTACGTATTGCATTCATAAGTCTGAGTAACGAGGTTAAGTGAAATTTCTTACTTAAAAATGAATTTAAAGCGGTTGTAGTGACGCTCTCAGTTTACTTGTAACACTCGCTAGATATAGATGTAGATATAGATATACATATACATATAGATAGATAGACATACACATAGACATACACATAGACATACACATAGACATAGACATAGACATAGGACTTTTTGATGTTTTACACAGACTGGTCAGCTCCTTTAATGAACCTCAAGTCAGCGATTTCTCTCTTCAGACTTTCCGTAATTTTGTTTTCTTTGCTGTTTCAGAATAGGTCCTGTGTATGCATTTGCCGTCAATCACCACCTGCTAATCGTTAATAACCTAGCCTGGACTTCCGACTTCTTAATGGCGGTGACAGCTGTTGAGCGATGTTTAGGTATCGTCAACCCTTTGAAGTCTAAAACAATCTTAAAAATCAGAACCCTGGCCGTTGTTATTGGCGTCAGCTGCCTTCTAATAATTTCTTGCCGCCTCCTGGTGACGGAAAAATGGATGCTGAGGTGCGCGTACGACCCTGAGAGCAACTCGACCTTCACCCAGCTGACCACCAACGATTACTACTGCCGTAATAAGAAGATGCTGGACATCTTCGATGGAGTCGTCTATGGTCTGTTTCTCTCCGGAAGTTTTAGCTTGACCGTAGCGCTGTGTAGTGTAATCATGGCTTTCCATCTCAGGAGAGCCGTTGCTTGGAGGAACAAGACATCGTCTGCTGTCTCCACCAAGGAACTTCGTTTGACAAAAATGCTCATCTGCCTCTCAGTTCAGTATGACATTTTCCTAACTCCCAACCTTTCGATTCGGACAGCAACAATGTTTGTAGACGGCCTTAGCGGTGTGGGAAAATTCTACAACCTGTACTTTGTTCTACAAAACGTAAACCAATCCTTGTCGTACCTGAAAGCTTCATCGCATTTTTTCATTTTTGTGTTCTTTGGATCCAGGTACAGGGAAACATTGAAAGACATGTGCCAAAGTAATAAAAGACTGACAATGGCTTCTTTCAGCCCTTAGAAAGTTATGTAAGGCTTCTCATAGAGCACATTTGTATAAACACAGGGTCTAGTGATAACGTTTGCCCGGTCGCCTTAAATTTAGTTGGGTAAGTAAATTTTCTTACAATCGCCCAGCAGATAAGGTAAATTTTACACGCATTTTTCGGGACACTGAGTTTTCTTCCTGCAAAGTATAGCTTATCTAAAATGCACTTAAAGAAGCTTTTGTGAAGTATTGGTAAAGGCTGCGAAAGTTTCTGGCTCGTTTCCAAATATCCTAGCAAAAATATGACAAACACAGGTTTTTAAGACTCACCAACTGTGATGAATAAACTTACCTGCATGAGGATTGGATTGTCATCGTGGCATCTACAAAATGCAACAAAAAAAGTTTCGATATTCAGAATATTGATGAACAAATCTAACAAATATTAAAAAAGACATCTCGGTGTCGAAACAACGGTAAAGATAACCCACATTTGGTGGCTGCTGCTGTCATTAATAGCGATTATTACCTCTCCAAGCCTGAATGCACACCTGGATACGCCTTGGCACAGATATATAATCAGCCTGTCCAGCTTTGCCTGAGGGACAGGAATTAAGTGAGTCCCTAGGACTTCCTCTGGAGCAGCCAAGGTCTGGGGACGGGCAGGCACATTGTAAACAGCTCTCCCAAGCATGTCCCATGGCTGTTCTGTGGGATTATATGAATATATTATAACAATATGCGTACCATCTGTAGGTAACAGAGATGCTAGTTAGGCGTATTGTTAGAGTACAGTTTGGGAGAGGACATTGGACATGTGACAGGTCTAGGAACTCAACATAGAGCAAGACAGACATTAGGGAGGCCAGAAACATCACTTTTAGCCGCCCAGCACTACAGTTAACCATAAACACAGAAGCCATAGTTCCAAACATGCGCTGTCCACGAGAGCCACAGAATGTGAATATGCCAATCGCAATCACACTTGCAGATCTTGGGAATCCGACACTCGACACTTAGGTTAGGTATATAAACCCTGGTGGGGGTAGACACGATGATTGAGGTTCCGACTGATGAAGGTACCTAGGTCGACGAATGGCGAGATAGAAAGAAGGGAAGCTGAAATTTATTCGAAGTAGTCTTGGTATTTCGTGACTTGTTGAAAATCCCGTCTATTAAACTGCAGAGCTCAGATGTTGTTTGGTGTATTATGAGAAGGGAGGCCTAATGGCCGGTTACACAGAGCATGTCAAATGAAAGAACTGAACTGCAAAGAAGTACTTGGGGTCTTCTCTGTGCCACGTATGGAACGATGACTGAGACGGTCATGCTACATCGTCTTTCTGGTACTGTGACAACTCGTAATGTTACAATATGATGGCCAGGGCAGACGTGCAATGTTGTTGAAGTCGAACTCGTTCCAGAACACAGTGGCCGTGTGATTTGTGCATTATCATCCACGACAAACGAATTCAGCACCAAGCTGCCTTGCCTGGGGCATTACCAAGAGTCTGATGCTGTCATTGAAATATCGTGCAGCGTTCACAGTGCGTCTTCTGAAGACGACGAGGTCGATCCGTACGTCCGCCCCGCCAGATTCCAACCCGAACCATGAGAATGCTACCACCACTTTGGTCATGCTCAGCAAGAACACAGCTCACTTGACCTCTTCTCCGGGTACTGTATCTTAGTTTCTGATATTATCTGTGTTCATGGAAGGAGTCCAAGGAACTGTTCTCCACGGGCCGTGACTGGCAAGCATGATGAAAATCGTTCTCATGCACATCGCAAAGTGTGCCTTGGACTTTACATTTTTAGAACGACTAGAGTGTAGTCGTGTCTAACATAGTTAGCTGAGACGTAAACCCTGGGCAACAGTAACTTTTGCTGTCGGACCTTCATGTGGCAAATCCCCGAGGTTAAAGGTGATTATTATGAAGTGTAAAATGAAGTGAGCCTACTAGACCTAGATAACTCTTTGGAGCTTGTTTCATTCTCCCTCCCTCTAATTGATGTATTGATGTTTATTTGATCAGAATTTCGAATTTCCGTGCATAATATAACGAATGTTTATTGGAAGAGGTTGAGTGAATGAATCTTCTTAATTGTCAACGGAACGTGTGAGAAAGAACGTTATCTATTGCATATAATTGACTATAACTGGGTTACATTCTGCTTGTTCTATCTCGTACTTCCAAAATTATCGAGTTGTATTCTCTACTAGAATCCTGCAGGCGGAAATCAGTATTATATTTATATAGTATAAATAGGAAATTGCATTTCTAAGATTCTTCTATTCAAAACACGAGAAACATTTGGTTTCTTTCTTTTGATCCGAAAGTTTTAGAAAGCTGTCTGAAGTTACTTGAAAAGTGAAGATTTGTAGAATTGTCCCATTGATCCAATCCTCCAGTTTTAAAAAAAATATATATATGGAGAAGCTTTTCAGATTGGACTTTTGTCTTCCTTAGAACGAAAGAACGAAAGCAAGGAGAGACAGTGAGACGGACAAGAGAGACATACGTAGAGATTTATCGCTTGGGATAGGGAGACTATTTCCTATCGCAGCAGATAAGTCTGTGGCGGGCCTTCCAACCTAGTGTGTCACGACATAGAACACGCCTTTTATATCTTCACACAAGGACCAGAGAAAATGAGATAATAACCGCATAACCACCCCACATTCCCCGACACTCTCTCTGTCAAAAAATATACTCCGAGTATAAAGTCATCACAAAAAAATCACAATCAGTGTTTGGGTGTGAGAAAAGTGTAAATATTAATAATACAGAAGCTTACATAGCATGATATCTCAGCAATATGCAGGGCGCAAAATGCATTTTACACTAAATGCAGAAACAAAATAACAAATAAGTATAAAAAGCACTACACAGTCAAAAACTTTATAAAACACACATTATAAAGATGGAAAACTAAAAAGTACAACCATAAAACACTATTAATGAGATAACAATAAAACAATGGACAAAATAAACAGGAGTAAAACTATTTTAGAAATACTACAAGCACAACAAACAACACCAACACTAAAACATAACATGCGTAACAACCGTAATAATTAACTGAACAGATGGATACCAATGAAGTGCGAGATTTTTGCTTTTAGTGTTACTGCAACTTCTCTACAACATGCCGACGTATCGTCTGTCCTGACTCGGGCCCCTTCTTGACGTGACGTCACGCTCGGGGTTTTCCGACTTTTAGGGAAGAGTTAATTTTTTCGGCGATAGTTTCAAACTACTTGTATACCCAAAATTTAGTTATTAATAAATCTAAGTAATGAAAGATTAGCATTCCATGATGGCAAATGAGAGTGCTTACGCCAAAGTTTCTAATAAAATATTTGAATTTCTGTGATTTCGTGAATGGAAGTTTCGTATCCACAAGAAAAACTTGAAAGCAGTCTCTGATCGACACTTAAGAAGAAAGCCAGAGAAATAATACAAAGCTTTGTCTTAGCCTTATATAAAAAATTAATTCATAAATAAGTAATTTGTTGACGATAAGGGTTCCATTCAGCCAATGGGACACATTTGTTGCTTAAAACAGGATATGGATATTGCGATGTTGTGGAAGTTACTAGCGATGTACCCGAACGATATGAAAAGTGACATGAGAAACGAAAGCTATCCGCCAGAAGGGATCTAAGAGGACTCAAAGTCTAAAATGTGTTCTTAGTCACGTGAGCAACAGCCTGGTGTGACTGCCTCACATGGTCTTTGGGGGAAATTTCCAGTCATCCATGTTTGAACCTGAAGAGATGACCCGCTGGTGTTGTCAGAAAATCCACAAAACTTTGTTCGTGTTTTATGTGAATCTAACTCACAGCTTACTGTTACGTGTTTCTCAAAGAGCATACAGAGAATAACGAGGAAGAGGAGATGATGATGACAGGTACTTTGACGACGGCGAGTACGGACGTTAATGATGGTGAGCACAGAAATACAAACTAATAAAATGCAATATAATTAGTAGATGTGATCCGTAAGTACAGACTAATAGCACGCATTATGCTTAGCAGATTTAAGAAAGAGACTCGTATAATACCATATATCCTCATTACAATGATGACGATGACGATGACGCTGACGATCAAACGACTATGAAGAAAACATAGAGGCGATAACGACCTCAACTGAGTTGATGTAAAACTGAAAAACCAAAGCAGCTGTTAAATTTACCCTGATGACGAGCTCTTTTATTTAGCAGCGAAAAGAATGTAAACCAGATGACGCTGTGAACCAGATGACGCTGTACACCAGATGACGCTGTAAACCAGATGACGCTGTGAACCAGATGACGCTGTACACCAGATGACGCTGTAAACCAGATGACGCTGTGAACCAGATGACGGTGTAAACCAGATGACGCTGTGAACCAGATGACGGTGTAAACCAGATGCTGTGAACCAGATGGCGCTGTGGCCCAAAGTGTCTCCGTTCCAAGGAAGGACACCCGACAGAAGTGACGTAACAGTTGGAGTAACATGAAAACTTGGCGACGGATATATCCACGAAGTTTCGTGTACTGTGTGTCACTACTTCAGCGGTAGCGACTTGTTTACAGTAGAAAGAATTGAGTTGGTACCTACACTCCAACCCCAACCCTAACAAACACACCCCTACACCTCCTCTACCCCATCCCTTCCCCTACCCCCACGCCCAAATCTTTACCACACAGCTATCCTCAACGACGGCAAAAAATGCTTATTGTAACTATAAGCAGCTGCTCACTTATCATCCACTACTTTATAGCAGTCCTCAACTTTAGTGACGTGACAGTACAGTACACGAAAGTTCGTAGATTTAGCCATCACCCGTATCCTGACAGCTCTATTTTGTCATCTTCACTTGCTCCACAGACGACTGAAGCGACTTACGGTAAGCTGGCCTCACTGGCTCTAGCCCGCGACGCGCTGCAGGTAAAATTCACGTGCCACCCTTACCTAAAAGCTGTCGCCTAAATGCCCGGCTGGTGATTTTTTTCTTCAAAGTACTTTGGAGAAGGAGTGAACTTCGGGCAGTCACGCTCGACTTCATCAACTTTTCCGCTAGATTCGCTTAACAACCAGCCATAGCGTGCGTTTCGGGCCGTGAAACAGCGATCATCCTGTTGAAAGTGGCTTTAGAGTATTCACACAAACAGAAACCCTAATACTCACCTAACATTACCCCTAGCCCACCAAAACAACAACAACAACAACAACAACAACAAGAACAAAATCGAAAGCTTTCATGGGTTTCGAAGCACATACCTTTCAACCGTGAGTCCATTGTCTTCACCACGTACTTTGCTACCGACAACCACATTTCTCTGGTTCGCTGTAGTCATTAGAAGTTCTGCTGTGACGTCATCTCTTCATAACACACCCAAGGTACCCCAAAAAAGGTGACGAAGTCGGCCGAAGTTGGTCGAGGCTGCCCGAAGTACTTTTATAAGGTTCTTTGCAGGAAAAAATTCAGTTGCCAGGCTGCATGATTCTAATTTTGCCCGCTTGCTTACTCGCCCGCATACTTTTTAAAGGGAACATTCTTTAAAATTAAATAAATACTAAGACAGATAATATTTCAAACGATACTACCAGTATTACCTCTTATTTGTCGGTACGATAACACTCCGTTACAAACGACCATAACCTTACTCATCAAAAAACATCGTAGGTAAGTACGCTGGCAGAATTGTGTAAGTACGCTCACAGAATTGTGTAAATACGCTCATGGAATTGTGTAAGTACTCTCACAGAATTGTGTAAGTACGCTCACAGAATTGTGTAAATACGCTCATGGAATTGTGTAAGTACTCTCACAGAATTGTGTAAGTACGTTCATGGAATTGTGTAAGTACTCTCACAGAATTGTGTAATTACGCTCATGGAATTGTGTAAGTACGCTGACAGAATTGTGTGAGTACGCTGGCAGAATTGTGTATGTATGCTCATGGAATTGTGTAAGTATTCACGGAATTGTGTGAGTACTCTCACGGAATTGTGTAAGTACGCTGATGGAATTGTGTAAGTATTCAAGGAATTGTGTAAGTATGCTCACAGAATTGTGTGAGTACGCTCACGGAATTGTGTAAGTATTCAAGGAATTGTGTAAGTATGCTCACAGAATTGTGTGAGTACGCTGATGGAATTGTGTAAGTATTCAAGGAATTGTGTAAGTACACTCACAGAATTGTGTGAGTACGCTGATGGAATTGCGTAAGAATTCAAGGAATTGTGTAAGTACACTCACGGAATTGTGTGAGTACGCTCACGGAATTGCCACTTATCTGCGATATATCGCACCTTCATTACGGTAATATTTGTGTCACTCGTCTGACGCCATTTTCCACTTGTCACTCTTTTTTATGTCATGTTTGTGTTACTAACCATGTCAAGCTATTCACAAAGGTCATGACGGGAATATAAACTTGTATACGCATTTGTTCACTAGGATATGATACAAAGATAATCTTATGCACACGCTGAATAATGATAATTACTGACGGTTATCCGCGTGGGGTTAGAGTCAAGATAACGTGACGTTTGATATTTCAAGTAGGAGAAAACGGAGTCCAATAAACGAAAGAGAAACGACGATGAAAAGGACACCAAGAAGGACAAGTAAAACAGAAACATCAAACGGACTTAATGACTACAAACATGAAGGTCGTGAAAACAAGTTTCACAATGTACTAAAATCCTGAACACTTCGGTTTATGGGTGTATGAATGTAGAAAATGTGGCTTTTTGTGAAACTGCAATTTTTGTTGTGGATTTCTAAGTCGATCTTGCATTGTGATTCCTATTTGTGGTCGCGCGCATGACTGGCTGTACATATAAGTAGGCCTAAAAGGCGAAATGCATGCACATATTTCAAGTGAGTTACTCGGAATCCATAGCAAAGCGGCTTGTAACATGTAAGCATGCATGCTGGCGCGCGCGTTTATGTACGCGTCCGTGTTCTACTCACCAACCCACTCACCCATCCACCCTCTCTCCCGCTCCCCTGCCTGCTCGTCCGCTCACCCCTTCACTGAGGAGAGAGGAAAGTACACATATTTCCATTTGTGAACGAATTACAAATGTGTCTACTCATAAAGTGACCAACAGAGTAATTCCAAAGAAAGAAAAAAAGGAAAAAGAAAAAAGAAAACACAGAATGAAAGAACCAAAGAAAGGAAGAAGGAAGGAAGAGGAAAGAAGAAAGGAGGAAGGAAGGAAAGAAGGAGAGAAAGAAAGAAAAAAGTATTGAGGAGTCATGGACACAATGAGCGTCACAATGAGCATGACTAAAGCATACTTTGAGTAATTGGGGGAATCACTTTAATGAATAAACTGTGTACTTTTTCTGCAGTTGCCATTTTGTAATAAAAATATAAATGACGTCACACCATCGTCGCATGCCTCTGTTAAATGATTTGCACGTCCGTTCTGAAACTGTCTCTGCTATTTTTTTAACAATGCGCCGACAAAATGTTGTTTGCAGAACACGCATTCTGTTCTTCGTTGCTTGAGTTTTAAAAATCTTCTGTGATGAAATTCTTTTGTCATATTTACTTTGCTTCAAGAATCGGGTTATAATACACATTTCCATAGCTTGCCTTTATTTTCCCTTTTTATTTTCGGAATTAAAAACTTTCTGGATAGCTTCATAATCACGTTACATAAACTAAATTAGTTTGTAAATAAATCAAAATTTAGGGATAAAACTGCAAGTATGAAATAAGTCACGTTTCCAAAACAAATCTTAATATTCGCTATTGAATGAATGTATTTATTCATGAACGGAAGCGAGCATGTTCATATATTACAATAGGTCAAGGAAGAGACGAATTTTGTTGACATCTAATATTGCCTCGTTCAGCTTACCACCTGATTACACACTGCAATGTTTGAATGCAAACTCCAGACTACTACTGTTATGAACATTTTCAAGATTTCACGTTTCATGATCATGAAGATAAATAATAATACCTTGTTAGGGTTTCAGGCTAATTCTTATTGCTTGTACGTAAAAAAATGTCTCGATGAAATCCGTGTTTCAAAGCTAATAAAAACCGATTTTGGATTTGGAACGTTCTGGCTTTGCGTTTTCTGTGATCCGTTCCCACATTCGAAATACCACTGACTCAATTCCGGAGATCAACAGCTATAAAATTAGGAAGACGTCACACGACAGATAGGAACACGGGATTAGGAGACACGGTGTGTTGAGAACTGAAAAAGAGTTTTGTAAGAGAAAGGCTAGGGACAGTAAAATGAATTTGCCCATGGACAGACGGTCTAGAAAAACAACATAAAGACGAATGATCGAGAAAAGAAACAAGTTCGAACAAGGTTCTCAGCCCTGCATTTTATTATATAACTTCATGACTATTCCAAATGTATAGAATCTGTCACGTCTTTCGCGACATGGTCTTTATGAATGGTTCATTTTTCAACACGAAAAAGCCGAAACTAAAAATAAATTCCACTAATTTATCAAACAAAACATAGAAGTAAACTGATACAAGTAATTATCTCGGGGTCGGTTGGAGGGATATTCTGGGTACGCGTGTCGGATCACGCTTCTTGCTGTTGTAACTAAAACGCTTCGAGACATCCAACAAGAAGATGAAGTGGGTGCATCCTGAAAATGTTACTAGTGTTCTGTTGACGTCATACCTACTGCCAACCACGTCAAACGGAAGTGACGTTCCTGACGGGTGTACAATTTTGAACATGTCCGAGGATCTTGTCAGCTCTGCCACGGAGCAAATGGTGGACCGTGTGAAGGTAGGGCTTGTAGTCCCGCTGTGCTTCTTCGTTGGAGCAAGCACCAACTGCATAAACATGGCCGTGTTCCTCAGGCAGGGTCTCCACGAGAGAATCAACATGTGTCTCTTTGCTTTGTCGCTTCACGAAGTTGTGTACCTGTCGGCCATATTTTTGTTGTACGCAGAGAGAATTTCTGCATTGTTTCAGCAGCTACCAAGGTCAGTAGTATTATATGGTGACCGACAAAAGAAAAGCAATTGTTATGTATCATTACTTTTTCCTTAATATTTTCCTCATCATGGTCTTGTGGTTGAAAACGTGCTGTAGTCTGACTGGGCGCTGTTCACTGTTGCTTTTGGAAGACCAGCCCGTGCAGAAACGTCGTCTGCTGCTCTGGGCAGAGAGAAAATGAGTGTGTTGTGTTTGGGGTGTTCTGCTGTCAGCTGGCCTATTTCTCACTCACGTTGCACTGAGTCTTGGCATAACTTTTTTATAAATGAAAGGCGGGATACCCAGAAAGGGTCTTATCACTGCCAGTTAGAGGACAGCAATACTGAACTGTGCTCACGTATAAACAAATGGCAGTCAGCACTACTGTTGTCCCGGCAGATGAAGCACAGCGGCCGTTACCTGTCCGCCCAGAGCAGCAGAGCGCGTGTCTTCAGGGGCTTTTCGATGAAATGCAAAAGTGGACAACATTCGGTCAGCCAACACGACGTTTTCAACCACATACATATGATGAGATATGATTAGGGTGGGTGGGTGTTTTTTGCATATCAGAAGGGTGTTGCTTAAACAAATTAACGGTCGCCACACTGGGACTGCTGTCGCAACACCTTTCAGTCCCACACAGTCACATTATAGTGACAGCGGGCCAACCAGTCCTAGTACTGTTCCCTGCAGTGCAAGGCGTCGGGTATGGCAGCTACTAGATTGACAATTTTCATTTTAGGTTTGAAGGGTTGCGAATCACTGACCTCTCCTCTTGGAAGCAGACGCCTTAATCACTAGACCAACGAGGAAAAATGTTGGGGAAAATATAATGATAAACTACAATTGCCTTTCTTTAGTCATCCATGATTCTTTACGTATTGCATTCATAAGTCTGAGTAACGAGGTTAAGTGAAATTCCTTACTTAAAAATGAATTTAAAGCGGTTGTAGTGACGCTCTCAGTTTAATTGTAACACTCGCTAGATATAGATGTAGATGTAGATATACATATACATATAGATAGATAGACATACACATAGACATACACATAGACATACACATACACATAGACATAGACATAGACATAGACATAGGACTTTTTGGTGTTTTACACAGACTGGTCAGCTCCTTTAATGAACCTCAAGTCACCGATTTCTCTCTTCAGACTTTCCGTAATTTTGTTTTCTTTGCTATTTCAGAATAGGTCCTGTGTATGCATTTGCCGTCAATCACCACTTGCTAATCGTTAATAACCTAGCCTGGACTTCCGACTTCTTAATGGCGGTGACAGCTGTTGAGCGATGTGTAGGTATCGTCAACCCTTTGAAGTCTAAAACAATCTTAAAAATCAGAACCCTGGCCGTTGTTATTGGCGTCAGCTGCCTTCTAATAATTTCTTGCCGCCTCCTGGTGACCTTCAGATGGACGCTGAGGTGCGCGTACGACCCTGAGAGCAACTCGACCTTCACCCAGCTGACCACCAACGACTACTACCGCCGTAATAAGAAGTTGGTGGACATCTTCGATGGAGTCGTCTATGGTCTGTTTCTCTCCGGAACTTTTAGCTTGACCGTAGCGCTATGTAGTGTAATCATGGCTGTCCATCTCAGGAGAGCCGTTGCTTGGAGGAACAGGACATCGTCTGCTGTGTCCACCAAAGAACTTCGTTTGACAAAAATGCTCGTCTGCCACTCAGTTCAGTACGATATTTTCCTAACTCTCAGCCTTTCGATTCGGACAGCAAAAATGTTTGTAGACGGCCTTAGCGGTGTGGGAAAATTCTACAACCTGTACTTTGTTCTACAAAACGTAAACCAATCCTTGTCGTACCTGAAAGCTTCATCGCATTTTTTCATTTTTGTGTTCTTTGGATCCAGGTACAGGGAAACATTGAAAGACATGTGCCAATGTAATAAAAGACTGACAATGGTTACTTCCAGCCCTTAGAAAGTTATGTAAGGCTTCTCACGGAGCACATTTGTATAAACACAGGGTCTAGTGATAACGTTTGCCCGGTCGCCTTAAATTTAGTTGGGTAAGTAAATTTTCTTACAATCGCCTAGCAGATAAGGTGAATTCTACAAGCATTTTATCGGGACACTGAGTTTTCTTCCTGCAAAGTATAGCTTATCTAAATTGCACTTAAAGAAGTTTTTGTGAAGTATTGGTAAAGGCTGCGAAAGTATCTGGCTCGATTCCAAATGTATACTCCTCGCAAAAATATGACAAACACAGGTTTTTAAGACTCACCAACTGTGATGAATAAATTTACCTGCATGAAGATTGGATTGTCATCGTGTCATCTACCAAATGTAACAAAAATAAGTTTCGATATTCAGAATATTGATGAACAAATCTAACAAATATATAAAAAAGACATCTCGGTGTCGAAACAACGGTCAAGATAACCCACATTTGGTGGCTGCTGCTGTCATTAATAGCGATTATGACCTCTCTCAGCCTGAATGCATGCACACCTGGATACGCCTCGGCACAGACATATAATCAGCCTGTCCAGCTTTGCCTGAAGGACGGCCATCCAGTGAGTCCCCAGGACTTCCTCTGGAGCAGCCAGGGTCTCGCGATCGTCCACTTTCTGCACAGCCATCGGGTGTGACTTTATCTTCTTCCTTAGCATCACCCGCCGCGACCGCCTGCCATTCACAGCTGACGACGGTCCTCTTCCTGACCCTCTCCACAACCACCACCCCGCCGCCCAACGTATTGCCAAGGAGGTCAACGAGGCTGCGTCCTGCACTGTCCACCGCCGTTGAAGTTCTGCATACGATGCTCTGCTGCTTTGACTGCCGTTGTTCTGGGACCCCGGCCGCCCACCCCCACAGCATGCTGTTTGTGCCGGACCATCCTCACTTTTCCAGTGAATCTGTCTTCTTTGTCGCCTCCCCCTACCTGCACCCGTATGGCGATTCCCATGGCTCCGCGTTCGAGGGGATCCCCTTTCACAGTCACCTATCTGCAGCACTGACACTCCCCGCGGTAAGACGGACAACGCCCCTCCCAGTGCTACCTCCGGTACTGGGCCACTCCCGCCTTGTTCCTACTGCGTGTGTACGGTGTTGGCGGAATGTATTGAACTTTTTATTTTACTTTTGAATTTTCTTTTGTCCACTTTTGCTGTTTTGCTTAATTGCATTTATTTTTCTTTCCTCCCTTTTGTGTATATTTTGGGAGTGTGGTCATTTTTTGTCTATTTTGATTAGGACGTTAGCTTTACCCGCTTTTGTCAAACACGTCTTCCCTAAGCGTGATTTTTGAAATGTGGGCCACCTGGTTATTTAGTAATATTGTCTTCGGAAACTGGTTTTTGCACCCCTAGCATTGTGGATAATAATATTATGGAATAATATTTAAGTGGGCTTTTTGTTTTTCTTGTATGTCAGCGGTAGTCGTAGAACAGCTGACTAGGTATGGGGGGTTGGGTGTGGGGGGTATTTGTTGCTTAACGTCCAGCCGCAAACTATGTGCATATCAGGACGGTGTTGCTTAGACAAAGTTTACGTGCTGCCTGTCTCGGACGCGTATGCGTGTAATTTTTGAGTGCATGTGTTGGAAGCTAAAAATAGTGCGTATGATGTCAATGCATCGTGTTTGTATTGGGATGCCCGTATGGTATGGACGTTAGGAAAACCCCAGAGCATGTCAGCTCACTACACATGTAGGCTGGGAGGGGGCATGATCGGGAATGTGAACGCTGTTATCTGAAGCTGAAACCGAGTAGTGTTAGAGAGGGAGAAAGAACAGTGCGTTGTCAGAAAGAGAGAGACTGAAGGTGCAAGGAGACTCGAAAGCTGAAATTCCCTCTGACTGATGGTGGTTGTGAGGGTTTTTACAGAGGGGCAGATCAAAGGATCGATCTGCGCGGCGACATCAGAGAAGCGTTGAGCCGAGCTCTGCTTTCAGCGAGACTGACTAGGCGAGCTGGTACCTAGCCAGGGGGAGTAATGCGACTGTGGAGGTGGGAGTGGCGTGCTTTCCCACCGACAGTAGTGACAACTTAAGTCGGGCTGGGAGCCCTGACGGTAACTTCGTTTCTGCACCCGTCTTGGAGTAAGGGGCCGGGGCGGTACCCATGTCAGAACAAGGTAGGAGTGGTAACGTATTCTCTCCGGAAGAAGAGGGACTATTTAGAATTGAACTGAAACCAGACATCTATGAGAAGTCGGACTGCGATAAGTCGGTGGGCGCCATAGTGAAAACAGAAACATTATCGCCAAACTTAAGCTACAGTAGCGATGAACATCCAGTTGAAGGGACTCCGACATAGTCGGTACTTGATGTACTGCTGGTGACTGATCAAGAGTGAGTTTTGGTTTGAAAAGGATACGTGGTGACGAAGGATTGTCACAAGCGATTCAATGACTCTGGTTTTGTTTGTGGATTTGTCATGCAAATATGGCACTGGCCTGGTGCTGTTCCATATGCTGACTGGATAGATGTATAAAATATTGACTTTGACATGGGTAGATGATTAGGCGTGAGTGTTATTATTTCCGATACATTTCCATGAGTATTGTTGTAAACAGGGTTTGTGTGAGACATTAGGTTAGTTTGTTGATGAGGTAAAAATATGTCGATGATGGGTAGGAGGGGAGCTAACAATGTAACGTGACGCTGGGTGAGATTATACGAGTGGTAGTTGTACTTATGTCGAGTGTTTGACGACCCGGGGAGTTTGAGAGATTACACCCGGGGCTGGGGCCTCGTTGATTTTCACCGCCGGCTTTGTGTTGTGTTTTGCACGAGTGTTGGTAGACAGGACACGCCCCTACCACCCCTCCTTTTACCGATCAGATTGACTGCGGTGAGAGGATGTGGAAGTAACACTGCCACACGTGCGACTGATGGCGCAACACGGGCCTCAGTCCCACCCAGTCACATTGTGCTGACACCGGGCCAACCAGTCCTAGTACTGTTCCCTGTAGTGCCAGCCGTCTGGCAGGGCAGCTACTAGATTGCCAATTTTTAAGTCTTAGGTATGACTCAGCCGGGATGCGAACCACTGACCTCCCGCCTCGGACGCGGACGCCACCGAGGCGGTTAGCTGACTAGGTAGGCCTGGGGATGTTTTGGTTAATATGACAACTTGCTGACTTTAGTTTACGGTCAGTTTTATTCTCGAACAGGAAATATGGGCTTGTATTAATGTCAGGAACGCACAGTACATCTATTGTTTAAAAGAAAAGAGAGAGAGAGAGAGACAGGAAATTGAGTTCAGCCTGCAGGTAAGCGACCAATCAAACTGTCAAGAGTAACGAGGTCTTCCTTTGTTTCACTTCAGCTCTAAGAACAACAGGTGATGGGTAGGCACAAAAATCGCTGAATCGGTAGAAGCCAACCTTCTAGAATGTTCTCGAACAGACAAATATTATGGGATGTAGTCATCGCGTGATCGAATAGTATAATAGGGCCGGCGCCACCCCAAACTTTGCTTCTCCATTTTTAACCAGGGAGTGATAACAAGAACCGTTGACGTAGCAAGCCCGTGGTCGGCTGTCAAAGGTGACTGAGTCTTATAGCAACAAACTCGAAGTTTAGCGACAGGTTTCTAGTCAGAGAACTAGAACCCAGCGTAACAGAATTGGAGTTCTGTTGATAGTGTATTTCCCCGAGAGGTTATACATTTCGTGAAACTATTGCAGAGTCGAGCTCTGGTAGTTGCAAGTTGAAGAATTGAGTTCGCGTCCGCTAGAGCGTCTAGGGCTTACGGACAGTAGTGCTAAGAACGCACAGTTATAGACCGCGTAGGAATCCGCGGATTTGCCGAGTTTGTCCCTGATTCCAGAAAGCTAGACGTCAAAGAACACAAGTACGCTTGTCGGACTGTACCTCAAGTTAAAACTTAAGTCTGCAAGTAAAGAGAAATCGAATTATTCCATTTAACGAAATATTGGATTACTTTGAAAGAACGTTGGTTAAATATTCGTTAACCACGACTGGACCAGAGGGTCGTATCATCGCCGTCTTCAGTATCATCGCCTGTCTACATAACATCGTCGTCTTCAGTATCATCGTCGTCTTCAGTATCATCACCCTCAGGGTCGGAGGTTCTCGCGTTGTGTTATGTGTGGTCTTGGTGTTGTATTGTGCTGGTTATTGGGTTTGCCTTGTCCCGAGCACTTCTTCGTTTTGCGTTTTGCATG
Organism: Lanistes nyassanus; assembly: GCA_004794575.1. Taxonomy (NCBI): domain Eukaryota; kingdom Metazoa; phylum Mollusca; class Gastropoda; order Architaenioglossa; family Ampullariidae; genus Lanistes; species Lanistes nyassanus. The sequence continues at coordinate 100,338 of SMGT01006633.1, forward strand.
CTGGTATTGATTTTGTGTTTTTGTTTGAATTTTTGCGTTTTCTCTTTTTTTATTGTTACCGTCATTTTTTTGGTGCATTTTATTTTGGCGTTGCTGTATTGTCCTGTATATTTTTGACCGACAGAAGGCCTGAATATGACTACCCTGCCAGCATTGTCTGGCCATCCTGGCGTCATTTCGTTGGTATATGGTTTTTGTTAGTTTGGTTTAGATTTTTAGTGGATGAAGTTTTCCTATAAGCTTATTCGATAGTTGAAGATTTTGCATTTTTGTTGGAGACGAACGGGGAATTTGTTTGTTTGTTTGGTCTTGGGTTTATTGGTTCGACCGCCTTTTGTTTGAGGTGTCTTAGCGTGTGACAATCCTATGTTAGGCGATTTTTTTAAACTGTGCAGGCTACGCCCTCGTTGTGTACCGTGGTCTGGTTCTCTGGTTTGTAAAGCTGTTGTCACATAGAATTTTTCACAAAATTATCTGGAGCGGTTAGTCTATGATTGTTTTTGTCTCAAGTATTTATATTAGGATTTTTGTGTTGTTGTTGTTGTTGTTGTTGATTAGTGTATAAGGATTTGATTGTTCTGATTTTTGGGGGGCCTCTCATGTTTTGTATGGTGTTGTTGGAGATACTGTGCGTTGTCTTTATGTTGATTGTTGTCAGCGCCATGTTAGGGCCATGTTAATTGTATTAAGTTTTGGATCAAGGGGTTCTTGCCAAGTCAAGGGGCGATGTTTGACGCCTGTCCAAGGAGGTGACTGATGTCATTTCGCCACCCCGCGTTAGAGCAACGTCTGAGGTTCCCACGAGGCTTACTGGGACTCAGCGTTACCTTCGGGTGGACAGACTGCAATTGTACCGGGTGGCGTATAGGTAGCGCCAGACCGTGGGAATTGGTACCGGTCCGCAGTGGTCACCCACTGATACCGATTTTTTTCCCCTGTTTCATGGATTCATGACTGTTTTGGACGCTATTGATTCGTTCTATGTTGTGTCATCTTGTTTTATGTTGAATTGGGTTTTTTTTGGGGGGGGGGGGTATTTGTGGCTTAACGTCCAGCCGCAAACTATGTGCATATCAGGACGGTGTTACTTAGACAAAGTTTACGTGCTGCCACACGTGGGACTGCTGGCGCAACACGGTCCCACCCAGTCACATTATACTGACACAGGGCCAACCAGTCCTAGTACTGTTCCCTGTAGCGCCAGGCCTCTGGCAGGGCAGCTACTAGATTGCCAATTTTTAAGTCTTAGGTATGACTCGGCCGGGATGCGAACCACCGACCTCCCGCCTCGGAAGCGGACGCTTTAACCACTAGACCACCGAGGCGGTCTTTTTTGGGATTAGTTTTTGGGTAGACCGACGCCTTGGACGGCACTTCACCAGTTTAATTGCACTCTGTATTATTTTGTATTTTTGTTTTCTCGCCGTCTTGTTGCATGCGTGCTCTTGTAACTGCTGTTTCGTATTTTGCTTGATTTTGTTTTTCTGTTCTCTGGGCATTATGTATTTGTCTTTATTAGAGGTCGTTTTTTCTGTCGTTGGTCATTGAATGTCTAGTTTTACTCCAGTAACACCCTTCTGTTGATGTTGCGGAGATACACTTGTTACTGTGACAACGTTGTGGAATCAAGGTGATGAGGTGAAATTGGCGATTTTGCTCTTTCGGGGTTGAGCAGAGACCCGAGGATATTTATGAACTGTTTAAAGGGCTAATTATGCCAGAATTATTGCAAACGGACTACCAGCAAAAGGAGGACTGTGGCATTCTAACACCTCTGTGGAGTTGTCCGTTATTTTCTCCTGCACCCCATCGCAGACATTGATTGTTATGTCATTTGACGTTGATGTCCTGGTGTTTTTGATTGTTTTCTTTTTGCTTTTTCTAGTATTTTGACACTCATGCCGTGTTGGTCTTAGATGGTTTAGGTTGTAGCTCAGTGGACGCATATTGTTATGTGTTTTTTCCTGTGAAAGAAATCAGAGTCCTCCTGTTTCTCCGATCCTTAAGGCCAGCGGGCCATGTATTGTTGACAAACCACCTCCCCCCACTCTAATTTCTTTTGTGGGGTGGGGGAGGGATATAACAATATGCGTGATATCTGTATGCAACAGAGATGCTAGTTAGGCGTATTGTTAGAGTACAGTTTGGGAGAGGACATTGGACATATGACAGGTCTGGGAACTCAACATAGAGCAAGACAGACACTATGGAGGCCAGACACATCATTTTTAGCCGCCCTGCACTCAATGTCACGACCCCCACCCCCGTCCATGTCAGACGACCTAGTGGGAGCACGTGCTTCGTGTTCTTTCACTCGCCGGTCACTCAAACAAAACTCAACTCCGGATAACATAAATAGGACTCACCACTATTTATTATCACCCAGGAGCACTGGACGTAACTTAAGTACCTTTTATGCTTCACCTCAAACTCACACACCCAAGAACAAAAAAAATTCACCCTTCAACTACTTCACACCACTTCCTCAAGGTTTCACCCACAGTTACTTAAAGAGCAATTAGAAAAAAAGATCAGACCTCAATTTCAGTTTAACACTCATTCATCAACCACTACTTCCCCTGCTCTCTACTACTACAATGTAAACATCCAGGTATTCGCTCCCGCAGAACAGTGGGAAAAAAATGCCGGTCACGTAAGTAGGCCTATGGTGGATTACTTTATCACAAAGCAACAACAGCAACAAAACGACCCCAAAAAGCCCCACAGAAATCCACTTAATAACCAGCCCTTGTAATAGACTGGACAAAATTGCATGCTATCTTTCAGTCATCAACCCTTATTTACATGCGAACCCAAGCACTTATTTCAAACGCATCAGCAAAACAATAACCTCGACAAATCCAATATTTCCTTTACCAAGCACTAATTGTTCCGGCGGTGCACCTCTGCACTAACATAATCCTGAATATTTATCTCCCTTAAGTTTTGTTTTCAGGTCTCCATTCTCATGAACACTAAGTCCGGAATCTCAAGTTAACAGTTCTAGCCGTATCAGTTATACAAGTTCCATGTAGTCAACTTTTTCTCCGAGACGTACACGGTCGTCTCCACGGAATATATCTCTCAGAAGCTCCGAGTCGGAAGACACACAGTTCCACAAGTTCACATCAATCATCTCTACATCTCGACGTAGCGTCTCCGAGGCCTACACGCCCCCAGCCGCCGTCGGATCACGATCTACGTAACAACTTCAAAGCTAATAGTTCCGATTTTTCTCCAGTAAAAGCTCGTGTCTTCAAGCTGTCCTCTATTGATCTCGTCTCGGTGACGTGTTCCCGATATGTGCCGTCGCTCCCGAAAAAGACGCAAATTTCTCGCCTACCTGGCTTGCCCTTAGGTTATGAATGTAGATCGCACGTCTCACTCTGCGTCATTCCGGCGATCAGGCGGGACCCCAACACCACTGTCCTACTGCCCTGGTCGCGGCCACGTGCGACACGTTCGGACTTCTCTCGCCTCGATACTCGGGTGCGCTCCACGCTCCCGCTGGTCTGGTCACGAGGTCGCCTCTGTTTGCACCTCTTCCCACTCCCCACGTCCAAAATCGACAGGTCTCGGCTCTAGGGCGGACGAATCCTGGCGTTGTGCAGGGGTCTCTTTACCCCTGCCTGGAACTCCTAAGATTTCCTAACTTATTACCTAGCTTTGAACTAAACAATCCAGGTCGCCATACAATCACCTCTCACTATAAAACAGGTAAATTCCAACTGCAACATTTTCCATCAAAATTCTCTTACAATGCTATCATGACGATGGAATTAACTGTAACACGTCAATTGTCTTCAATCAGTGAATCAAATGGACTTATCGGTATCCAAACAGCTGTGCAAGACCCTATGGAATAGGTTGCATGGTAAGCCGGCCACCACCTGCAAATGTTCATGTTCAACAAATAAAGTTTGGGACACACACCTAGTTTGGCGTCTTCACGATTGAATGAGAACTGGTAGAATTGTTACAATGTTCATATATTACATTAGGTGAAAGAAGAGACGAATTTTGTTGACCTCTAATATTGTCTCGTTCAGCTTACCACCCGATTACACACTGCAATGTTTGAAATGCAAAATCCAGACTACTATTGTTATGAACATATTCAAGATTTCATGCTTCGATATCATGAAGATAAATAATAATACTTTGTTAGGGATTCCGGCTAATTCTTACTGCTTGTACGTAAAATAGTCTTGATAAAATCCGTTTGAAAGCTAATAAAAACCGATTTTGCATTTGGAACGTTCTGGCTTTGCATTTTCTGTGATCCGTTCCCACTGATTTATTTCCGGAGAAGATCAACAGCTATAAAATTAGGAAGACGTCACACGACAGACAGGAACACGGGATTAGGAGACACGGTGTGTTGAGAACTGAAAAAGAGTTTTGTAAGAGAAGGGCTAGGGACAGTAAAATGAATTTGCCCATGGACAGACGGTCTAGAAAAACAACATAAAGACGAATGATCGAGAAAAGAAACAAGTTCGAACAAGGTTCTCAGCCCTGCATTTTATTATATAACTTCATGACTATTCCAAATGTATAGAATCTGTCACGTCTTTCGCGACATGGTCTTTATGAATGGTTCATTTTTCAACACGAAAAAGTCAAGATTAAAAGTAAATTCCACTAATTTCTCAAACAAAAAGATAGAACTAAAATGATACAAGTAATTATCTTGGGCTCGGTTGGAGGGATATTCTGGGTACGCGTGTCGGATCATGCTTCTTGTTGTTGTAACTAAAACGCTTCGAGACATCCAACAAGAAGATGAAGTGGGTGCATCAGGAAAATGTTACCAGTGTTCTGTTGACGTCATACCTACTGCCAACCACGTCAAACGGAAGTGACGTTCCTGACAGGTGTACAATTTTGAACATGTCCAACGATCTTGTCAGCTCTGCCACGGAGCAAATGGTGGACCCTGTGAAGGTAGGGCTTGTAGTCCCGCTGTGCTTCTTCGTTAGAGCAAGCACCAACTGCATAAACATGGCCGTGTTCCTCAGGCAGGGTCTCCACGAGAGAATCAACATGTGTCTCTTTGCTTTGTCGCTTCACGATGTTGTGTACCTGTCGGCCATATTTTTGTTGTACGCAGAGAGAATTTCTGCATTGTTTCAGGAACTACCAAGGTCAGTAGTATTATATAGTGACCGAAAAAAGAAAAGCAATTGTTAGGTTTCTTTAATTTTTCGTTAACATTTTTTGCTTATCCTGCGCCTGTGATTGAAAACGTACTATAGTCTGACTATGCTCTGTCCACTGCTGCTTTTTTTTTTTTATATAAGACCAGCCTGTGCAGAAACGTGATCTGCTGCTCTGAGCAGACAGAAAATGAGACTGTTGTGTTTGGGTTGTTCTGCAATCAGCTGGCCTATTTCTCTCTCACGTTGACTTGCACCTAGTCTCGGCATAGCTTTTTTTTTATGAAAGGCGGAATAGCCGGAAAGCGTCTAATCACTGCCAGTTATAAAACAGCAATACTGAACTGAACTCATGCATAAAATGACTACCATGGGCACTATCATTGTCTGGCCACGTGCAGCACAATTGTCACATCATTATCTGCCTGCCCAGAGCAGCAGAGCACTTGTCTTCACGAACTTTTCACTGAAATGCAATAGTGGACAACGCTCGGTCCGTACACAGCATGTTTTCAGCCACAGACTATGATGAGGGTGGGTGTTTGTTGCTTTTACGCCCTGCCGCAAACTAGGTGCATATCAGGACGAAGATGCTTAGAAAAGTTAGCCTGGTGCCACAGCTAGGACTGTTGTCACAACACAGGCTTCAGTCCCATCCAGTCACATTATATTGACACCGGGCTAACCAGTTTGTCACCACTGTGAGAATTTCTTTTGCGCTTGACGGGCTGTCTCCTGTGCTCGCTCACACGATCACCGTCAAAAGTGTGGCATATAGGTAGGTGGAACTATCACTGTATTACTAAAACTACTTAATACGTCTTCTTAATCATATGGCCGAGCCCCCACCACCTACAGTCTCCCATAAAGAACCATAAAGCACCGAAATCCAGTAAACACAAAAAAGAAGACTGTATTGTTGATATAAGCATCGAGTATTTACAACCAAGACAATATATGATACAACTCGTTAAACTCTAGGCAATTTCCTTCTGTTCGAGCTAGGTCTGCAATAAGGTACTGTACATCACCCGCCTCGCAGTTGTACACAATAATAAACCACGTACCTTAACTCTTCTTTGCATAGGTGAAAGGAATGACCACGTGATGTACAACACTCACATAACACAACACTCGTTCCCGAATGCTTCTTACAGTCCGCACGACAGTCTGTACGTTGGAGCGCTCCTTCCCTGGATATGTTCACCAGTGGATATCCTAAAGACCTCTTGAACACCTCCCACATAACAACAGGCTTCGGTGCTGACGTTGACACGCGTCACAGAGCATATGACGTTTTCTCAAGGCTGAAGCACAGGCCTTTGTGCACGTGCGCGAGTGTGTGCGCACATAAATGCAGGCCATACATGCACGCTGTACACGAACTTGTAAAAAGCTGCAAACGAAAACGTGGGCATCTCGCTCACATACACCCACTATTTGGTAAAGACATATTGCCCACATCTGTTTTATATTTTATATTTTACTCTTTTAGTAGTAGGAAAAAAACCCTCCATAAACTGACTATCCAAAGAAGGAGACCGGAAGTGAACCAGGAAAACAAAACGGGTCGTCTGCTGTGGACAGCACATAACAGTATGTTGTGTGAGCCGAGGCTCCTTTGAGGGCAGTCTATGACTTGCACTGTAGTTGCACAACTCACAGAGGACACCGCTTGGACGGAGCAGACACCGAACAGGATAAAAGCGGACGGTGTTCCACTTTGTACGTGTGTTGCTCGTGCTGCACGTGCTGTGGCAGGGCAGTGACGGGTGTCTTGTTTTCAAAGGATGGTGCGTTTCCATTGCCCCCAGACCCAGCATGACGTAGTTTCTTCATATGGAATATACGATTTCAAACGTGTGTTGCTTAACTTTTTATGACGAGTATAGTATTTCTTGAGGGCGGGGAGGTTGGCTCCCCTCCCTTTAGTGTATCTCCTTTTAAGGATAGAATTCGGGACGGTGTTTAGGTTCAGTGGGAAGGACAAGCTTGGAAGGGGTGTAGGGTTAAAGTAGTTGCGACTTGCTCAGCAAAGTGAATGAAAACGGTGAAGAAATCTGTAGAGTCTGTGCGAAATTCAAAGTTCCCATAGAACTCACGTGTGAAAAATAATTTCGTCCTCTGACCAGGCAGTTATAGACGTTTTCACAATTTTTCAATAACAGACAACTAATTTTTGTGAAAGTTTTGTATCTGAAATAAAATCAGCTGACCTACATGCAGTTTTGAATGGTGAATAAGGATGTCATAACGAAAAGGCAAGGCTGGGTCTCGTTTCGAGATATTGACTACCTCTGTGTAGTGCATCTATGCGAGATAACTCTCATTACACGTGCTCCTGTAATTCCTTATATTAGCTTGACGTCACATCCTGGACAGCAGACGATTACGCGTCAACCATACCAAAACGTGCCTGCTATGTGAAATTGAATAGAAAATTATCCAAAACCAGTTACTTGCAGTTAAGATTGCTAGAAATATTGACGAGAAAAATTGCAGGACATACAACACAATTTTTACCCCCTGAGTCACGTTGTCCGCCATTTTATCGTGTTAAATTTTCGCGTTATACGAGGTAGTTGCCTCGTACAGTAAAGTGAGCTAGCTCCATATACATGTAGCTATTCGTATCAAATAATGCTCCTACGTTTTGGATACAGCATTCCCAGATTATAACAGGCCTTGATTTTAATAGTGTTGGACAATGACAGCAGTGTTGGACAATGAAAGGGCACTTTCACGGCTGGCTCTATGCACGGCAACTTGCTTAACGCTGAAGATAAGTCAGAGGAAAGAACCCACTCTAATTCAAAGAAACAAAGAAAGAAAGGAAGAATGAAAATTAAAAACAAAAACCAATAAAATCCATGACAGGATGCACAAACAGATCGCAGCATCAAACATGACCAAAATACTCAAACAGTAGGTGGAAGAATGACTTACGTGAATTTACTACAGTTTCGCGTTTCGCATTTTGGAATAAAGAATGCCAAAACTGTTATACCCTCATCGCGTGTGTCTTTTTATGCTTTTCACAAGCGTAGTGAAACTGTTTGACCTCTGGGATCTTCATGGACACCCAACACGCTGCTATTTGTATAACGTGCACTTCTCCTGTTTGCTGGTACATCTTAATGCCCTTCCGTGAGAGAAATCGTCGCGTCCTATTTACTTCCCACCAACAATTGGCAATTATAGCTTATTCAATTTCCCTTAATAGCGATTATTTCCCTTTTTATTTTTCACAACAAAAACTTTCCTAAGCTTCATAATCATTTTAAATAAATGAAAATATCTTTTCAGTAAATTAGCTGTAGGCAGTAAACAGCAAGTGTGGGAATAAGTTAAATGGCTGACAAAAACCTTCATTCTCGTTTTATAATGGATTTATTCCTACACTCAAACTGGCTTGCACAGATATTACAAACTGTTAAGGAGATCGAATCGTGTTTGCATTTGGTATTGTCTTGTTTGGCTAACAAGGTGACTATGCCTTTTCAACTTCTGGAGTGTTTGCCACAGAAACTATATACTAGTCCTATTGTAAAGGCGTTACAGAATCTGTTTTATTTTTGTGAAGTCGATTAAATTAGACGATAATTATTGGGTCAGGCTAATTGCTTTACGACAAAAATATCCCTTGTGACTTCCGAGTATCAGAGCTTATAATATAACCGGCTGTGAAGCTGCAAAATTCTGTCATTTTGACCTGTTGTATGGATTCTCCATACTCTGTATTCATCTTGAGCACTGAGAACATTTTTCTGACAGACTGAAGTGATTGTGTGCTATTGAGGTTTTTGAAGGGCTTACGATATTCTGATAGTAGCAGTGACGAAGGTGTGAAATAAAACATTTATAAAGTCTGACCCTCTCAGCCTCGAGTCAAGCCGATACATTTTCTGTTGTCAGTACAACTCGGGAAGGAATGGGACTTTCTTCCTTCCTCATCTCTCTCTTTATCCCTCTGTTCCTCTCTCTGTGCTAGCTTGTTTCCTAGTATTCATCTCCTAGTTTGTATTTTGCTCCACAGTAAGAAGTAGATATCAATTCTGTCTGATAGGGCGTCTTTTTCTCTTGAGATACAACATGACTTGATGTCTTCCGGATGTCGAAGGGTTGTTAAAAATTTTTGATCATCACAAAATGACGTCAGGCTACCATAACATCAGTGATCAGGAGACGTCATCTTCACCTGTGATCGCTGTAAACGTAAGTGATGTTGTCGTTAATGGGTGTAAGATTTTGAATTTTACGGGTTACGCCCCTTGGGACCATCCGGACGATTTGGTCAAAGCTGCTACAGAACAGTTGGTGGACCGCATTAAGGTCGCTGTTGTGGTGCCGATGTGCTTTTTCGTTGGTGGAATCGGCAACTGCATCAACATGGTGGTTTTCTTCAAACAAGGTCTTCACGAGAGAATCAACATGTGCCTCTTCACACTGGCATTTCTCGACCTAGTGTACTTGTCCTTTGCTTTCTTCATCTATGGAGAGAGAACATCTGCAATGTTTCAGTGTCTGCCAAGGTTAGTTTATTTTTTCTCTTGTTCAACACTGTTGTCGTACCGGAAACGTTATCCAACAAACGCTGAAAGCAAAAGATCTAAATCAGCATGAAAATATGACAGATACACAGTGATAGTGCAGAGTACTCCAGCACGATTTACAGACACAGAAAGACAGATTTATTTTAGCACGATGGATATCACAAACGCACAAGACTGCATGGTGCGAAAATTTATTTCCTAAGAAAACGTGTAGCAAAATTATCATGTATGCAGATTTGCAGATTTCTATTTGCTCTCATTTTAGGCAGGTTGACAAGTTTCCTAAAATCATCGTGTGTAAAAGCATTTGACTTTCTTTCTCTTACTTGGAAATTGTACAGAATAGGTCCTGTCTACGAGTTTGCCATCAACAATCACATGCTGGGTTTGCACGGCGTTTCATGGAGCCAGTTCTTCATGGCTCCCATCATCGCAAGTGAAAGATGTTTTTGCTTTATCAACCCACTTCTTTCCAAGACTCTCCTGAAGACCAAAACTCTGGCCATCTTCATCGGCATCTGTGGCTTTCTTGTCACTGCCGGTTTCTTCGTGGTGTCGGAAAAATACTCGGCGATGTGCGTCTACAACCCGCAGAGCAACTCGACCTTGACCCAGCTGACCACGAACGGATACTACCTCCGGAATAAGAAGATGGTGGACACAGTAGACTTAGTGGTCTATGGCCTGCTTCTGCCCGGAACTGGGAACAATGTTGTGGCAGTCTGCACTGTTGTCATGGCAGTTCATCTGAAGCGAGCAGTAGCGCGGAGGGACAGGACATCGTCCTCTTTGTCAACAAAGGAGATCTCGCTGACTAAAATGCTGATCTGTTTGTGCATCGAGTTCAACACCTTCTCTTCGATGCACGTTCCATTTCGTATAGTACCAGTATTTGTTGACGATCTGAGCGGTAGCGGGAAGTACTACAACACGTATTTCTTAATGCGGAGCGTCTTGGAAACGGTGTCCTTTGTGAACTGTTCATTGCACTTCTTCGTTTATGTTACATTTGGGTCAAAATATAGAGAAACTCTAAAAATAATCTGTGGCTGCCACAAAAGGACAAAGACACCAAACAGTGTGTCTAAATTACAAGATGCGAGTTATCCTCCGAAGAACATTTGATCCTTATAGAAGTCACTGATTGATATTTTGGCTAAAGTCGTGCATTAGATCTTATGAATTAAAATAATGTATCGGTATGTAATCTGTTGAATCCAAACGTTGTTACGGCATTTATTACTTAAGGAGGATATGAATATAGCGGGGTTGTGAAAGTTACTAGCGATGTAACTTAACTATATGAAAATCGACAAAAATGAAAGCAAGCCGGTGTAGCCCATTTAAGAGGATTCTATGTCTTAAAGGTGTGTCCTTAGTCACGTAAATGAAAGGGTGGGGTGTTTGTTGCTGAACGCCCCGCCGCAAACTAGGTGCATATCAGGACGGTGTTGCTTAGACAAAGTGTACATGCTGCCACACTGGGACTGCTGTCACAACACAGGCTTCAGTCCCACCCAGTCACATTACACTGAAACCGGGCCGACCAGTTCCAATACTGTTCCCTGTAGTGCAAAGCGTCTTACAGGGCAACAACTAGCTTTGCCAATTTTCATGTTGTGGGTATGACTCGTCCGGGATGCGAACCACCGACCTCCCGTCTCGGAAGATGATGTCTTAACCATTACTAGCACTAGACCACCAAGGCCTTCACGTAAGCAACAGTCTGGTGTAACTATTTGACATTTGACCTGTCACAGTATCTTGAAAGCTTTGTTCGTATGTTATGTTTGAATGTACCCCACAGCATACTGCAGCTACGGGTTTCAACAAGGATACTGACGATAGAGATGAAGACCTAACGTGCTTCCATGACAGTGAGGACGAATGATGATGATGGTGTTCTTATCTTTACAGAGATATAAACTAACAATATGAAATAGATTTAATATATCTGAACCATAAGTACAAATAACATGCAATAGATTTAGTAGATCTATCAATAAAAATGCACTATATTCAGATCTCAACCTTAAATACAAAATCTAAACATCCGATATGAACCATATGTACAAATAACATGCGATATATTTAGCAGCTTTCGTATCCTCACTCTGTATATCCTATTACAATGATGATGATGAAAAAGATAATGATGACGAAATGATAATGAAGAAGAATAAAGATAAGGAGGAGACAACGATAACAGCCTCAGCTGAATGCATTTAATTTGTTTCCTGTAATTTTACAAAGTGTTGTGGTTGACGTAAATGACTATCTCTTCTCGTGTTTTTGTCTGTAGTCTCTCAACGGAGCCAACATAAACATATTGCATGTGCACAGTAAGATTCTTCCGACTACCACCCTACCCTGTTATTCAGCCGTATGAACCTCACATTTCTTTCTGATCCATATCCCCATTAGCCATGGCAATTACCTCGCCGTCGCTAATTATCTCACGAGGCTCCAACTTACCGCCCACGTTTTCACAGATGAATAAGATACCGATTGTAATCTTACAACACTATTTACGTACAAGAAAAATGAGAAACTTTCATGAATCTATTTCGTAATTTTCCACTTACGTCAGCGGCATTGAGTCAGTAGCATATTCAGTTCACGCTGCCATTCACAATCACTGGTGCTCCCTTTCACACACGTTTCTCTCGATCATGCGTCAGTGTACAACAAATAACAACGTTCGCAATACCCACAGTTCCCGGCTGACCTGCAGCTTGCCCTCTTGCGTTACCCACAGTTCCCGGCTGACCTGCAGCTTGCCCTCTTGCATTACCCACAGTTCCTGACTGACCTGCAGCTTGCCCTCTTGCGTATGGCCCCGTGGATGCTTTCTCTGACACTCGTCTTCTCGGAAATAAGGGCCACTACACTGCAGTTGCAGTCTGTTCACAGTGCCCTCACCGAAAGACATCCAGTATCAGCGGCAATCACGCAGACGATGTATCCAGTTCTCCTACCATCCTTGTAGACATGATACATCTGTGTAGCGATGAACATCGTGGTCACAACACAGTCTTTCGCTAATCGTTTCACTTGTCTCTGGTTCGTCTTTTTGCCTCACAGCATAGCTTTTCTGATTCTTGAGCAATGTTCTCTGACCCTTCGCTCAACCCATTCGCTAACCAGCCCTGTCCTTGTACACTTCTCACGTACTTCAGTAGAGAAAAGAGCGACTGGTTAGCTTCACTGAACACTTTCACAAGGACCTCCTCATCCTGCGGGTTTTACTGGACTCTAGCCACCCACCTGGCATACCGCGTACTGACAGATGTTCCTCTCAGACTTTGCTGGCTTATCATTACCACGTGATTACAGCTGAGATTTTGACTGTACCTACTACATACTCTGCTGGTGCAGCTTGTAAGAGAGTTCTCCTAACCGCTTCTCACTACAACCTGCAGTCTGCTACTCACTGCTGGTTCTCCAAACGTTGGGTGGTGAAGTCGTGTCTCCGAGTTGAATCACTGGTGTCCCTAGCCACGGATTTGATCTTCGACCTCTCTAACGGACCCTCATCTAAATCCACTCATTGCTGACTTCAGCGACTGGCAGCGTCTGTCATCACCAAATGGCTTTGTACTGGCTGACCCAACCAACAGGTGTCTTCAAAACAGTTGTCTGGCTGACCTCGCCATCTGACGGCTTACCTGGCAACCTCTCCAACAGTCTGTCAAAGTAACCCTCTGTGTGCGCATTTGCCAGCCTTGTTCGGGCAGCGCAGACAGTGTGGCCTCTCGAGACATGTGATCTGATTGGATTTGTCAGAACAGATCGCAGGAGCTTTAGGGCTCCCCCCTCCTACTCTGTGACCCCCTCCCTACCTCACGGGTGGCCCTGAGGGCAGATCCGCGTGGCATTTCCATGAATTGCACCGACAGTAGGGTTACAATTAAACAATCAATACCACTTTGCACTCTAACAAGCCCGACACAAAGCCGCGTTTTCCAGTCTTTATGAGAGGTAATAAAGTAATGATCGCTCGAGATCGCAGATGCGTTTCTGTGGGAAATAACGCGTCAGTGTTCTGGTTGGGCTTAAGCTTTAATTTAAAATGTTTTATGAATATATATATATAACGCCAAAGTGACCTGTGACAATAATAACATTTGGAATATGATAACTGCATTTCGAAAACGCAATTTATTATTAGTAAAGATATGGTATGGCTATCTCCTTTGCCTATGACCTGGCCTTGTTTGACTATCAGGTACAAAGAGTAGATAAAATGGTTACTTTATGTATTATGTAACCAAGTGCATTTTTATTAGAAATATGTTATAGCGTCAAGCCTACTCGCCATTTAAGGCCATTTGCCTGAAGACAGATCTTGCGTTTTGCGCCACAATCACCATCCCTTGCAATAGATCCCCACCTCTATTCTATCAGACACTCCACAGCACTGTTGTCGCATGTTCTATGAAGCGACTGACCCCTCGTCAGAACACCTACCCACTGTACAGAAAGTCTGCAAAGTATTCCCCATTTAAGCAGTTATTTCCGGACTGTTCTGTACGACTTCTACACTGGGCCTGACTTAACTGTGCAGATGGATTGTAAAACTTACGCGAAAACTAGCGAAATGTTTGTCGCGGTACAAAACAAGTCAGGCAACACATAAAAGCATCAGGAAAAAGTTTCGCCAAAATTAACTGATACACATCCCACAAACTTCGTCATAAATTGGTATTAAACTTGTAATGATTACAGATATTTTTACAATTATTAAGAATCACAAGAATGTTCACATACAGAAGTTATCTGTATTTTTTTATGGTGCTGGTACTGGTATTAAATATAAAGTCTCAGGACGGAAAGCAGATAGCAAACTGATTTTTCAAAGATACACAATTTATCAAACCTAGGAACTCACGCTCAAGCTCTCGGAAGAGAACCTCAGAAAACAGGAAAATGCCATACCTTGGTGAGCTCTGAGGTGTAAAGTGCTCTTTGTTGCTGTTTGCTTGCTTTGTTCGGAAGGAAATACGTGGCGGCGCTTCCACCTCTCAAAATCCTTTGTCTGTATTTGTCTCTCGAGATTTAGACACTTTTATTATTAAAATATTATTAAATGACACTTTTATTATTATAGTTTTATTAAATATACACTTTTATTATTATAATCTTATTAAATAGACACTTTTATTATTATCGTTTTATTAAAAGACACTTTTATTATTATAGTTTTATGAACATTTTTTTGTTTATTTGTAGCTTGCTTTCTGAATGTGTGTTGGTGTGCATGACACTGAGTCCCATTGACTAGGTTGACGTTTCTTTGCCTTCTATTCGTTCCATCCTTTTGTTCCTTCCATCCTTTTGTTCCTTCCAACCTTTTGTTTGCTACGGGCCTGCAGACTAAGGAATACAGTGCACTAGCAAATGTCATGATGGGAATATTTAAGGTGTGTACGCATTTGTTCACTGTTATACTATAAACTAGCAAACTTTAACGGGTGGCTCTATGAACGGCAATTAACTTGCTTCACGCTGAAGGGAAGTCAGAGAAAAGAGAGAAAGAAAAAAAGAAGGACGGAAGGAAGGAAAGATGGAAAGCAGGAAAGAAAAATTTAAAAACAAACAAACAATAAAATTCATGCAAGCATGCACAAACAGCAAATAATGAGCAAAATATTCAAACAGTAGGCGGAAGAATGACTTACGTGAATTTGTTATAGTTTTGCGTTTCGGAGTTTGGAATAAAGAATGCCAAAGCTGTTTTACCCTCATCGCGTGTGTCTTTTTATGCTTTTCACAAGCGTAGTGAAACTGACCTCTGGGATCTTCATGGACACCCAACACGCTGCTATTTGTATAACGCGCACCTCTGCTGTTTGCTGGTACATCTTAATGCCCTTCCGTGAGAAAAATCGTCGCGTCCTATTTACTTTCCACCAACAATTGGCAGTTATAGCTCATTCCATTTCCCTTAATAGTGATTATTTCCCTTTTTATTTTTCACAACAAAGAATTTCCTAAGCTTCATAATCATTTAAAATAAATGAGAATACTATTTGTTTAGTAAATTAGCTGTAGGCAAGTGTGGGAATAAGTTAAATTGCTGACAGAAATCTTCATTCTCGTTTTATAATGGATTTGTTCCTACACTCAAATTTGCTTGCACAGATATTACAAACGGTTAAGGAGATCGAATCGTGTTTGGATTTAGAATTGCCTTGTTTAGCTAACACTCTGACTATGGCCTTTCAACTTCTGGAGTGTTTGCCACAGAAAATACATACTAGTCCTTTTGTAAAGGCGTTAAAGAATCTGTTTTATTTTTGTGAAGTCGATTAAATTAGACGATAATTATTGGGTCAGGCTAATTATAAATACTCTGTATTCATTTTGAGCACTAATAATATTTTTCTGACAGACTAAAGTCATTGTGTGCTATTGAGGTTTTAAAGGGCTCACGATATTCTGATAGTAGCAGTGACGAAGATGTGAAATAAAACATTTATAAAGTCTGAACCTCTCAGTCTCGAGTCAAGCCGATACATTTTCTGTTGTCAGTACAACTCGGGAAGGAATGGGACTTTCTTCCTTCCTCATCTCTTTCTTTATCCCTCTGTTCCTCTCTCTGTGCTAGCTTGTTTCCTAGTATTCATCTCCTAGTTTGTATTTTCCTCCACAGTAAGAAGTAGATATCAATTCTGTCTGATAGGGCGTCTTTTTCTCTTGAGATACAACATGACTTGATGTCTTCCGGATGTCGAAGGGTTGTTAAAAAATTTTGACCATCAGTATAAAATGACGTCAGGCTACCATAACACCAGTGATCAGGTGACGTCATCTTCGCCTGTGATCGCTGTAAACGTAAGTGATGTCGTTAATGGGTGTAAGATTTTGAAGTTTAAGGGTTACGCCCCTTGGGACCATCCGGACGATTTGGTCAGTGCTGCTACAGAAGAGTTGGTGGACCGCATTAAGGTCGCTGTTGTGGTGCCGATGTGCTTTTTCGTTGGTGGAATCGGCAACTGCATCAACATGGTGGTTTTCTTCAAACAAGGTCTGCACGAGAGAATCAACGTGTGCCTCTTCACTCTGGCATTTCTCGACCTAGTGTACTTGTCCTTTGCTCTCTTCATCTATGGAGAGAGAACATCTGCAATGTTTCAGTCTCTGCCAAGGTTAGTGTATTTTTTCTCTTGTTCAACACTTTTGTCGTATCGGAAACGTTATCCAACAAACGCTGAAAGCAAAAGACCTAATTCAGCATGAAAATATGACAGATACACAGTGATAATGCAGAGTACTCCAGCACGATTTACAAACACAGAAGGAGAGATTGATTTTAGCACGACAGATATCTGAACGCACAAGACTGCATGGTGCGAATATTTATTTACTGAGTACATATATAGCAAAATTATCATGTATGCAGATTCTATTTGCTCTCATTTTAAGTAGGTTGACAAGTTTATTGAAGAGCGTAAATGCTCTTTCATAAAATTCTCGTGTGTAAGAAAGTATGACTTTCTTTCTCTTACTTGGAAATTGTACAGAATAGGTCCTGTCTACGAGTTTGCCATCAACAATCACATGCTGGGTTTGTACGGCGTTTCATGGAGCGCGTTCTACATGGGTTCCATCATCGCCTGCGAAAGATGTTTTTGCATTATCAACCCACTTCTTTCCAAGACTGTCCTGAAGACTAAAACTCTGCCTATCTTCATCGGCATCTTTTGCTTTCTTGTCACTGCCGGTTTCTTCGTGGTGTCGGAAAAATACTCGGCGATGTGCGTCTACAACCCGCAGAGCAACTCGACCTTGACCCAGCTGACCACGAACGGATACTACCGCCGGAATAAGAAGATGGTGGACACAGTAGATTTAGTGGTCTATAGCCTGCTTCTAGCTGGAATTGGGAACATCGTTGTGGCATGCTGCACTGTTGTTATGGCAGTCCATCTGAAGCGAGCAGTAGCGTGGAGGCATAGGACATCGTCCTCTGTGTCAACCAAGGAGATCTCGCTGACTAAAATGCTGATCTGTTTGTGCATCGAGTTCAACGTCTTCTCTTCGATGCAAGTTCCATTTCGTATAGTACCAGTATTTGTTGACGATCTGAGCGGTAGCGGGAGATACTACAATACGTTTTTCTTAATGCGGAGCGTGATGGAAATGTTGTCCTTTTTGAATTGTTCATTGCACTTCTTCGTTTATGTTACATTTGGGTCAAAATATAGAGAAACTCTGAAAATAATCTGTGGCTGCCACAAAAGGACAAAGACACCAAACAGTGTGTCTAAATTACAAGATGCGAGTTATCCTCCGAAGAACATTTGATCCTTTTAGAAGTCACTGATTGATACTTTGGCTAAATTCGTGCATTAGATCTTATGAATTAAAATAATGTATCGGTATGTAATCTGTTCAACCCAAACGTTGTTACGGCATTTATTACTTAAGGAAGATATAAATATAGCGGGGTTGTGAAAGTTACTAGCGATGTAACCTAACTATATGAAAATTGACAAAAATGAAAGCAAGCCGGCGTAGCCCATTTAAGAGGATTCTATGTCTTAAAGGTGTGTCCTTAGTCACGTAAGCAACAGGGTGGGGTGTTTGTTGCTGAACGGCCCGCTGCAAACTAGGTGCATATCAGGACGGTGTTGCTTAGACAAAGTTTACGTGCTGCCACACGTGGGACTGATGGCGCAACACGGGCCTCAGTCCCACCCAGCCACATTATACTGACACCGGGCCAACCAGTCCTAGTACTGTTCCATATAGTACCAGGCGTCTTACATGGCAACAACTAGATTGGCTAATTTTCATGGCTAATTCTCGAAAGTGGATATCTTAACCATCACTAGCACTAGACCACCAAGGCGGTCAGGTTTACACAGATGAATAAGAGCGATTGTAATCTTACAACACTATTTACGTACCCACAGTTCCCGGCTGACCTGCAGCTTGCCCTCTTGCGTTACCCACAGTTCCCGGGTGACCTGCAGCTTGCCGTCTTGCGTTACCCACAGTTCCCGGCTGACCTGCAGCTTGCCCTCTTGCGTATAGCCCCGTGGCTGCTTTCTCTGACACTTGTCTTCTCGGAAATAAGGGCCACTACACTGCAGTTGCAGTCTGTTCACAGTGCCCTCACCGAAAGACATCCAGTCTCAGCGGCAATCATGCAGACGATGTATCCAGTTCTCCTACCACCCTTGTAGACATGATACATCCGTGCAGCGATGAACATCGTGGTCACAACACAGTCTTTCGCTTACAGTTTCACTTCTCTCTGGTTCGTCCTGTTGCCTCACAGCATAGCTTTTCTGATTCTTGAGCAATGTTCTCTGACCCTTCGCTCAACCCATTCGCTAACCAGCCTTGTACACTTCTCACGTACTTCAGTAGAGAAAAGAGCGAGCGGTTAGCTTCACTGAACACTTTCACAAGGACCTCCTCATCCTGCGGGTTTTACTGGACTCTAGTCACCCGCCTGGCAACGCAAGAGGGCAAGCTGCGGATTTGATCTTCGACCTCTCTAACGGACCCTCATTTAACTCCACTCATTGTTGACTTCACCGACTGGCAGCGTCTGTCATCACCAAATGGCTTTTTACTCGTTGATCCAACCAA
The DNA here is from genome assembly GCA_004794575.1 of Lanistes nyassanus. Classification (NCBI taxonomy): domain Eukaryota; kingdom Metazoa; phylum Mollusca; class Gastropoda; order Architaenioglossa; family Ampullariidae; genus Lanistes; species Lanistes nyassanus. The sequence goes on from SMGT01006633.1 coordinate 119,656, forward strand.
CAGGTGTCTTCAAAACAATTGTCTGGCTGACCTCGCATTCTGACGGCTTACCTGGCAACCTCTCCAACAATCTGTCAAAGTAACCCTCTATGTGCCCATTTGCCAGCCTTGTTCGGGCAGCGCAGACGGTATGGCCACTCGAGACACGTGATATGATTGGATTTGTCAGAACAGGTCGCAGGAACTGTAGGGCTCCCCCCTCCTACTCTGTGACCCCCTTCCTACCTCACGGGTGGTCCTGAGGGCAGATCCGCGTGGCATTTCCATGAATTGCACCGACAGTAGGTTTACAATTAAACAATCAATACCACTTTGCACTCTAACAAGCCCGAGTGAGCCCGGAGGCTCACGACACAAAGCCGCGTTTTCCAGTCTTTATGAGAGGTAATAAAGTAATAATCGCTCGAGATCGCAGATGCGTTTCTGGGGGAAATAAAACATCAGTGTTCTTGTTGGGCTTAAGCTTTAATTTAAAATGTTATATATATATATATAACGCCAAAGTGACCTGTGACAATAAGATTTGGAATACGATAACTGCATTTCGAAAACGCAATTTGTTATTCACAGTAAAGATATCTCCTTTGCCTATGACCTGGCCTTGTTTGACTATCAGGTACAAAGAGTAGATAAAATGGTTACTTTATGTATTATGTAACCAAGTGCATTATTATTAGAAATATGTTTTAGCGTCAAGCCTACTCGCCATTTAAGGCACTTTGCCTGAAGACAGATCTTGCATTATGCGCCACAATCACCATCCCTTGCAATAGATCCCCACCTCTATTCTATCAGACACTCCACAGCACTGTTGTCGCATGTTCTATGAAGCGACTGACCCCTCGTCAGAACACCTACCCATTGTACAGAAAGTCTGCAAAGTATTCCCCATTTAAGCAGTTATTTCCGGACTGTTCTGTACGACTTCTACACTGGGCCTGACTTAACTGTGCAGATGGATTGTAAAACTTACGCGAAAACTAGCGAAATGTTTGTCGCGGAACAAAACAAGTCAGGCAACACATTAAAGCTTCAGAAAAAAGTTTCGCCAAAATTAACTGATACACATCCCACAAACTTTCGTCATAAATTGGTATTAAACTTGTAATGATTACAGATATTTTTACAATTATTAACAATCACAAGAATGTTCACATACAGAAGTTATCTGTATTGTTATGGTGCTGGTACTGGTATTAAATATAAAGTCTCAGGACGGAAAGCAGATAGCAAACTAATTTTTCAAAGATACACAATTTATAAAACCTAGGAACTGACGCTCAAGCTCTCGGAAGAGATCCTCAGAAAACAGGAAAATGCCATACCTTGGTGAGCTCTGAGGTGTAAAGTGCTCTTTGTTGCTGTTTGCTTGCTTTGTTCGGAAGGAAATACGTGGCGGCGCTTCCACCTCTCAAAATCCGTTGTCTGTATTTGTCTCTCGAGATTTCATTCTATCCATCCGTCCATCTGTCTATTCTTCCCAAATGTAACTTTTCACCCAGTACTTAAGACTTGTACAAAAAATGTTTTATATTGAACTAATTCAAGAAATTTGACTAAAATAGGATTTTAAAAAACCCTTCAGATTCCTTTCGATATATTTATTGTTTTGTTATGTGTGTAATATCTTTTCAAATTTCATGTATGAAGCAAAGACTGTTGTGGGGGGGGGGGGGCTATGAGCTAGTGGTTTCTTGGATTGGACTGCATCATTCCCCCACTTTGAATCATATCACAGCAGAGACGACTTGAAGGCAGGTCTGAACCCTAAGACGAAGAAAGAACAGCCGAGCTGTGCGTGCTCCTGAGGGTTGCAGCTTTTCCTTGGGTTGGCGGCGGGAGGGGGGATTGGCGTGGACGGGGGGGGAGGAAGGGGGATTTGATCTATTTGTCTGCCTGCCCTTCCTTGCTGTTCAGAGAAGAAATCATTATTCCATCAGCTGGTGTGGTGGCATGCTTGATGCAACGTGCAGACAATTTTAAGGTACAGGTGAAGGTTTCCCGTAATCATTTCAGGTCAGCGAAGAGTGGTGGTGTTAGAGATCACTCAGGTAAGTTAGGTAATTTGTAGAGGGACAGTGTTTCCTCCTTAAGGAGTGGGGTGAATATGGTCCTGCTACTAAGCTATGCACCGACAGAACCACCAGACTGATAGCGGGAGTAAGATGGCCAGTTAGAAGACGCGGTTTAATACCCCGGGAAAAGATCAAGGGGAGTCTCTGCAAATTTTAAACTCCAGGAGAAAAACCCTTGACCATTCCTGAATTTGAACTAGCGACATCCACACGCTATAGTCTGTAGCTCTGCCCATAGATCTATCCAGGTATCCTGAGACCACTACTTGTCATGGGCCGGCGTTTTTCAGGACGGAGTTACATCAGAACCGACCCCGTGACGATCAGTGTGGGTGGGAGACCCGTTGTTTATGAAGGTAGACAGCACGCCTCAGTCTGCATCAACTACGACGATAATGCGGGACCACACCACGGCTGTCCCACTGACCGGGTTGCGCCACGTGCGACACGTTCGGACTTGTATCACCTTTAGACCCGGGGGGGGGGGGCACTCCCACACACTCCCGTCGTCTTGTTTCGAGCTCGCTCGCACCTCTGCTAGCCTGCTACCCATCCTTCCCAAGCTCCAATCCACAGGTGTCGGCTCTGGGGCTGACGCGTCCCGCGATGTCGTTGCTCTAAAGGGGTTCTCCTTACCCCTACCTGGAACGCCTAAGTTTACCTTACTTAGTACCTAGCTTCGAGTCACCCCTCCCACCTTAATGGTCGTGTGTCTTTTTCTTGGTGGGGAGAGCACCCCGTACTTAACGTTTAATTCTCTTGTTACGCATGGATTTCCAGTTACAGTTTCAATTCGATGCGCATGACCCTCACTCAATCTCCCCTTACACGCCATTCATTTTCCTAACCATCAACTTCACTATACATTCACATCCCACTCAAGAGTCGGTCAACGCAAATTCCACTAACGAGCCACATTATCGAACGGCGTTTTCATACAATCCTATCATCACGTTTTTATCGTACAGCATAATCACATCGTAAAAGAACATACAATTGAAGAGAAATTTCTAGAGCGCATGTACCATGATTCCATCCAGTAGTTTAACACATACAAAATTAAAAAATCCTGCTTGTTACTGATACACAAAAGGAGCAGGTACATCAAACAAACGGTGGAAACGTTCCACCGAGTTCCACCGAGTTCCACCATGTCAGCATCTAACGTCTTTCTTCATACGTCTCTGAGTTTACCACTCACTTTATCGCCTCGCTCCTCTTTCAGTTTCCTATTGCGTGAGCGAGCTCACCCCTCCCCCGCTGTGCACTTCACCTACCTGCCTAGCCATGCGAAACGGCTAGTATGGGAGACCGTTTTGTCATAAACCTCTCTACATAAAAACGGATCCTTTTCTCTGTACCGAGTCGTAATCAAAGATATTAACTACATAAAAATGGTGGAGTCTCGAGGGTAAGGACGACAACTCGTGCAAACAAAGAGTTACTCCGCGTGTTCGCTGGGTACGAATGTTTCAGTGACAGAATGTTTGCTACTTTACGAAAACCGCTACACTCCTAACTTGGGGACACAGGAAATTGTCAGGAATTTGAATGTATTTCCTATGAAAATAATGCACTTAAACTGAACATAATGTATTTACTAGGGAAATAGTGATCAACTATTTTTTTGTCTTCCATTTATGTCTATAGATATATATTTGATTTGGTTGTTTTATGGGATGGTGGCTGTATTGCAGTAATGACATCAACGGTCTGAAAAGTATCCTGGCATCACCTACAAATAAAGCATTCAGCCATTGGAAACCTGAGCATTGCCCACTGGACTAATCTGGCTAATATATTTCTACAGTGTCTAGTTCCTTTCCAGCATTATGACTGTTTAACTCCACAATCCCCATGCATTGTATTGAACAACTGCACGTATTGTAAGCTTTTGTTTATTTATTGGTGCAAATTTCTTTTTGTATGCTTATACAATAAGAAATAAATTATCTTTACTCTTAATCATTCTAGTAGATCAATTACGTTTGTTTTGCAAGCGTTATATATAACAATACATGATATTTCGCAAAAGTGGACTTGAACTGGTTTAATTGATTGACCTTGCTGTCAGTTTTAATGAAAAGAAACTTGTGTCTGTCGCATGGAACAGAACATAATATGACAACAAAACAACTAAGCTAAGTTTCTTTATTATATTTTTAGTGTTAATCTCAAGGTTATGTGTATGTGAAATATACTAAGGTAAATAATAAATTAAGCATACTTTATCAGGGAAATAAACGAAAGTATAAAATTAAATCTTTTTATCAGCGTCTTGTTTATATAGCGCGCCCAGTGTGGTGTAGAGAAGGTCCTGCTTTAGAAACGTGTGCATGGAATTTGGTGACCGAGGTGTTCGCAATAAATGTTTTATTTCGACACTTTTATTATTATAGTTTTATTAAAAGACACTTTTATTATTATCGTTTTATTAAAAGACACTTTTATTATTATAGTTTTATTAAAAGACACTTCATTTCTTTTGTTTATTTGTAGCTTGCTTTCTGAATGTGTGTTGGTGTGCATGACACTGAGTCCCATTGTCTAGGTTGACGTTTCTTTGCTTTCTATTCGTTCCATCCTTTTGTTCCTTCCATCCTTTTGTTCCTTCCAACCTAAAAAGAAAGTAAAGAAAGAAGGAAAGAAGGAAAGAAAAATTTTAAAAACCAAACAAACAATAAAATCCATGCGAGGATGCACAAACGGATCGCAACATCAAACATGACCAAAATATTCAAACACTAGGCGGAAGAATGACTTACGTGAATTTATTATAGTTTTTCGTTTCGGATTTTGGAATAAAGAATGCCAAAGCTGTTTTACCCTCATCGCGTGTGTCTTTTCAAATGGTCTGCACAAGCGCAGTGAAACCGTTTGACCTCTGGGATCTTCATGGACACCCAACACGCTGCTATTTGTATAACGCGCACCTCTGCTGTTTGCTGGTACATCTTAATGCCCTTCCATGAGAAAAATCGTCGCGTCCTATTTACTTTCCACCAACAATTGGCAATTATAGCTCAAGCAATTTCCCTTAATAGCGATTATTTCCCTTTTTATTTTTCCTAAGCTTCATAATCATTTTAAATAAAGGAAATTATTTTTTTAGTAAAATTGCTGTAGGCTTATGAATGGATTTGTTCCTACACTCAAACTGGTTTTCATCTGGTATTGTCTTGTTTGGCTAACAAGCTGAATATGCCCTTCAAACTTCTGGAGTGTTTGCCACAGAAACTACATACTAGTCCTTTTGTAAAGGCGTTAAAGAATCTGTTTTATTTTTTGTGAAGTCGATTAAATTAGACGATAATTATTGGGTCAGGCTAATTATAATTGCTTTACGACAAAAAATCCCTTGTGGCTTCGGAGTAGCAGAGTTTATAATATAACCGGCTGTGAAGCTGCAAATTTCTGTCATTTTGACCTGTTGCATGGATTCTCCATACTCTGTATTCATTTTGAGCACTGATAACATTTTTCTGACAGACTGAAGTCATTGTGTTCTAATGAGGTTTTTGAAGGGCTCACGATATTCTGATAGTAGCAGTGACGAAGGTGTGAAATAAAACACTTATAAAGTCTGACCCTCTCAGCCTCGAGTCAAGCCGATACATTTTCTGTTGTCAGTACAACTCGGGAAGGAATGGGACTTTCTTCCATCCTCATCTCTCTCTTTATCCCTCTGTTCCTCTCTCTGTGCTAGCTTGTTTCCTAGTATTCATCTCCTAGTTTGTATTTTCCTCCACAGTAATAAGTAGATATCAATTCTGTGTGATAGGACGTCTTTTTCTCTTGAGATACAACATGACTTGATGTCTTCCGGATGTCGAAGGGTTGTTAATAATTTTTGATCATCACAAAATGACGTCAGTCTATCAGAACACCAGTGATCAGGTGACGTCATCTTCACCTGTGATCGCTGTAAACGTAAGTGATTTCGTTAATGGGTGTAGGATTGTGAATTTTACGGGTTACGCCCCTTGGGACCATCCGGACGATTTGGTCAGTGCTGCTACAGAACAGTTGGTGGACCGCATTAAGGTCGCTGTTGTGGTGCCGATGTGCTTTTTCGTTGGCGGAATCGGCAACTGCATCAACATGGTGGTTTTCTTCAAACAAGGTCTGCACGAGAGAATCAACGTGTGTCTCTTCGCTCTGGCATTTCTCGACCTAGTGTACTTGTCCTTTGCTCTCTTCATCTATGGAGAGAGAACATCTGCACTGTTTCAGTCTCTGCCAAGGTTAGTTTATTTTTTCTCTTGTTCAACACTTTTGTCGTACGGAAACGTTATCCAACAAACGCTGAAAGCAAAAGATCTAATTGAGCATGAAAATATGACAGATACACAGTGATAATGCAGAGTACTCCAGCACGATTTACAAACACAGAAGGAAAGATTGATTTTAGCACGACAGATATCTCAACGCACAAGATTGCATGGTGCGAATATTTATTTACTAAGTACATATATAGCAAAATTATCATGTATGCAGATTCTATTTGCTCTCATTTTAAGTAGGTTGACTAGTTTATTGAAGTGCGTAAATACCCTTAATCATCGTGTGTAAAAGCTTTTAACTTTCTTTCTCTTACTTGGAAATAATACAGAATAGGTCCTGTCTACGAGTTTGCCATCAACAATCACATGCTGGGTTTGTACGGCTTTTCATGGAGCCCATTCTACATGGCTCCCATCATCGCCTGCGAAAGATGTTTTTGCATTATCAACCCACTTCTTTCCAAGACTGTCCTGAAGACCAAAACTCTGGCCATCTTCATCGGCATCTGTTGCTTTCTTGTCACTGCCGGCTACTTCGTGGTGTCGGAAAAATACTCGGCGATGTGCGTTTACTACCCCCAGAGCAACTCGACCTTGACCCAACTGACCACGAACGGATACTACCGCCGGAATAAGAAGTTGGTGGACACAATAAATTTAGTGGTCTATGACCTGCTTCTAGCTGGAATTGGGAACATCGTTGTGGCGGTCTGCACTGTTGTCATGACAGTTCATCTGAAGCGAGCAATAGCGTGGAGGGACAGGACATCGTCCGCTGTGTCAACCAAGGAGATCTTGTTGACTAAAATGTTAATCTGTCTGTGCATCGAAATTAATGCCTTCTCTTTAATTAACATTTCATTTCGGATAACTTCAATATTTGGTGACGATCTGAACGGAAGTGGGAGGTACTACAATACGTTTTTCTTATTCCGGAGCGTCATGGAAATGTTGTCCTTTGTGGACTCTTCCTCACACTTCTTCATATATCTTTCATTCGGGTCAAAATATAGAGAAACTCTGAAAACAATCTGTGGCTGCCATAAAAAGACCTATATGCAGAACAGTGTGTCTACATTAGAAGATGTGAGTTATCATGGGAAAGCACATTATTAATCATTGATTGACACTTTGCCTAAATTCACTGTGAGCATGCATTAGACCTTAGGAATTAAAATAATTCCTCGGTATATAACCTGTAGAATCTAAGTGTTGTAATGGCAGTTATTACTTAAGAAGGATATGGATTTTGTGAAATGGATTTTGTGAAAGTTACTAGCGATGTAACATAACTATATGTCATTGACATAAATGAAAGCAAGTGTAGTCCATTGAAGAGGATTGTATGTCCTAAATGTGTGTTCATAGTCGCGTACGCCAGACTGTGGGGTGTTTGTTGCTTAACAAACAAGCTATGTGCATATCAAGACAATGTTGCTTATACAAGGTTTACATGCTGCCACGGTAGAAACACCGGCTTCAGTCCCACCCAGTCACATCATATAGACAGCGGGCCAACCAGTCCTAGTACTCGGTTGGGATGCGAACCACCGACCTTCCGCCTTAACCACTAGACCATCAGGGCGGTCACAAAACAACAGTCTGGTGTGTTTAAGTGACATGGTCTTCGGGGCAAATTTCCAGTGCCATAAATGTTTGAACTTGAGGAAAGGGCCTACTTGACTCGCCACAGTATCTAGAAAGCTTTATCCGTGTGTTATGTTTCAATCTAACCCATAGCATACTGCAGCTACGGGTTTCAACAAAACTACAGAAAATAATGATGAAGAGATCTAACGTGCTTCCATGATGGTGTTGATGTACGATGATAATGTTGTTCTCATCATTATAGAGATATAAACTTACAACATGCCATAGGCTTAGTAGATCTGAACCATAAATATAAATAACATGCAATAGACTTAGTAGATCTGAACCATAAATACAAATAACATGCAATAGACTTAGTAGATCTGAACCATAAAAACAAATAACATGCAATAGACTTAGTA
>SMGT01006633.1:128057-138669 GCA_004794575.1 Lanistes nyassanus
GATCTGAACCATAAATACAAATAACATGCAATAGATTTAGTAGATCTGAACCATAAATACAAATAACATGCAATAGATTTAGTAGATCTGAACCATAAATACAAATAGCATGCAATAGACTTAGTAGATCTGAACCATAAATATAAATAACATGCAATAGATTTAGTAGATCTGAACCATAAATACAAATAACATGCAATAGATTTAGTAGATCTGAACCATAAGGACAAACTAAATAGCATACAATATATTTAGCGGATCTGAACCATCAATACAAATTTAAAACATGCAATATATTTACATCTCAATCTTAACTACAAAATCTAATCATTAATATATTTTCATATGATGACGATGAAATAATAATGAAGAAGGAGGAGACAACGATAACAGCCTCAAGTGAATGCAATTAATTTGTTTCCTATAATTTTACAGTGTTGAGTCTGACGTAAATCTCTTCTCGTGTTTATGGCTGCAGTCTGTCAACGCCAACATAAAATACACTTTACGTGCACAGTAAGATTTTTCGGATGACAACCCCAACCTGTGATTTATCCCTATGAGCATCACATTTCTTTCTGATTCATATCCCCGTTAGTCATTTGGTAATTGCCTCATCGTCACTAATTATCTCAAGAGGTTCCAGCCTAGTACCCACGCTTACACAGTAGAATAAGACAGAGATTGTAATGTTACAACACTATTTATTTACGCTCAAGAAAAATGTGAAACTCATTGTTGACTTCACCGACTGGCATCACCAAATGGCTTTGTACTCGTTGACCCAACCAACAGGTGTCTTCAAAACAGTTCTCTGGCTGACCTCGCCATCTGGCGGCTTACCTGGCAACCTCTCAAACAATCAGTCCGTCAAACTAACCCTCTATGTGCCCATTTGCCAGCCTTGTTCGGACAGCGCAGAAGGGATGGACACTCGAGACATGTAATATGATTGGATTTGTCAGAACAGATCGCAGGAACTGTAGGGCTACCCCCTTCCTACTCTGTGACCCCCTTCCTACCTCACGGGTGGCGGTAACCCTGAGGGCAGATCCCCGTGCTAGTTCCATGAATTGTCCGCGTGGCAGTTCCATGAATTGCACCGACAGTAGGTTTACAATTAACCAGTCAATACCATTTTGTACTCTAACAATCTCGAGTGAGCCCGTTGGCTCACTACTCAAAGATCGCTAGGAAAGCCCTTACACTGGGACAAAAAATCTCTTGTTAGTCTAAAAACGAAAAATAGTTGGTAAATAGCTAATAGATTTTTTTAAAGATACACAATGTATAAAACTTAGGAACTGACACTCAAGCTCTGGGAAGAGATCCTCAGAAAACAGGAAAATGCCGTACCTTGGTGAGATCTGAGGTGTAAAGTGCTCTTTATTGCTGTTTGCTTGCTTTGTTCGGAGGTAAAAGGTTGCCAGCGCTTCCACCTCTCAAAACCCTTTATGTCTGTATTTGTCTCGATAGTTCATTCTATTCCGTCCATCTGCCTGCTCTTCTCACGCAGTCTCCAATGTTATTGATTTCTGGCTTTTTTACTCAGTACTTTAGACTTGTAAAAATGTTTTATTTTGAACTTATTCAAGAAATTTGACTACAATGGGATTTTTTAACCTACAGATTCTTCTCGATATTTTTTTTATTGTTTTGATATGTGTGTTAAGCCTGAAGCCTGAGACGAAGAAAGAACAGCCCAGCTGTGCGCGCTCCTGAGGGTCGCAGCTTTTCCTTTTTGGGTGGGTGGGGGATGGGGGATTGGCGGGGAGGGGGGAAGGATTTGATCTATTTGTCTGCCTGCCCTTCCTTGCTCTTCGGGGAAGAAAGCATTACTCCATCAGGTGGTGTGGTGCCATTCTTGATGCAATGTGCAGACAATTTTAAGAAAGAGGTAAAAGTTGTCCTGTATCCTTTCAGGTCATCGAAGAGTGGTGGTGTTAGAGATCACTCAGGTAAGTTAGGTAATTTGTAGAGGGGCAGTGTTTTCTCCTTAAGGTTATTTCTCACTATGTGGAGTGGGGTGAATATGGTCCTGCTACTAAGCTATGCACCGACAGAACCACCAGACTGATAGCGGGAGTAAGATGGCCAGTGAGAAGATGCGGTTTAATACCCCGGGAAAAGATCAAGGGGAGTCTCTGCAATTTTCAAACTCCAGGAGAAAAACCCTTGACCATTCCTGAATTTGAACTAGCGACATCCACACGCTATAGTCTGTAGCTCTGTCCATAGACCTATCCAGGTATCCTGAGGCCACTACTTGTCATGGGCGGGCGTTTTTCAGGACGGAGTTACATTAGAAACGACCCCGTGACGATCAGTGTTGGTGGGAGCCCCGCGAGTTGTACACCTTGGGGCTGTTTTAACGCCACTCTAAAAGGTGACCTGTTTCTGTGGAGGCCCTTTGCAGTCGTTGGAGGAAGAACAGGTCCTTGTCTCTGTAGCGTGTCGTAATCAAAGATGTTTAGCATGTCACGACCCCCTTCACCGTCCACGTCAGAAAACCTAGTGGGGGCACGTGCTCGTGTTCTTTCACACTCCTGTCATTCAAACAAAACTGAACACTGGGTAATATAAATAGGACACACCACTATTTATTACTACCCCAGAACATTAGACGTAACTGTGTTCCTTTACTATTTCCCCACAATATCAAAACAATCAGAAAACTCCAAACTCAAACTTCGAACTCCAATTCTCACTGCTCCCCACTATCACAATTCCTCGCTCTGGTATTCACATCAGTAGAACAGTGAAATTACGCCAGTCACGTAACTAGGCAAAGAAAGGATCATTTCTAAATCACAAACCCCACTCAAGAGTCAGCCATATGGAAGACTGGACAACGTTGCCTGCTATCTTTCAATAACCAAACTTTTACATACGACAAGAAGAATCTCATGAAGATGCCACCCTTATCTCCCTAGTCTAACCCTCAACAATGCTAGAGGTTTGTACTTACCCCAGCTGCCAAAAGTTAACTTTATTGTACTGCCAGTTAACACCGGCTTTTCCTCTCTGTGTACCATCATAGTACGACAAGAGGTTTCCGCACAAATTTAGGCACAAATTTACAAAAAAATATTAACCATCACAATTCACAATTTGGTCCGGCTGTACTCCACTGCACTAAACAAAGTCTTAATACTTGTATGGTTAAACGTTCCCTTTTCGAGTCCCCATATCCTGAGCAACGCACCCGAGAATTACAATTACAAGTTCTGACGTCACAAGTTCTAAACAGTCGATCCTCTCTTCTCGCTGTCGTGTCTCAGTGACGTCCACTCGATGTGTAGCGTCGTCTCCACAGCATGCCTCAGTCTGCATCAACTACGATGATAATGCGGAACCACACCACGGCTGTCCCACTGACCGGGTTGCGCCACGTGCGACACGTTCGGACTGGTATCACCTTTAGACCCGGGGGGGGGGGGGCACTCCCACACACTCCCGTCGTCTGGTCCCGAGCTCGCACCTCCGCTAGCCTGCTACCCAACCTTCCCAAGCTCCAATCCACAGGTGTCGGCTCTGGGGCTGACGCGTCCCGCGATGTCATTGCTCTAAAGGGGTTCTCCTTACCCCTACCTGGAACGCCTAAGTTTACCTTACTTAGTACCTAGCTTCGAGTTACCCCTCCCATCTTAATGGTCGCGTGTCTTTTTCTTGGTGGGGATAGCACCCCGTACTTAACGTTTAATTCTCTTGTTACGCATTGATTTCCAGTTACAGTTTCAATTCGATGCGCATGACCCTCACTCAATCTCCCCTTACACGCCATTCATTTTCCTAACCATCAACTTCACTATACATTCACATCCCACTAAAGATTCGGTAAACGCAAATTCCACTAACGAGCCACATTATCGAAGGGCATTTTCATACAATCCTATCATCACGTTTTTATCGTACAGCATAATCACATCGTAAAAGAACATAAAATTGAAGAGAAATTTCTAGAGCGCACATACCACGATTCCATCCAGTAGTTTAACACATACAAAATATAAAAATCCTGCTTGTTACTGACACACAAAACCTTCAGTTCACTGACTGAAGGAGCAGGTACATCAAACAAACGGTGGACACGTTCCACAACGTTCCACCGCGTTCCACCGCGTTCCACCATGTCAGCATGAGTTTACCACTCACTTTTTCGCCTCGCTCCTCTCTCAGTTTCCTATTGCGTGAGCGAGCTCACCCCTCCCCCGCTGTGCACTTCACCTACCTGCCTGGCCTTGCGAAACGGCTAGTATGGGAAACTTTTTTGTCATAAGCCTCTCTACATAAAAACGGATCCTTTTCTCTGTACCGAGTCATAATCAAAGATATTAACTACATAAAAATGGTGGAGTCTGGAGGGTAAGGACGACAACTCGTGCAAACAAAGAGTTACTCCGCGTGTTCGCAGGGTACGAATGTTTCAGTGACAGAATGTTTGCTGCTTTACGAAAACCGCTACACTACTAACTTGGGGACACAGGAAATTGTCAGGAATTTGAATGTATTTCCTATGAAAATAAATTATGTGTATGTTAAATTTACCAAGGTAAACAATAAATTAAGCATACTTTATCAGGGAAATAAGCGAAATGTATAAAATTAAATTTTTTTTATCAGCTTCTTGTTTATATAGCGCGCCCAGTGTGGTGTACAGAAGGTTCTGCTCTAGAAACGTGTGCACAATAAATGTTTTATTTGGACACTTTTATTATTATAGTTTTATTAAAAGACACTTTATTTCTTTTGTTTATTTGTAGCTTGCTTTCTGAATGTGTGTTGGTGTGCATGACACTGAGTCCCATTGACTAGGTTGACGTTTCTTTGCTTTCTATTCGTTCCCTCCTTTTGTTCCGTCCATCCTTTTGGTTGCTACGGGCCTGCAGACTAAAGAATACAGTGCACTAGCAAATGTCATGATGGGAATGTTTAAGGTGTATTCGCATTTCTTCACTGTTATACTATAAACTAGCAAACTTTAACGGGTGGCTCTATGAACGGCCACTTGCTTCACGCTGAAGAGAAGTCAGAGAAAAGAGAGAAAGAAAGAAAGAAGGAAGGAAGGAAAGAAGGAAAGAAGGAAATAAAAAATTAAAAAAAAACAAACAAACAATAAAATTCATGCAAGCATGCACAAACAGCGAATAATGAGCAAAATATTCGAACAGTAGGCGGAAGAATGACTTACGTGAATTTGTTATAGTTTTGCGTTTCGGAGTTTGGAATAAAGAATGCCAAAGCTGTTTTACCCTCATCGCGTGTGTCTTTTCAAATGCTTTTCACAAGCGTAGTGAAACCGTTTGACCTCTGGGATCTTCATGGACACCCAACACGCTGCTATTTGTATAACGCGCACCTCTGCTGTTTGCTGGTACATCTTAATGCCCTTCCGTGAGAGAAATCGTCGCGTCCTATTTACTTTCCACCAACAACTGGCAATTATAGCTCATTCAATTTCCCTTAATAGCGATTATTTCCCTTTTTATTTTTCACAACAAAAACTTTCCTAAGCTTCATAATCATTTTAAATAAATGAAATTATCTTTTCAGTAAATTAGCTGTAGGCTTATGAATGGATTTGTTCCTACACTCAAACTGGATTTCATCTGGTATTGTCTTGTTTGGCTAACAAGCTGAATATGCCCTTCAAACTTCTGGAGTGTTTGCCAAAGAAACTATATGCTAGTCCTATTGTAAAGGCGTTAAAGAATCTGTTTTATTTTGGTGAAGTCGATTAAATTAGACGATAATTATTGGGTCAGGCTAATTATAATTGCTTCGCGACAAAAATCTCTTGTGGCTCCCGGGTATCAGAGCTAATAATATAACCGGCTGTGAAGCTGCAAAATTCTGTCATTTTGACCTGTTGCATGGATTCTCCATACTCTGTATTCATCTTGAGCACTGAGAACATTTTTCTGACAGACTGAAGTCATTGTGTTCTAATGAGGTTTTTGAAGGGCTTACGATATTTTGATAGGAGGAGTGACGAAGGTGTGAAATAAAACATTTATAAAGTCCGACTCTCTCAGTCTCGAGTCAAGCCGATACATTTTCTGTTGTCAGTACAACTCGGGAAGGAATGGGACTTTCTTCCTCCCTCATCTCTTTCTTTATCCCTCTATTCCTCTCTCTGTGCTACTCTGTCCTAGTATTCATCTCCTAGTTTGTAATTTGCTCCACAGTAATAAGTAGATATCAATTCTGTCTGATAGGACGTCTTTTTCTCTTGAGATACAACATGACATGATGTCTTCCGGATGTCGAAGGGTTGTTAATAATTTTTGATCATCAGGATAAAATGACGTCAGTCTATCAGAACACCAGTGATCAGGTGACGTCATCTTCACCTGTGATCGCTGTAAACGTAAGTGATGTTGTCGTTAATGGGTGTAGGATTGTGAATTTTACGGGTTACGCCCCTTGGGACCATCCGGACGATTTGGTCAGTGCTGCTACAGAACAGTTGGTGGACCGCATTAAGGTCGCTGTTGTGGTGCCGATGTGCTTTTTCGTTGGTGGAATCGGCAACTTCATCAACATGGTGGTTTTCTTCAAACAAGGTCTGCACGAAAGAATCAACGTGTGCCTCTTCACACTGGGATTTCTCGACCTAGCGTACTTGTCCTTTGGTTTCTTCATCTATGGAGAGAGAATATCTGCAATGTTTCAGTCTCTGCCAAGGTTAGTTTTTTTTCTCTTGTTCAACATTGTTGTCGTAACGGAAACGTGATCCAACAAACACTCAAAGCAAAAGATCTAATTCAGCATGAAAATATGACAGATACACAGTGATAGTGCAGAGTTTTTTTTAGCACGATTTACAAAACACAGAAGGAGAGATTTATTTTAGCACGACAGATATCTGAACGTACAAGATTGCATAGTGCGAATATTTATTTACTGAGTACATATATCGCAAAATTATCATGTATACAGATTCTGTTTGCTCTCATTTTAAGTATGTTGACAAGTTTATTGAATTGCGTAAATACTCTTTAATAAAATCATCGTGTGTAAAAGCTTTTAACTTTCTTTCTCTTACTTGGAAATAATACAGAATAGGTCCTGTCTACGAGTTTGCCATCAACAATCACATGCTGGGTTTGTACGGCTTTTCATGGTGCCCATACTACATGGCTCCCATCATCGCATGCGAAAGATGTTTTTGCATTATGAACCCACTTCTTTCCAAGACTGTGCTGAAGACCAAAACTCTGGCCATCTTCATCGGCATCTGTGGCTTTCTTGTCACCGCCGGCTACTTCGTGGTGTCGGAAAAATACTCGGCGATGTGCGTTTATTACCCGCAGAGCAACTCGACCTTGACCCAGCTGACCACGAACGGATACTACCGCCAGAATAAGAAGATGGTGGACACAATAAATTTAGTGGTCTATGACCTGCTTCTAGCTGGAACTGGGAACATAGTTGTGGTAGTCTGCACTGTTGTCATGGCAGTTCATCTGAAGCGAGCAATAGCGTGGAGGGACAGGACATCGTCCGTTGTGTCAACCAAAGAGATCTTGTTAACTAAAATGTTAATCTGTCTGTGCATCGAAATCAATGCCTTCTCTTTAACTAACATTTCATTTCGGATAACTTCAATATTTAGTGACGATCTGAACGGAAGTGGGAGATACTACAACACGTATTTCTTAATCCGGAGCGTCATGGAAATGTTGTCCTTTGTGCACTCTTCCTCGCACTTCTTCATATATCTTTCATTTGGGTCAAAATATAGAGAAACTCTGAAAACAATCTGTGGCTGCCATGAAAAGAGAAAGATGCAAAACAGTGTGTCTACATTAGAAGATGTGAGTTATCATGGGAAAGCACATTATTAATCATTGATTGACACTTTGCCTAAATTTACTGTGATCATGCATTAGACCTTAGGAATTAAAATAATTCCTCGGTATATAATCTGTAGAATCTAAGTGTTGTAATGGCAGTTATTACTTAAGAAGAATATGGATTTTGCAATGTTGTGAGAGTTACTAGCGATGTAACTTAACTATATGAAAATTTACATAAATGAAAGCAAGCCGGTGTAGTCCTTTAAGAGGATTCTATGTCCTAAATGTTTGTTCTTAGTCACTTAGGCCAGACTGTGGGGTGTTTGTTGCTTAACAAACAAGCTATGTGCATATCAAGACAATGTTGCTTATACAAGGTTTACATGCTGCCACACGTGGGACTGCTGTCGTAACACGCGCTTCAGTCCCACTCAGTCAATCATACACACAGCGGGCCAACCAGCCTAGTACTCGGCTGGGATGCGAACCACCGACCTTCCGCCTCGGAAGCTGATGCCTTAACCACTGTCACAAAGCAACAGTCTGGTGTATTTAAGTGACATGGTCTTCGGGATAGAAAAGAAAAACAAAGCAGGAGAATGACCAAGCTTCGTCTTTGTCCTTTTCTAGCTTGGTACAGTTCCCATGGTCTTCAGGGCAAATTTCCAGTGCCATAAATGTTTGAACTTGAGGAAAGGGCCTACTTGACTTGCCACAGTATCTAGAAAGCTTTATCCGTGTGTTATGTTTCAATCTAACCCATAGCATACTGCAGCTACGGGTTTCGACAAACATACAGAAAATAATGATGAAGAGATCTAACGTGCTTCCATGATGGTGTTGATGAACGATGATAATGTTGTTCTCATCATTATAGAGATATAAACTTACAATATGCAATAGGCTTAGTAGATCTGAACCATAAATACAAATAACATGCAATAGATTAAGTAGATCTGAACCATAAATACAAATAACATGCAATAGATTTAGTAGATCTGAACCATAAATACAAATAACATGCAATAGATTTAGTAGATCTGAACCATAAATACAAATAACATGCAATAGATTTAGTAGATCTGAACCATAAGGACAAACTAAATAGCATACAATATATTTAGCGGATCTGAACCATCAATACCAATTTAAAACATGCAATATATTTACATTTCAATCTTAACTACAAAATCTAATCATTAATATATTTTCATATGATGACGATGAAATTATAATGAAGAAGGAGGAGACAACGATAACAGCCTCAAGTGAATGCAATTAATTTGTTTCCTATAATTTTACAGTGTTGAGTCTGACGTAAATCTCTTCTCGTGTTTATGGCTGCAGTCTGTCAACGCCAACATAAAATACACTTTACGTGCACAGTAAGATTTTTCGGATGACAACCCCAGCCTGTGATTTATCCCTATTTCTTTCTGATTCATATCCCCGTTAGTCATTTGGCAATTGCCTCATCGTCACTAATTATCTCAAGAGGTTCCAGCCTAGTACCCACGCTTACACAGTAGAATAAGACAGAGATTGTAATGTTACAACACTATTTATTTATGTGCAAGAAATATTTGAAACTGTTTCCGAATGTTCCACTTACACCAAACACAAGGGGTTAGTGACATATTCAATTTATGCTCCCATTACAACCCCACTCATTGCTGACTTCACCGACTGGCATAAACAAATGACTTTGTACTCGTTGACCCAACCAACAGGTGTCTTCAAAACAGTTCTCTGGCTGACCTCGCCATCTGGCGGCTTACCTGGCAACCTCTCAAACAATCAGTCCGTCAAACTAACCCTCTATGTGCCCATTTGCCAGCCTTGCTCGGACAGCGCAGAAGGGATGGCCACTCGAGACATGTAATATGATTGGATTTGTCAGAACAGATTGCAGGAGCTATAGGGCTCCCCCCTCCTACTCTGCGACCCCCTTCCTACCTCACGGGTGGCAGTAACCCTGAGGGCAGATCCGCGTGCCATTTTCATGGTTTGCACCCACAATAGGTTTACAATTAACCAGTCAATACCATTTTGTACTCTAGCAATCTCGAGTGAGCCCGTTGGCTCACTACTCAAAGATCGCTAGGGAAAGCCCTTACACTGGGACAAAAAATCTCTTGTTAGTCTGAAAACGAAAAATAGTTGGTAAATAGCTAATAGATTTTTTTTAAAGATACACAATGTATAAAACTTAGGAACTGACACTCAAGCTCTGGGAAGAGATCCTCAGAAAACAGGAAAATGACATACCTTGGTGAGCTCTGAGGTGTAAAGTGCTCTTTATTGCTGTTTGCTTGCTTTGTTCGGAGGTAAAAGGTTGCCAGCGCTTCCACCTCTCAAAACCCTTTATGTCTGTATTTGTCTCGATAGTTCATTCTATTCCGTCCATCTGCCTGTTCGCCTCCGCAATCTTCAATGTTATTCATTTCTGGCTTTTTTACTCAGTACTTTAGACTTGTAAAAAATGTTTTATTTTGAACTTATTCAAGAAATTTGAATAAAATGGGATCATTTTTTAACTTGCAGGTTCTTCTCGATAATTTTATTGTTTTGGTATGTGTGTAATACCTTTTCAAATGTCACAAATGTATGTAGCAAAGAATGTTGTGGAGGGCAATGAGCTAGTGGTTTCTTGGATTGGACTGCATCATTCCCCAACTTTGAATCATATCACAGCAGAGACGACCTGAAGGCTGGTCTGGAGCCTGAGGTGAAGAAAGAACAGCCGAGCTGTGTGCGTTCCTGAGGGTTGCAGCTTTTCCTTGGGTTGGTGGGGGAGGGGGGATTGGCGG
>SMGT01006633.1:138697-167324 GCA_004794575.1 Lanistes nyassanus
GGGGGGGGGGGGGGGGGGGGGGGGGGGGGGGATTTGATCTTTTTTCTGCCTGCCCTTCCTTGTTGTTCGGAGAAGAAAGCATTATTCCATCAGCTGGTGTGGTGGCATGCTTGATGCAATGTGCAGACAATTTTAAAGTACAGGTGAAGGTGTCCTGTAATCCTTTTCAGGTCATCGAAGAGTGGTGATGTTAGAGACCACTTAGGTAAGTTAGGTAATTTGTAGAGGGACAGTGTTTCCTCCTTACGATTATTTCTCACTATGTGAATGACCTAGTCTCGAGGGTAAGGACGCTAACTCGTGCAAACAAAGAGTTACTCCGCGTAAGAGTTTGGTGCTTTACAAAAACCGCTACATTTCTCACTTGACGAAACAAAAAAAATGTCCTATGAAAATAATGTATATAAACTGAAAATAATCTATTTACTATAAAAATAATAAACTAATAAACTAAGCATACTTAATCAGGGACATAAATAAAAGAAAGATAAATTTGAATCTTTTTATCAACTTTTATATAGCTCTTCCAGTGTGGCGCAGAGAAGGTCTTGCTCTGACTGCAAAAAACGTGTCCACGAGTCTCAGGACCAAGGTGTTAAAATCGCAATAAATGTTTTACATCAGACACTTCATTTCTTTTGTTTAATTGTAGTTTGTGTTCTGTCTGTGTGATGGTGTATTGAAACGGAGTTCCATTGACTAGGGTGAAATTTATTTATTTTCTGCTCCATCCTTTTGTTTGGTTGTGGATAGGGTGGGGGAGTGAGTGAGGGGGATGGGTAACGAGTGGAACGCTAGGACCGGATGACTTCTACAGGACGTGCTACTGGCCTGCAGACTAAAGAATACAACGCACTAGCAAATGTCATGACGGGAATATAAACAATTATACGCATTTGTTCGCAATGTTATACTATGAAGCAACATCTTATGACAAACGCTGAACAATGACCCATACGGACGGTTAGGTTATTGTTCAAATGGCGCTTAGAGGCAAATTGACATGACGTTTGATATTTCAAGGTAACTCGGAGAAAACCGAGACCAGTGAACGAAAGACAGACGGCGATGAAGAGGACACATCTAACGGATTAATTATTACAAAGATGAAGGTTTCATATTGTACACTAAATGAAATTAAAATCCTAAACAATGCGGTATGTGCATGCATGCACGTACAGATTTTGTCTTTGTTAAACTGAGATTTGGTTGTGCATTTCTTCCAAGAATCTTTCAGTGTGATTCTTCCTACAAACACCAAGGGGAAAAAATTAGATAATGTTAAAAAATTCCTTCTACTGTCCCAGCGTTCCTTGTCATGTCAGGCGGTATGTCTGCCAGTCTATCTATTTGTTAGTCTGTCAGCCTTACCTTCATCCATGCACCAATCGTTTTCATCAATCTGCAGTCCCCGCCCCCCTCTCCCGTCTTTATCCAGTTCACCTTCTCCGCTGCTGTTTGTCTGTCTGACTGCACATCGATTACCATTTTTGCTGTTAGTGTCTGTGTGGCGACGATGTACATCAACATGCCTCTGCTCAGGTTAATGCGTGAAATGTGTTTGTGCGCTCGCATAAATTCATGAGTACATAAAAAATAAATAAACAAAATACCTTTAATTTCTCCAAAATAGACTTTAAAAAAAGCTTCATAATCAAATTACACAAACCCAATTTGATTAAATAAATTAAAATTTAGCCATTCAAGCGCAAATATCAAATAAGTCATTGTTCTAACAAAAGATTCGCTTTGGAATGAATGTATTTAATCATGTGCATATGTTACAACTGGTTAAAGAAGAGACAAATTCTTTTATATACAATATGTTATTTTATGTAATCTATATGTGCGTATGAAGGATAGATTCCAGTGTATTATGTGTTGTGTTTGCATGCGCGCGCGCGCGCATACGCGCGTGTGTGTGTGTGCGTGCTGTAAAGCGCTGTGAGCTCGGTTGTGAGATAAAGCGCTATATAATTATTTTTTTATAATAATGATTATTGCCTCGTTCTGCTTACATCTGATTACATTCTGCAATATCTGCAATGCAAACTCAAGTCTACTACTAGTATAAACATATTCAAGATTTCGTGCTTTAGTTCTGTCGATAAATAGTTACACCAGGCTATTTTCTTCCTGCTTGTACATAAAAAAGTCTTGGTAAAATCTATATGTTTGTAAGGTAATAAAAACAGATTTGGGAGTTGAAGCTTTCTGTGATTTGCATTCGCTGTGATCCGTTCCTGAATTCCAAAGACCACTGACTCATTTCCAGAGATCAACAGCTAAAAGACTAGGAAGACGTCACACGTAGGGTAAGAGTACGACCCAGGCGACACGGTGTTATGTAACAACTGGAGAGAGGTACAAAAGCGAACGACTAGGGTCAGTGAAAAACGAACTTGTACATGGATAAACCGACCACCGAAGAGGATAAAGACGAAACTTTCCCAGACAAAGAGGGAGAACTTTGAACTTTGAACTTTGAACTTTATTGATTCCATCTTTATGTCACATCACGGGGATGGTAAAAATTCAATGAAATCGTCAGGTCGGTAGAGAGAGAGAGAGAAAAAAAACCTAAAAAGCCTGTCTTTAATATATACACATCTACAAATTACAAAAAAAGGTTCTCAAGTTTGCCTTGAATTATATACATTTATGACTATTACAAATGTTAACAATTTTTCGTGTCACAAGGTAGTCGTTATTTTTAACACGAAAAAGCCAACAGTAAAAGAAAATCATAATAGTTTTCAAAAAAAATTATATAAAACTAAAAAAAGTCGATGATCTCGGAGTAGTATGGATACACGGGTCGAAACAAGGTTCTTGCTGTTGTAACTGAAAAGCTTCGAGACATCCATCCAGATGATGAAGTCGGTTTATCAGGAAAATGTTACCAGTGTTCTGTTGACGTCATACCTACTGCCAACCACGTCAAACGGAAGTGACGTTCCTGACGGGTGTACAATTTTGAAGATGTCCGACGATCTTGTCAGCTCTGCCACGGAGCAAATGGTGGAGCGTGTGAAGGTAGGGCTTGTAGTCCCGCTGTGCTTCTTCGTTGGAGCAAGCACCAACTGCATAAACATGGCCGTGTTCCTCAGGCAGGGTCTCCACGAGAGAGTCAACATGTGTCTCTTTGCTTTGTCGCTTCACGAAGTTGTGTACCTGTCGGCCATATTTTTGTTGTACGCAGAGAGAATTTCTGCATTGTTTCAGCAGTTACCAAGGTCAGTAGTATTATATATTGACCAACAAAAGAAATGCAGTTGTCATATTTTATTGTGTTTCCCCCAACATTTTTCCTTTTGACGAGCCTGTGGTTGAATACTTGCTGTCGCCTGACAGAGTGTTGTCCACTTTTGCGTTTGTGAGAAAAGCCCGTGGAGAAACGTGTTCTTGTGCTCTGAACAGACAGAAAAGGATTCCACTGTTGGTATGGGCGTGCCTAGACAATGCGTACAACCCAGGAGACTATGGTATGATCCAATGTTTTGGACTTGATTTAGGCAAATGCTACCCCATGTCATCACACTGGGGCCTCCCCAGCAGTCTAGCTGCAAGATATTATTGGCAGCATACTGCTTATATCTTCGCCTCCAGATCCCCCATCCGCGTGGCTGATACAATACAGACTTCCATAAGCAAATAAAGTTCTCTGTCAATGTTGCCAGTTCCAGTTAAGATGTTGGTGGGCAAACTGCAGACGGGTCCGCCTATTCTGATCTGTCATTATGGATCTCCAGCAGATCGTCTGCAGCGCAGCCCGACGTTGCACTGTCTGCATGTTTAATTATCGGCCTTTATGATTCTCAGTATCGTTCCTGACTGCCGCACTGTGAAATGGATTCCGAAAAAACTGTAGGTAAATCATAAGATCGCACCTGCAGCACAACTGTGCATCTTTTTTTTCTGCCCAGAGAAACAGAGCACGTTCCTGCCCCGACTTTTCTCACAAAAACAAAAGTCTACAGTGTTAGGTCGAGGCCACAGCATGTTTTCAACCACATGGGCATGATAAGGAAAAATATTGAGGGTAAATACAATGAAACTTGCTCACTGCGTTTTTGCAGTGGGTCAGAATATTTTACGTACTGCATTTTTAAACCTAAGAAAAGATCTTGAGTCAATTTACAAACTTAAAAAAAAATTCAAGAGATTCTAATAACTCTTTCAGTTTACAAATAATGTATCTTAGCTATAAATACAGACACAGACACTGAACATAAGGCCAGTGATTTCGATTTTAGTCTTTCCGTAATTTTGTTTTCTTTTTTCTTTTTTTTTCTTTGCTATTTCAGAATAGGTCCGGTGTATGCGTTTGCCGTCAATCACCACTTGCTAAACGTTCGTAACCTATCCTGGACATCCGACTTCTTAATGGCGGTGATAGCTGTTGAGCGATGTGTAGGTATCGTAAACCCTTTGAAGTCTAAAACAATCTTAAAAACCAGAACTCTGGCCGTTGTTATTTGCGTCAGCTGCCTTCTAATACTTTCTGGCCACCTCCTGGTGACGGCAAAGTGGACGCCGAGGTGCGTGTACGACCCTAAGAGCAACTCGACCTTCACCCGGCTGACCACCAACGACTACTACCGCCGTAATAAGAAGGCGTTGGATATCTTCGATGGAGTCGTCTATGGTCTGTTTCTCTCCGGAAGTTTTAGTTTGACCGTAGCGCTGTGTAGTGTAATCATGGCTGTCCATCTGAGGACAACCGTTGCTTGGAGGAACAAGACATCGTCTGCTGTGTCCACCAAAGAACTTCGTTTGACAAAAATGCTCGTCTGCCTCTCAGTTCAGTATGACATTTTCCTAACTCCCAACCTTTCGATTCGGACAGCAACAATGTTTGTAGACGGCCTAAGCGGTGAGGAAAAATTCTACAACCTGTACTTTGTTGTCCGGAACTTCAATGAATCCCTGTCTTACCTGAAAGCTTCATTGCATTTTTTCATTTTTGTGTTCTTTGGATCGAGGTACAGGGAGACATTGGAGGGTATGTGGAAATTAAATAGAAGTCTGACAATATCTTTATGCGAAAGGTTCCTCCACACCCCCAGAAATTTATGTAAGGCTCGAATTGCAATACATAAGAATTACAACACGTTTATCAGCGTAATTACAGGTAAGAAATCATCACAAACAACTTTCAGTATTAACGTTTGCCCGGTCGCCTTGGGCAAAAACGTTTAGTTGGTAAATACATTTTCTTATGAATCCCCCGGATGCTTAATTAATTTTTACATTGATTTTTGTCCTACAAAGTAGAACAAGGGTATCTAACGTGCACTCCAAGAGCTTGTGTGGATAAGTAGTAAAGGTGCCAGGCTTATATTCCATATAATATATATATATATACTCTCCTCACAAAGAAAGATAAGCAACAAAGAAATTTACCTAGAGGTGTATATATGAGAACTTGATTGTCATCTACCAAATACAACAAAGCAATGAAATCGGTTTCGATATTGAGAATGTTGATGAACAAATCAAATATATTTCGAAAAGGCATGTGTACAGAGATCTCAAAGTCAAAACAAAGGTCAAGATAGCCCACGTGTTAGGCTGCAGTCATTAACAGCGAGTATGACCTCCCTCAGCCTGAATGCATACCGGGATACGCCTCAGCACTGAATTATCCTATCAAGATTTGCCTGAGGGGTGGCCCTCCAACGAGCCACCTGCGCTTTCTCTAGAGCAGCCTGGGTCTGGGTTCTCCCAAGCTTTACAATTCCTGTTCTAATGGATAAGGATTCGGGGAGCATGCAGGCTGCATGCAGGTTATTTTGGAGGATTCTTGCATTCACAAAACGTTCTCTTCTGGCAGTTAAGACCAAGAACGGTCTTCTGGGCTGTGGCGCTTGACTGACTACGATGTTTTTGTAGGCTTTGACTTATGTCTCGGGGTATGTTTGTGTTTTGATTACTTCGCTCGTTCTAACCGAACACTGACAACATAAAACCGTGGCAAGAACGGGGAAAATAACTACTGCGATCGCTGCCTGACTATACCGGCAGTCCGCGTAGGCGATACTTGCGTCACCCGACTTCACGAGTGAAACGTAAGGAATTGTCCGTCCAGCTGTCCACCTGTCTCTCAAGAATGGCTGTAGCAAACGACCGTCGGATGGTCACACTAGCCAACAATACTCAGACTGTAACTCGTACACCTTAACTGGTCCCGACAGGACGAACAGACCAAACTCTCTCTACGAGAATGACTGACAGTCAGGTGTGCCCTCAGGAATAATGTTGGCGCGATTTCTAGGACAGTCCGCTCACAGCTATTTCCTCTATAATACTCTAGAGCCACGGGCGTGACTGCTAACTCTCTATGCAGCTATTCTACTCGAAACGTGCACTCACTTTTCTCATTCACGATGCTGGACAGGACTACTGCAGATGTCACATCTCACTGCTCCCCGTCCCAGCAACAGTCCGATGACGTCCCAGCTCCTCTCTCTCTGACTGGCAAGACTGGCCCTCCGTGTTACTCGGTCGCTCGAACGACAAGTCGGCGTCATTAACTAGCCCTCCGTGTCCACGATGACCAACCACTCCAGGAGGATCGTGACACTCGTCTCCAGAAACCACTTCAGGACTTGCTACACTCGGCCTCTGATGACCACTTGAGGTACTCGCCGATTAACAATGTGGTGGTGGCGGTTATTTAGAGGGACAGTGCTTCCACCTAGCGGTGATTTCGCACTATGGGGGATGGGGTCCTATTACTAAGCTATGCACTGAAAGAACCACCAGACTGATGGCTGTAGTAAGATGGCCAGTGCGGACAGGCAGTTTAATGTTCGGGAGATGGCCGAATGGAGTTTGCACAATGTTTAACTCCAGAAAATAATCCTTGGCCACACCAGGATTTGAACCAGCACCCTCCATCAGCTAGTCCACAGCTCTCCCAACTGAGCTATCCAGGCCTCCCAACCCAACCAGCCGCTGATTAGCAATGGGCAATTACCCTCTTATATGAGCGGTCACAGTAGGTCAGGTGCGGGACTTTCGGACGTCAGCCGACGTGCCACCCATCCGTTCTGCGTGACCGGTTGAGCCGTGGTACGCGCTGCCCCCACCTCGTCCGGTCACCTCCTTTGCACCTTTGTGGGCTCATCTGCGCCCGAGCTGCGAGGAAACCAGTCAGGTTGTGCTTACTTCTGGTTGGGTGGACACAACACTGCTCTAACGAGCCGCAAATCACAACAATAAGGCAACTCCGAGTACTGTCCAGTAACTTGGAAAAGACGACTGGCTCTATGCATGACCCTTCTGTGGAAGCCCAAATGTCTGCCAGCAGCACTCTGTGAGACGCCTGCCTGGAACCTGAGTCGGTGTCTGGTGGCGCCTATTGTCTGAACTAACTGCTGTGTTCGGCAAGAGGCTGTGGCGCTTGCAGTATAGCTGTACCGCTCACAAAGGGAACCTTTTGTTAGGAAGCGATACAGAAACGGTAAGAGTGGCAGTGGTACACTTTGCGAGCGAGCTTCTCGTGCTGCACGTGCTGCCGGAGACAGTGACGAGAGTCTTTTTCACACGGGACGGTGCGTTTCCATCAAGCAACAGACTCAGCAAGCGCACGATGCGTTTTGATCACGTGGTATATACGATGTCGAGCGTGTGGGATTAACTTTCGCGAAGTGGGTCGTATTTTCTTTGGTCGGGCTGGCCTTTCCCATTCGTGTTTATATTGTTTATAAGGAATAGATTTCGCGATTGTGTTTGAAATTGTTTCAAGTACAGGAGGAAGGGGAGGCTGGGAAGGGTTAAGGGTTAGGTGTAGGATTGAATTATGGGGTGGGAGAAGGGGAGTGGTTAGGGGTGACATTATACAACTTTTTCGACTGCTCGGCATCGGTACTGCGACCACAGACAAAATTCCGTTTATCGATGCCAATGACCGAATAAAATAACAGTGCGTTCATTTTTTTGCGATAAACAGAGTAGCTGATTTAAATTTAATTATTTTCGGATACCAGACGACACTCAACACTGCGTGTAGGTGTCCCGTGAAGAAAACAGACCCAAAAGCGAAAGGCAGGGTTGTACTGTGGTGCTGGCGAATGTCCTGATAGTGTTATAGTTTACATTCCCTTTCTGCAGACCAGAAAAAAATCAACAAGAACGGGTTAAATTTCTGCAAAGGGCTCCTTGGATTGCTGCTCCAACTGATAATTCCAAGACTTGTTCTGCGTTTTAGCCCAGATTACTGTCTGCATGCATAGAAAAGAGAGTTCGGTTTGGATATTTGATATAAACGTTTGCTTGAAGGTTCTGTGTAATTGATAGACCGAGGCGTACACAAGCTTCTGTACTTCAATCGTACATGGCAACCACGTACGGCTACAACTGTGTGCTGACACGGACAGTGACATCATCAACGTCATGCCGTGACAGTACAATATTATCTTGGAACAGGCTGCAAACTTTCGATGTTAATGACAGTTTATAATTATATAATAGTCATGGCAAGTCCTTAGCAAAGGGTGTCTTTAGGGGAGGTGATGCCAAAAACTAGAGGAATAAATAAATATACACAATTAATTTTGTAACAAAATGAGTTTATCAAAAATTCATTGTGTACCTTGGACTGTAAAATCTAATTCTGAATTGTGTAGTGGTTGCAAATATGTTGTTGAATGCTTAATTTATGTTAAATAAATTATACGTTAAATAAATTTCATTTATGTTCAGTACAAAAGTGCATTATTCTATTTAGCAAGGGTGGCAGTGTGAATTTATTCTGTCAGCAAAACAACTCTAGCATTACCACTGCACTGCTAACATTTACATACTTTTCCTTCTCTGCTGGATTTTAGTCCCTACTAGGAATATTATGAATTACCGATTTTACCCAGTCACAATGGAAACACTAATTAAATCTGTAGTACAAGCTGATTTAATTTCTAGCTTGCACACCAGTGAAAACCAGGCATAAGTTCTATTAGTGTATAGTCAGGCATGATTTGGAGGTGGTTGGGAGGAGGAACTTGAGCTTCAGAAAATTGTTTCAAGTAAAAACATTGTGTTTGCTTGATGTGTTCAATTTATTTTACATAAAGCCTAGAGCCTGTGATATAATAATAAGAATATTATTTGTTGATGGTTGTCATTATTTTCCGGCAACAAATGTCAAATCTCTCAAAGTCTCATCGAGATCTTTGTCATAGCAATGTACCAAGAAATAAAATATTTACTTGTTTTGGTTTGTGATGTCATGGTCATGCTATTGTCTGTATTATATTGGTTATCAATAAAATACATATAAAAATACTTGTACAAGCTTGTAGATAAACGATGTACAAAATTGTACATAAAGAACTTCACTGGTCTTATAGCATTTCACAAGTCCTTTGGTTTGCTTTAAAATGAATGTTATTTGTGGTTTTATCATAACACCACCTGCTGCATCAGAACACAGTCAAATGTGAGACTGATATATATATACACACACATATATTTATATACCTTTGGTGGGAGAGTCTATGTAACACCTGCCACATCCAGATTCGGTTAAAATCAGAAATTATACTATACATAAACATGAAAATTGTGTTTCAGTAAATCTAGTGTACGGATGTACAAATCTGAGCACCATACAAGTATATTGACGACTGTAGTACCGATTCAAAGCTGAGTTTCAAGTGTGACTGTTACAAGTTGTTTTATTAGGCAGTTCAAGACTACAAAATACATAAAGCAAATAGGACCTGAAATGCCTAACACACAGTAAAAACACATTTTGAATGACTCAGAATCAGCTGAGAACGATCTAACACCAAATGTGTCACTAGTGTGTTGCTTCACTTACCAGTCAGAAAGAAGTCTGCTATTTGGATCGTTCGGTGAGTTAGACTGCAGATCGCCATCGTGCTGTGTGGCTCGTGTTGTGGTTTGTTTTGCGAGGAGATCTGAACTTGAAGGCCGGTATGGGCTGGACTGGTAAAGCCCATTTTGAACATTAATATCGTTAAAGGTGCATTCGTCCCTGTCACTAGTATTAATTCGAGTTAGTTTCAACAGATCTGTCGTCACTATGGCTGCGGAAGTGGCTCATTTTCCTCGCCATTACAGGCTGCCACAATCATGACGTCACAAGTTAATTTCCGCCGAGGACAGGAAGTGTGGCGATGTTTTGGGCGGGTAGGTGAAAATGTCCACGTTCATAGTCAAACATCTCTAAAACAGGTTCGAGAAATTTTCATGTGGTTTGCGAATCCTGTATATATTAAAGATACTTAACTGTTTCTTAAATAAAATATCTCGGTCGAAGTACTTCTTTAAAACGGAGAAGAAATCTGTACAGGCTGTGCGAACTTCTGTGTGAAAAATAATTTCTTCCTGTGACCCAGTAGGTATATTCAAACATGAAGTATACTCGCCCTTCACGGTAGTACAATTCAAGGAAATTTACCGGATAGCATAAGTTTTTTAAAAAGCCAGAGTAATCATTGTGTCCTACGAGGATTTATTTTTACACAACTCTTGAAATTAAATTTTACCACAGGGTACAATGCGCCCATCCCGTTTCAAGCAGGAAACCAAACTCCGTTTTTGTTGTTCCAAATTGCTATTACTCCGAAAACAATTAAATTTATATATATATTTTATGATGCAGCTTGAGACCTATTACATTTATAAATCTATAACGACAGACATGGCCAAAATGTACTGACGATAGACTATTATGTTTTCATTAGAACTCAGAAATAGAGATTAAACACTCTGATTCTGACATATTTGCTCTGCGCTCTTTGATGAGCTAGGTTGTATCAACTGAGACCTGACCACAGACTGCGATTTTGAGAGACAGCCCCTCATAATACGTGCGTGTAATTCTTTGTGTCAGCTTGACATCACATGTGGGACAGCGATCACATGTGGGACAGCGGCGTTAACCCTGCCCACCAGTATTATGATGTGAAACTTACTAGAAAGCTATCCAAGCCAGCTTACTTGCAGTTACGGATCAGCGCACGATTGCTAAAAATGTTCTGAGAGGGAAAGATGAAGGACTTACCACAGGGTAAATATCTCACGAGACATGACGTCAGCCATTTTGTTAAATTTTCGCAGCTATGCGAAGTACTTGCCTCTTACAGTAATGTGCATCAGCTCCATATACATATTGTTCGCATCAAATAATGATCCTATTCTCAGCAGTATCTTCAGGTATATTCGGGGCTGATTTCAATGATGTTGGATAATGACAACAAGCACATTTGACATGCTGACTCTATGCACGGCAACTTGTTTAACGATGGATGAGAAGTCAGAGGAATGAATACTACCCTTAATGAAATAATATAGAAAAAAGGAAGAAGGAAAGAAATGTCAGTATTCAGCAGGCACAAACGGATGGCAACAACAACCAGACCAAAATATTCACAGAGTAGATGGAAGAATGACTTACGTGAATTCATGTTAGTTTTGCGTTTCCCATTTTGTAATACTGAAAGAATCCCAAAGCTGTTATACCCTCATGGCGTGTCTGTTTTTCAATGCTTTTCACAAGCGTAGTGAAACTGTTTGATCTCTGCGATCTTTATGGACACGCCAACACGCTGCTATTTGCATAACGCACACTTCTGCGCTGTTTTCTGATTATCTTCATGTCCGTCCGTGAAGGAATTCCTTCGGTCATATTTACATTCCATAAAGAATTGGCAATTATGTAATTAGCTCATGTAATTTCCATCAAAGACGTATATTTTTCTTTTTTCACATCAAAGACATTTCTCAGCTTCTCAAACATTTTGCATAAATTAAATTATCTTTTAAAAAATTAGCCGAAGGCGATGAACAGCAAGAGAGGGAATAAGTTACACTGCTGGCAGAAATCTTCATTCTCGTTATAGAATGAATTGCTTTCTCTCCAAACTCAAATTACCCTGGGCATACATTACAACCTTTTTAGGAGATCGTACTTCTGTTTACATTTGATAATGTCTCGTTTAGCTCACAAGCTGACGGTGTTCTTCAAATTTCAGGAATGTTTGCTACAGAAACTATAGGCTAGTGCTATTGTCAACATGTGAAAACATTCTATGTCTACTTTTTGTAATTAGATTATTTTACACCAACATTGCTAGATTAGGCTGATTCTAATAGACTATTGTAAAGCCTCTCCCTGTTGACATTCAGGTATCTGAGCTTATATAACAGGCTGTGAAGGTGGAAGGGTCTGGAATCTGCAGTTGCTGAATGGACTCTACGCACTCTGGATCCCCAGCAGACGAAGTGTTTGGCGTGTTTTGTTTCTTTCAAAACGAGGCCGCACTGTCGTCGACTTTCCAGATGTGGGCTCGATATACTGTTCAGGTAAGAGCTTGTGGCGCAAGGTCGAGGTCACACACATTTCCTGGTCAAGAGACGTGTGTAACCCAGGGGAAACCGCTGGGTAGAAAAATGCGGTCAATGTGTGACGTAAATTCAGAAATAAGTGGTGAATTCTTGTATGTGTTCTGAGTACAGCTGTACGTATGGTATAACGATACTGTGTGTAGTCACCGTTACACAAAGTAGAATGTAGTCGCGAACACGACACCACAAAGTACAGACCGCATCACGACATGCGCACGTGCAAGTCTGTTCACGACATGCGCACGTCCAGGTCTGTTCACGACAGGCGCACGTCCAGGTCTGTTCACGACATGCGCACGTCCAGGTCTTTTCACGACACGCGCACGTGAAGGTCTGTTCACGGCAGGCGCACGTGCAGATCCGTTCACGACATGCGCACGTCCAGGTCTGTTCACGACATGCGCACGTGCAGGTCTGTTCACGACAGGCGCACGTCCAGGTCTGTTCACGACAGGCGCACGTCCAGGTCCGTTCACGACATGCGCACGTCCAGGTCTGTTCACGACAGGCGCACGTCCAGGTTTGTTCACGACATGCGCATGTGCAAGTCTGTTCACGACAGGCGCACGTCCAGGTCTGTTCACGACAGGCGCGGGGTCGTTCCTCAAAATATTTTATTAATAACACTGCTCTCTTCGCCCTGGCGTGATGGATGACAAAAGATCTGCTGACTAGGTTGGCCGTAATCCTATCTCGTCGCTGACAAATGAACCCCTGCCTACATTTTTAAGCCCTGAACTGTCCACCTCCCGTCAAATCTCTGAACCCTCTCAGGTATTTGTCCTCTTAGTCTTCATCCTAGTCTTTGTTCCTCCCTAGAACTCCCAGAATTTACATATCTAGCCTTAATGTTAAGGTTCAAATTCCCATGACCTGCACACGTGACTGTGATTAGCAGATGTACTCTGAGTAACTCCTATGTAGAGTTTAGATAGTTTAGATTATGCTGTGCTGTACCATGTGGTCTGTACATGGGTGACCGAGTGCTGGGAGGCTCCAAATAGTGTTTCTGACATTGCATGTCTGTCTGTCTGCAGTCTGTTGAGTGCATTGGAAGCCGATTCCTAGACCTGTCCTACGTGGGAAAATCCTATACTGATCTGTACTGCATCTGTCCCCTTACATAACATACATAATACCTACAGCCTAACGCGCATATTGTTACACATAGAACCTACAGCCTAACACGCATATTGTTACACATAGAACCTACAGCCTAACACACATATTGTTACACATAGAACCTACAGCCCAACACACATATTGTTATAGGTGTCCTGTCAATTCTCTTGCTATTGTCAGGAGTCATAGTCAGCAGAAATGACGTCAGTGCATCAGGAGAATGTTACCAGTGTTCTGTTGACGTCATACCTACTGCCAACCACGTCAAACGGAAGTGACGTTCCTGACGGGTGTACAATTTTAAAGATGTCCGAGGATCTTGTCAGCTCTGCCACGGAGCAAATGGTGGACCGTGTGAAGGTAGGGCTGGTAGTTCCGCTGTGCTTCTTCGTTGGAGCAAGCACCAACTGCATAAACATGGCCGTGTTCCTCAGGCAGGGTCTCCACGAGAGAATCAACATGTGTCTCTTTGCTTTGTCGCTTCACGAAGTTGTGTACCTGTCGGCCATATTTTTCCTGAACGCAGAGAGAATTTCTGCATTGTTTCAACAGCAACAAAGGTCAGTAATAATATTCTTCGTTTATTTAATTCCCATTCATAAATCTGAGGGAAGAGGTTTAAGTCACTGTACTTATATTAAAAACGAATTTAAAGACACTCTAATGATGCTCTCAGTTTGCATGTAACTTATGTTAGATGCAGACACAGACACACAGACACATACACACAGACACATACACATAAACCTATACACACAGACACACACAAACACATACATAAAGACATACACACGGACACAGACACAGACAGACACAGACACGTACTGATTTTGCTTTTCATCAGTTTTCTTTACTAATTGTTTTGCTTGCTGTTTCAGAGGTCCAGTGTATGAATTTGCTGTCGGTCACCATTTGCTGATTTTCCATAGCTTTGGCTGGACTTCCGACTTTATAACGGCAGTGACAGCTGTTGATGTATGCTTCTGTATCATTAACCCTTTGCAGTCTAAAACATTCTTAAAAACCAGAACTCTGGCCGTTGTTCTAGGCGTCAGCTGCCCTCTAATAATTGCTGGCCACCTGGTTGTGACGGCAAAATGGACTCTGACCTGCATTTATGACCCTGAAAGAAACTCGACCTTCACCCGGCTGACCACCAACGACTACTACCGCCGTAATAAGAAGGTGGTGGACGTCTTCGATGAACTCGTTTTTGGCCTGCTTTTTACCGGAATGTTTGACATGACCGTAACGGTGTGTTGTGTAATCATGGCTGTCCATCTCAAGAGAGCCGTTGCTTGGAGGAACAAGACATCGTCTGCTGTGTCCACCAAAGAACTTCGTTTGACAAAAATGCTCGTCTGCCTCTCAGTTCAGTATGACATTTTCCTAACTCCCAAAATTTTGTTTCAGACAGCAGGATTGTTTGTAGACGGCCTAAGCGGTGGTGAAAAGTTTTACAACCTGCATTTTGTTGTCCGGAACTTAAAAGAATCCCTGTCTTACCTGAAAGCTTCATCGCATTTTTTCTTTTTTGTGTTCCTTGGATCCAGGTACAGGGAGACATTGAAAGATATGTGCAAGCGTGTTAAGAGATCATGAGGCATGACTCTGTTCAGAAGGTTTCACCCCGAACCTTTTCTTTTCTCGATACATTATCTAGATTTAGGAAGCATTACAGCACGTATGTCAATACAGTAACAGGTAACAAGTCATTTAACACGGCGTTCGGATAGATTGGGATGGTAAACATGTCTACATGCCATTTATCTCCTCTCGGAGCACATTTGTGTGAACAGAGGGTTCGATATTTGCTGCCTCGTAATCGCGCTGTGGAAGTAAATTTACTTCGAACACGTGTATGATTTAAAATATTTTCAATATTTTTAAAGTAGAACTTTTCGAGCGAGTAGTCGTATCCTTGGAACTGATACGAAGTAAGGAAATTTACCCGACAGCACAAGTAAATCAAAACAAAAGCAAACGAATGTTAAGGTATTGTGATCCTTTATTTTAACGCAACTGGTGACGTTCTGCCAAAGATATAACGGTCAGTACTCTGTTCCAAACACATACCAACCATTATTTACACACTGTTCTGATCTTCTGTTATTCTAATGACAACGGGTTGTGTTCGCTAAAACTTAGGATCTCTGACTTTATATCAGTCTACTGAGATAAATCGCTGGCAGACATAACTAAAAATATCTTGTCAGTAGATTAATATAGTTTTGTTAAAACTCTAAAGGAATTTTGGGTGAAGTAGGTCCTGACCACAGAGAGGAACGTTCTCGTAGTACGTGGGAATGCAATGCTTATAATCGGACTGATGTCACATCCTGGACAGCATTATTTGTTACGCGAAATTTTAACTAAATCGATAGAATAAAATGCACATGGGCAGAGCACGACTGCTAAATGTGTTTTGACAGGAAAGTAGAAGGACGTACAACAGGAGTTTTATCTGAGAAATGAAATCCCCCATTATATATTGATACATTTTCAGCGCTATGTGAGCTGCTTCCTTCGCACAATAAAGTGCATCGGGTGTATATGCACATCATTTTTCGTGTCAAATAACGCTCCTGTCTTTTGTAAGCAGTGCCTTCAGAGGAAATTTACCGGAACACATCCATTCATTGGTGTCAGCATAGCTGAACTAGTTTTGTGGGCAGTCTTGCTATTGGTGCACTTGTACAGTTTTTTTCTAACGTATGTATGTTTGAGAACAGATGTAAACTCAGTGATTAATATACACACAGATAACACGCTCAATCACGC
Source organism: Lanistes nyassanus (assembly GCA_004794575.1). Taxonomy (NCBI): domain Eukaryota; kingdom Metazoa; phylum Mollusca; class Gastropoda; order Architaenioglossa; family Ampullariidae; genus Lanistes; species Lanistes nyassanus. The sequence continues at coordinate 154,979 of SMGT01006633.1, forward strand.
ACGCAGACGTACCCACACGCAAACACGTAGGCACCTATTCATCTATTCATTAATGCACTCTGCTAAGATGTATTTTAACAAACTTCACTACTTTGATCAATACACTTTTGTGTACAATGTTTGCCTCAGTTCCTCTCAGCCGGAAATGACGGAAATAGGTACGGTGAGTTACGAGTCGTGGGAGGACTCGGATGATCTCATCAGCTTCTACACGGAAGAACTGATGGACCGTTTCAAGGTCGGTGTCGTGGCCCCGCTCTGCTCCGTCGTCGGCGGGACCGGGAACTGCATCAACATGGTTGTGTTCCTAAGACAAGGTCTTTGGGAAAGAATTAATATGTGTCTCTTCGCCTTGTCCTTAGTTGATTTCCTGTACCTGTCGTTCATTTTCTTCCTGTACGGGGATAGATCTACTGCTCTCTTCCACCAGCTACCAAGGTCAGCAGATCCTTTTATCATCCCTATGGTAACGCTTCTTTCTGTTGACATGTATTGTCTAAATATGTAGTTTTTCTCGTTAAATTTCTTTGTAGACTGATCCAAAATCTTCGTTATTCTTTTCAGGTCATTTCTTCTCAAATTATATTTTAAAGTACTTTCGTCGCTTGTTCTTTCTAATGTTTATATACTGAAAACCAAAAGAAAGGCAAACTGAGGGAGTTGGTGATTTTAATTGAATTTCATCCTTTCATTTAAATGAGTTTGAATCGAACAATTTTCGAGAAAATAGGTACAGTGAGTCTTTGCATAATCTGTGTTCATCTGCCGTGCTGAAAAAGCTTTCAGAATAACCCAAACGTCCGAATTCAGAGTCCAAAATCAGCAGCGGGTGTGTCCCGTTGACAACGGCCTGGCACCTGGCGGGCATGGAGCGCGCCAGACGGTTCACCCCCACCATAGGCATGTTTGTGCGGATCTGTCTGAGGGCCTGCTCCAGCTGGCGAGCTGTTGTCGGCCTCGGCTGAACAGCGTTCAGCTCTCTCTGCAGATGGTCCCATAGGTGTTCGATTGGGTTGAGGTCTGGGCTCATGGAGGGTCAAGCCATCACCTGAACGTCGTTCTGCTGTAGGAAGGCCGTGGTGAGCCTTGCCGTGAGTGGGCGGGCGTTGTCATGGCGAAAGGTGAGGTTGTCGTGCTGCTGGAAGTATGGCACGACGTGGGGCCTCAGCACCTGGTCCACACAGACTTGTTCTGTCGCGCCGTTTCCTCGGCCAGGGCCGATGCTCTGGAAGACGATGTGGCCCATGAGTCGGTTGAGGCCAACTCCACCCCAAATCCTGATAATGGAGCCTCCCCAACGGTAGTGGTGCAGGATGTTGTTTTTGGCTGCCAGTGTGTGTGTGGGGGGGGGGGCTCTCTCTTCGCAAAAAAAAATTATAGTCTTGCTGCTTTTGTTCACGCTGCACGGATGAAAACCACTGTCCGACTTCAGAACGCCAGAAGGGAAACTTTTTTTGCGCCAGGCGCGTCATTATCAAGGGCTATGCTCAACAGACCACGCGACCTCATGTCAACCTCATTTTTGCTGCTATCATGTATGAAATTGCGTGAAGTTTGACTACTCCTTCCCCGTCTGTCAATTTGCGTTTCTTTTGGTTTTGAGTAAATATCCAGATAACATTCGTTGTTCGTTACATCATTCGTTATTTCTGTCAAATCTTCCAGAATTGGTCCTCTATACGATTTTGCGATAAACAACCATTTACTCGGTTTGTATGGCTTGGCGTGGGCTTCCGCATTCACGTCTGCAGCGACAGCCGCAGAACGCTGTTTCTGTATCATCAACCCTCTCTTATCTAAAACAGTTTTAAAAACCACGACACTGGCCGCGGTCCTCGTCGTCAGCTGCCTTCTCATGACCGCTGGCTTCTTCGTGGTGTCAGAAAGTGGGCGACGGTGTCTGTCTACAACTTTGATAGCAACTCCACCGTGACCAAACTGACCACGAACGGCTACTACCGCCGCAACAAGAAGATTGTGGACGTCTTTGATGGAGTTGTGTATGGTTTGCTCCTACTCGGAATCGTTAACGCAACTGTAGCCGTCTGTAACGTGGTGATGGCGGTCAGTCTCAAGAGAACTGTAGCGTGGAGAGACTAGGCGTCGTCTGCTGTGTCCACTAAAGAAACAACTCTCACTAAAATGCTGCTCTGCCTTTGCACCCAGTACAACATATTTTCTCTCCTAAATTTTGTTTTCCGCATCACCTCAATGTTTGTGGACGACCTTAGCGGAAGTGGTAAATATTTCAACACGTTTCTTTTTATTTTCAGTATAAGCGAGATACTCTCATTCATCAACTCCTCTCTGCACTTTTTTGTCTACCTTTACTTTGGGTCAAAGTACAGAGAAACACTCAAACGCTTATGTTTGCCTCGTTATAGGCGCGAGGAAACCAGTCGTCTTGACAAGACTGTGTCCTTAAGTTACACGGAAATGATGAATGATAACTAATACAAAATGTGATAGGATGTTTTATCGCTGGACAAAATTTTTCTTTTGTCTTCGACGTAATAGAGCTGCTCAACTGCAGTAAGAAAAATGTGAGCGATTTATTCTGACATATTTTCAGCCTTTTTCTAATCCTATTTCAGACTTTGGCTTCCATTGTTGCAATTATTAAGGTTTTAGCTTTAATTATCTTATTCTATTTCAGGTCTCAGAAAATGTCTTAATAACAGTGGGGTGCTTCTGACCGGTATTAATTAAAAATATACACGCAGGACTACGTTATCAATCCTTTATAAACATGGGTATCTAAATTCCGTATTGCATGTTCCGCATGCACAGTGCTTTAACGTGAACATTTTCAGGCAGCATAGTGCGAATGGTCGTCGTGTTTGTTCTGGGTTTCAGGGGAGATAACTCTAACGAACAACGAACGAGCAATTAAAAGGAAAACGTCTATAACAGAAACAATAATATAGTTTTGAGACTGACACAAATAGCCTAACCTCAAGCGAAACATAGAAATAAGAACATGGCATGCTGTAGTCTTTATGTCTTGGCTGTATATTGCCGTGGGATTTCTCTTGTGTTAAGAACTTATCCCGCATGTGTATACACGTTGAATACTGAGTCAGTGAGAGTTAGAGAATTGTTGCAGTATGTCCACAGTAGACTTATCAAGATCAGCTGTAGTACGCTTGGGGATAAGGTTTGCACGAGAAGCCGAAAATAGCATTGTGTCCGAAGAGGGAATCAACGCGCGAAAAATATTTTTGACATGATAACTCCAACAAAGATACTGGCAGCTAGCCCTCGGTGCACAACGTGTGCATACAGAGAATCCATGTTAATGAAGCCATTAACATGGATTCTCTGTGTGAAGAATAGCGCCGTTATAAAGAAAGGGCGGGCAGATCTTTTTGAGGATCTGCCAAGTTCCTTTCTTTCGGCCCTCTCTTTGCTACGTGTTTAGGTACGGTAAGCTCCCTTTAGGGCACAGGCGTCTGCATACGGCTATGTGTGAGCGCTGCCAGTATCTTTGTTGGAGTTATCTTTCGATAATTTAAGCGCTCTGTCCTCATTTGTTATTTATTAATTATTTTTGACATGGTCAAAAACTCTCAGTGTTGTACAAGAATGAATTAAAAGTTTCTTCGCAAAATCTTATCTTGATAGTCAGGTTCCTAATATTGATCTAGCTGATTAGGAAACTGGAAAATAAAGCCTCATAGCTTTCAAGATATTTCAGTATGGAAGACCATTGAAGATCCTTCTGAATGACTTAAATATTTTTTAGGATTCTTGAAATACACTAAGACTGCTGACACAGAAAGGTTTTTTGAAATAGTCTGGTTTGACGTTAGGAAGTCGGTTTCCAGTGATACCGGGCAACAAAGCATTTTCCAGTGTCGTCAGCCACATTGTCTTTTTCTTCTACTTAACTTTATATCAATGCATTCATGGATCGTTCGTTTGGAACAAAGGATCAAACGAAGAGACCTTAATACAGTCTTCCGCTCACACGAAAACTTCGAATTTTCCTGACATTGTGGACTTTTTCTAAACCGTCCGTGTTATAAAGTTCCCCACAGATCTCCTGCGGTTGCATTAGTTTCATGTTTCAGGCAATACAGTGGAAAGAAAGTTTGATGTGGTAAAGCGAGGACAGTTGAATGTGTATTTTGCTGCTTTGTCCTTAAAGCACAAACAGCACGTCTTCTCTAACACAAACAGTACATTCGTCCGAACGCAAACAATAAATTTTTTCAGCTCCCAAGCAAGAAATTTATCGTTAGAGCACAAACAACACAGACATTAACTGTGCTGACTGTATAGAGCGGCACTGATGGTGCTAACTTTCTGTCTTATAAATTTAAAACAAGGGAACTGGACCAAGCTAAGACATGACAAAGACGAAGACAATTTACATGTTTCGGAGCACTACCCCTTCATCAGGACGACACAAAAACGACAAAAACAAAAACAGAAGAAAAAGACTTCAGTAGATGTGGCGCATAGGCTGGACAGCAGGAAAATGACCAAGGGACAGTGAACAAGAAGGGTCAAAAAGAGGGGCATTCAACCGCCAGGTGGGCAGGAAAGGGCAGGGAAGGGTGAGGGTGGAGAGGGGGCGGGGTGGAGAGAGAAGCGTGGGTAAGGGGGTGTCAGTGTGGGAGAGAAGGAGGTGAGACAAAAGAAGAGAGAGAGGAGGAGGAGGGGTAAGGGGGTTAAGAGAAAAGGAGGGAGGTGGAGGGTCAGTGTTTGAGGTTGAGACCAGTGGGTGCCATGGTTCCAAAATGGGTAATGAAGTAGGATTCCATATTCTTCTTTGTTTTAAATTTAAGAAAGGTTTTTTCCTCCAAGCGGCAGTCACCTGTTTTTCTTGTATATTCCTGTCTTATACCTTAAACCATCGCATGTCCAATAAACTTTTATTTATGAATTAAAACAAGTTTTGCCCTCCGTATTGATTCGATATATTAATGCCTCTACGTGTGCGTAAGTGTGTGCATGTGTTCATTTGTTCGTTCATTCTTGTGCGTGCGTGCGTGCGCGCCCGTGTGAAAAAGAGAGAGAGAGATGATAACAGACATGAAGGCGAAAAATAATCACAGATTCAAAGATTTAAGGACTGCCGTGCAGACGTGCAGACGAAGATAAAAGAAGGCAGAAGACAACTTTCGTGGCGACCCATGACGTGAACTTGGAAGGATTGTTATCTTTTCTATTAAAAAAATCAGAATACAATAATAAAATGTTATCTTGGGGTCTGTCTTAACACTAGTTTAAAATGGCGGCGGTTTGTGAGTGCAAAGTCAGTATTCTGATGTAAGTGACCTCCACTTGGCCGATGTATACGAGTGATGGATCAGGAGGGGGCGGGGGGCTTACTGTTGTCTGCGATCACAAATCTCGTTGGCGGAGTGGTCAGAAGGTCTCCTGCGGGTTTAGCAAGATACGATAGTTACGGTTCTTGCCGGAGCTCTCAAACACAGCTGTACTGTTTCCTCTGCAAAGCGAAACCTCGGAAAGCTCATTAGCATTTCCTAGCATACGTCACTAACGCATGCGCATGGTGTGTTAAATCTAGCAACTTCTATATCCGGGGGCACTGCGTGCCTCTGTCAAAGTCCTTAAAATGCTTTCAAACAGCTTTTCTTACAGGTGTAGCTAAATAAACAGGATATTTCTGCTTTACCGTTGTGGGAAAAATAAAATAAAATAAAACAAAACAACAGAAAATGGAAAAAAGGAGACAATTCTATGCACAGATTTTATTAGGGTCAATCAGGTTTGCTTAGCGTATGTTGTACTTTCTACTGAGACTTTCAATATCATAAAATTTTTGCCCGTGTAATTGTATAATCCCTGATATTTATATACAAAATTATTTACTAGCACCGCTAAGCCTTTCCCAGCCAGCACACCAATATTGGTCGAATTTTGGCTTACTATATTGGGCGAATCTCGGCTGCCTATATTGGCCCAATATTGGGAGTGTAAATTGGCCCAATATTGGGAGCCGAGATTCGCCCAATATTGGGCCAAGATTCGCCCAGTATTCGGCCAAGATTCACCCACTGTTGTGCCAAGATTCGCCCACTGTTGTGCCAAGATTCGCCCACTTTTGTGCCAAGATTCGCCCACTGCTGTGCCAAGATTCGCCCACTGTTGTGCCAAGATTCACCCACTGTTGTGCCAAGATTCGCCCAATGTTGTGCCAATATTTACCTAATATTGGTCCAAGATTTGCTCAATATTAGACCAACATTCACCCAATAGTTCATCCCCCACCCACCTCAATATAATTGCTGGTGATTTGATTGGTATTGGGCTATTGCGTGTATTTACTGTAACTTTCCTCTTATCTTTTCCATTGTTAAGTGCCATGTCTATACACGTAAATGGATTATTACAGCAGAGCTGGCAATCCCTCACTATATTAAATGTAATGCTTTCTTATATGTATTTCATTTATGATCCTGAAAATTTATGTGAAAAGCTCTTGATTTTAAGTTTTAAACCACAACAATCTTTCATCCAAAAACATAATAAATAGCCACTGCTATCCACATAATTATTTAATTTTATAACACACACACACACACACACACGCCATACACACCCTATACAATATTAGTGTTTTATTAGTCTTGCACTTCATTCAAGTGTAGTTTTTCTTCTCGTCTCCTTTTTCTTCCCCCTTCACGATCACCTGACCCTGACAGCCACTGCCCAGTCAGTCTGTCAAGGTCAGCTATCGTCATTTTCTGGTATCGTTTAAATACTGCATCTGGAAACAAAACACAAAATCTAAATTAGTTGACATTAATGATGTGAGATCCCAGAGAAAGCAAGCTGCAATGCTGCACACCATGGGGAAAAAAGTATGCCTGTTGATATGATAATTACCTGATATTTGCAATTATAAGGAGCCCTGTTGTAGTTATGTATGTGCATACTACCTTTTACTTAAAACACGCCTGAACCATATATGTGCTTGTTGCTAGTAAAACTCAAAAACATGGACCCTTCAATGGCTTATGGGTTTGGGTTTTTTGGGGGGGATTACAGCTGTTCTGGGCATAAAAATAAACAAAAGAAAGCTGTGATAAGGGTTTCATGAGTAGGGTTATTAAGAAGATACCAACTGTTCCCCCCCCCCCCACCACCACATCCTATTCTGGACCAGGGTAAATTGTGTTTTCCTGTTGTAATTTGATATTATGCAACTTCAATTTTTTTTTTGGGGGGGGGGGTTTGCCTTTTGACAACTTATAGGAAGTTATACATATCTTCTTGCTGCATGGAGTGACAGATAAACCACAATTAAGCCCAACAGAAGCATAATAAAATTTAATACACAGTCTGATACTATCCATCATCTTACTTGGTGTAACACAATCTGTCATTGCATTTCTTACTCAACTAGTCAAAGTTGTTTTTATAAAAAAATGAACATTTGTTATGTGCACTTACCATAAATTGTGGCCTTCAGATTGGCTAGGCTGTTAAAGGGAAGTTTTCCCTTTCTTCCCTCCATGCTGTATAGGACAGCCAGACGGGACTGCAAGACTTCTTTAAGTACCCTGTATAAGCAGGCTTTTTCATTTTTCCCCCCAAACGTGGCAAGGTGAAGACTCTGAAATAGTGAATGTTTTCCTAAACAAGATGTAACATACCCAAAAATTGCCTTTAACTCCCAACGAACTTAATAAAAGCAGCAAGCACACCCATAAACAGCAGAATTGTGCAACCTGCACTGATTTTTCCAAAGAGCAAGGGGAAATGCATTCAGCTGGGAGACACCCTAAATCAACATACTGTAAAGATATGCATGTACAGTTAAGATTTTTTTGATGGCATATTACTACTAACAGAGTGTTGTAGGGGCTATAGTACAAAGTATGCAACTTTTATAAGCCGTTTTCATTTTAAAAAGTTTGTGGAGGTTTTACCATTCTTTCTTTAATACTGCCTTCAGCAAGCAGCTGGTTCAGTTCCTGCAGTTCTGTCACATTTTCCCTCTGGAAGGCCAGGCAGTAGACGGTTCACAACTGAACCCTGGCTCCCCAGTCTGGCCTCGATGCGGTCCGACTTTCCGCTGAGGATGTTGATCTCTACTTTACACTCCTCCACCCTCTTCAGTATACGCTCAAAAAAAAGGCACCAGCTGTTCAATGGTGAGAACTGGTGCTGATCCTAGCGGGGAGAAAAAGGCAAAGCTTTCTTAAGTTTTTTGTTATTACTTCCCTTCAGGTTTTCCAGGTCACTCCTCCTCTTTAAATAGATGTATATACGTAAATAACTTCAAAATATAAAACTGATCTGAGAGACAGACAGGAGCAGAAGGGGGAAAAGATAAACCTGTATGCAGAGCACAGAATGAGAAAGGAAAGGAACACTTTTTCACCTGGCAAGACAAATGCAATGATGTTCACGAGTGAAATATTTAAGCAATAACCATATGCATTGCAAAAAGAGCAGATAGCCCTCTTTCTGGAATTATCTGAGGTGTGTAGATATGTGTTCATTATCATCATGTTCCAACCAGGTCTATTTCCATTTTTTCCATCACCAAAATTTTCAGTGCGCAATTTAAAAGGACCATGTGGTGAATGATGTGATAAAGCAAACATAATTTGCACTACTGCTAATTTGTCCTAGGAAATTTGATAGGGAGAGGGGAAAGGGAAGTGGACTTGATTCTAAGGAACTCTGCTGAAAAGGAATATTACATGCTTTGTGTAGATGATATTAAATGGTAACAATTAAGTACAATCTTACTTTGAGCTTTCTCCACTGAAACCTCCTGGTCTTTCACTGGTCGTCTGCTGCTTGAAGAGGCATGCCTCAGGGGTGACCTCGACCTGGATCTGCTTGCAGATGATCTCCAGGTTATGAAAGCTTCTGACAGAGGTGATCTGGATCTTGATCGGCGCATAATTTGCTGCCTGCAGGTGGAGGATCTTTGTGGTGGTGGTGTTGGAGGTGTAGGCATGTGCGACATGCCTGGAAATCTGGCAGTTAAAGGCCTCTGAACTGGGGTAGCTCGAGTCGTTGAAGGCAGAGGCCTTTGAACTGCAGATTGAGAGGGTGAAGTCAGGGGCGATCTTGATCTGCATCTTGAAACCATGGGGTCTAGTGCTGAAATGCAGTGATCAAATGCTCTCATATACACCACAGCAATGGTGGAAATGTGTGTAGCCACTGAAATCATGCTTGATTTGAATTTGTGAAAGTAAACTGGATGAAAACTAGGGAGGTTCTGGGGAATATTCCCAAGTAAAATTTTTAAAGTCCAACTAGGTGCAATTTGGAAACAGAGCACAGATTAGTGAGGAAAAAAGAGGAAAATGTTTCACATTCCAAAACAAATGTGACAAAGATGCTCTTAAGTGAAACTATATATTTATTTTAAGAAACAATAATGTGCATTTGCAAACACAATATTGTGAATCAGCGGAAATTTATTCTGGGGAAAAGAAAGTGGACTTCATTTCTGAGGAAATCCACTGAAAGGAAGAAAATTCCGTGCTCTGGGAAATTGAAATTAGTCCTTTTCCAACTTAAAAATAATCCCCCCCCCCACCACCAAAAAAAAACCCAATTCAATAACAGAAACCGAGGCTAGTTAAACATCAAGCTCACCATAATTACTGTGACTATGCGTAGAAGTAATCATCACATTATGAAGTTTTTGCAGACATTAACACTGAAATTGTGAGACATTCCAAGCCCTGACTCATTTTATTAAAATTTAATGGGTAAAGGGTAAATGTGGAGGATCATGAGACAATGTCTTAGGTAAGTCTACCTTGGTGACGATCCGCTTGAGCCTTGTGTGCTGAAGTGGCTGCTGGCAATCTTCCTGTGCGTGCAGGTGGTGGAGTTCTGGGAAGACTCTGTACAGGCGATGATGACTGAAAACTAGCTTGTGGTTCCACTTCCATGTCTTCGTGCCTGTTTTCCCCCTGGCTAGGGCTCCTGAAAAGTATGAGCACAATCAAGATTCACTGAAACTGCCATGCAGTGTAACTTCCACTGGGTCATGGAAACAAAAAAATATGTGAAGATGTTTACATTAACAGGGATGAGCACATATTGTAGCAATTACATGGTGTCACTTGTGTATGCGGTCATCAAACTAAGTCTATAGGCATTCATCAGCTGCATGCCAACAGACAATAACTCACATAAACAGCATGAAGACACAAACTTGACAGGTCCACACTCAAAATTAGCGTTCATTCAAAGCAGAGGCTTAGCTTGTTTGAGGTAAAAAAAACCAAATGCAGATATGCTTCTTGTTCATTTTGGAAGTAATTTTTAGTCAAAGTTCAGACAATTCAGACAAACATTCACACTTGTAGTTGTGGGTGCAGGCAGGCATGTATACATCCTAGCAAACACTGAAAATGCAAAGATCAAAACAGATGAATCAATTACGTCCATGTGTTTGAATGCACATAAACCTTCTCTCTCACCCAGGGCATGCACAAAAACATGAACACTGTTTTTGCACAGTACATATCAAAAATCTGTAACTATGAATATACAACAGGACAGGTGTGTTTTCAATAAAAATAAGACAAAAATCAACAATCACCATCTTTCTGGGGGGCGATGCTTTCGTTTCCCCTCAGTACGACTCTGTGAGGGATTGTCCGACAGACTGCTAAGTTCGCTGTTACTGAGCGCTTTGCACAGTAACATGTTGACATTTTCAAATGTATCTGCCATCAGGAATGATGCAACACTTAGCTCTTGTACACAAACAAAATGAAAAGCAGTTGTAATATCATGGTAGCAACAGAAAACTTCCATTCATCCTATTTTTGCGCATCTGTTTCCAAGTGACCACAGCATCCATACTAACATTAATACTGTAAAACCGTAACTACCATACACACATGATTGAGGCACGTCATGCACAGTGCTTTTCAAGATCTGGCTGTAGCTGTGCACCTTCCAGTCTGTTCCAGGCGCTCTTTTGCTTTTTATGAGCAATCGGATGTTTCCTTGAGCTCTCCTAGGCCAATAATATTGCTTCGCACCATTCATCAGAATCCATTCATCAGGCACAATAGTAGCCTCTTTTTCTCCGGAGGCATTCAATGTTTCCACGATATGGAGCATGGTCTTTAAAATAGCACAAACATAATAAAATAAACTAAAATCACCTACAAAGGGAAAGGGGGACCTAATTTTTAAGACAAAAACCAACCCCTCAAAACTCTTAATTCCCATGCTTGCAAAGCTATAGTGACTTACATGCGGTTGTGGCTCAAGGGAATGAGAACAAATTTTTCTTTGTGTGGAAAGCAGACATATTTTTTCTGAATCTTACTAATGTTAGCTGTGTCAAAATTTTCAGCAAGTGCATATGCATATACAATACCCAGATCTGAGGAGTTCAGCGGATATTCAAAGAAGTCACAGGTCTTGAGAAAACGCTGTATTACAAGAAATCGATCTGCAGCATCTTCAACGGCTAAAATGTTGCGAATTAAATAAAAGTGACCATTTATTTTAATACAGTTATCCCCATTGACAACTGAGTAGAAGAATCCCTGTAGTTTATCTGGGCATACTGGATGCACTGAGCTAATCCCACAGGTAACGGACCCAGCTTGTGTTCTTTTTGTAGAATACAATCATCATACTGTTTATCTTTTGATACCTGATGGCCTCTTTCTGCAAGTCTTCTGACAACTTGTTCTAAGGGATACTGGGGCTTGCGCACAAGTTTTTTCAAACTGCCTAAAAAATTCTCAAATGGAAATGCAGAATATGTGTCCAGTGGTCCAAAGTTTTTCACATCCCCGGCAAGATGAGTGAGCCCATGAACGTTATAGACTAAAAATCCTGGGCCATACAACTTTGCAGCTTCCGTGACAAACATACAAAGAAGGCTATGCGCATAGTCAGCATGACTTCTCCACAGATCAGGGTTTCCAAGACAATGAATGCCAACAAACAGAAGAAGAAAATGATCATACATGAGCTTAGGGATGTTCCCTGTCAAAGCTACAATACCACTGTAAAGCAGGAACTGTCTGAATTCGGTGGCTTTCCACCTTTCAATTTCACTTAGACCACGACATTTCCTTGAGAACTCTCGGGGAATAAAATCCTTAAACAGTTCCAGGGAGCTTGAAATTTGCTGGATAGTGCTAATTCCAAGCCGGATGCCTTTGCTGACAGGACTTTTTAACCAAAACCAAAGGATTCTCCTGGTGACACCTAAGCATACTAAATGCATGTACTCCAGCGGAAACTGGGTGACCATGCCCACAGAGAGCCGACTCAGGGGAGAAACGCCATTTTGATGAGTACCATTGTACCTCATTTCATCAAAAGCAACATCTGTCCGAGAAGGAGCATCAACTTCAGG
>SMGT01006633.1:167351-180067 GCA_004794575.1 Lanistes nyassanus
CTCAACCATACATCATCCTTATACACAACCCCACTCTCGCACTTCACAGAAATAGGTAAACGTACAATACCGTGGCCCTTCGTGAATTATCACCAGCCGCAGTACGCTCTTCAATGGGTCACCAAAAGTTCAATGGTTCTGTCAATGTTCTCCTGGTTACCTCCTATGCCTGTCTGTGTCGTAGGTTGGTATATTCTTGACGTGTCCTCCGCGTGTCGTGGCGTAACTGCTGAAGTTGGCGACCCTCGCACTATGTGGGTCACCGCCGTTCGTCTCAGCTTCACGGTTACGAGTTCATCATAACTTCTTGTCAAGAAGACAATTCTCCTCATCAATCACACAACCTATGAATGGCTGGTAGTCCCACAATCAGATGTGTCACCATAACCTTTTCACGATTGTCCTTTGAGGCGGTCGGGCAGGCGGGCTGGTCTTTGGTGTTGATCGACTTCCACACGTCGTTCACGCTCCCCACGAACCGGCTAACACCTTTTACCGACACTCGTTCTACGGTATACACTGATACCGGGCCTGGGCTAATTCTTAGAATGAGTTCAGTACTTCGAACCTCAATCTACACATCTCTCGGGTCAGACGGTTATCTCGCACACGTAACCTTACCGCTAATGATCCCTCCCGTGACTGTTCTTGCTGTAAGAAAATACTGCCGAGACTTCGACTCACTGGCTAACTACCACTGACCGGTAGAATTCCAGAAACTAGTCTATCAGAACACCTCCTGACGTCTATACTCACAAATGTGGTGCAGTCTTAACTTCCTTCGCTCCAGTCACGTGTCTCATTACGGTCACTCTATCCCCTCGATTGCCACAGTCGCTCCAGTCGCCTCTTCCAAGCCCTTATATACTACCCGGACTGTTCCTCATACAAACTAGTGTGGGCCACAACGAAGGCAACGGTTCACTGTTCTAGAAAATTTTCTCCCGAGCCTTCGGTCCGAGGGATATCGGCTTTTCTGGTTGGCTGACCCCTCTTGTCCCCCTGGCTGCGATTGGACCCGGCCCTTTTGCTTCTTTCGAGTCACTACGGCCCCAGCGTCGGTCAAGCTTTTGTTGACCTAAGGTCAAGCGTTGCTGTAAGGTCGGCCACGGTTGGTCGGCTTTTCTATCGTGCCTGTCGTTTGTAGGCTTATTGCCCGAGGTTCGTGACACGGGGAGTTTTCTGAAGAGTTCGTGGATCTTTTGGCAGAGTGGGATGATAATTACGCAACACAGACAAAAGAGCACCAAGTGCCACAGCAGTAATATTAAAGGATGATGCCCAGATTGCAAGTTCCTCTGCATGACTAACATTCACATCATCTTGGGAATCCTCTTCAGAATCAGAGGAATGCTCATTTAGTTTACCAGCTAGTTGGCTATCAAACTCATCCAAAAAACATCTCCATTCAGCATTATCAGGTATAGTTGTGATTTCCGATTCCTCCTCACATTCTTTGTTACCAATACTTATACTATCACCTTCTATTTCTACTTCCTCACTGACATTCCCATTATCAGCAGAATTACTGCTTGGCTGTGCTTGAGGAACAATAGCACTGCCGTCCACTTCAAGTAAATCTGCACTACCAGCTGACATGTAATGCAAGCCGTTTTCACAATACAAAGAAAATCTTTCCTCTCCCCCTGCACACAGTGCAGACGGCAAATCTTTCTCCACACTTTCTGTTTGATTCGCAAGTCTAGGCCTTCGTGCCTCCATCAAACACTCGGCCTCATCTCGACTATAATTTCTTTTTACTTGTCTCCACTTTGAAAGATAAGAGTTGCTCATTTTCATCAATTTAAAATGACAGATAACTGACAAAGCGAATACAATTATAATGATCTTTATGTATACCGTGTGAATGATGATGATTTTAGACTTCTGCAGTGAAACGATCTTTTCTCTGGTGCGAATCAGTGTAGGTTGATCTCGTGTTTGAATCACGCTCCTCGATTCAAAGGGAGGCTATTCTTGATAATCACGCATGCGATTGATATTAAACACAAAGAGCATTTGCCTTTTGACAAATTCAGTAAATTGCAAGCTAAAATATATAATCATTATGCCTATAATTAAACATAATTTATAAATCATAAATGATTCTAGTGTACGTCGCATATACTTTGCAAATGCCACTACGTTATACGATTGGCCATAATGTTCGAAATCCAATTTAAGTGACTTGTCTTTAAAAACAATGTTTAGATCATCAGGAGATATAATTTACCACTATTAAACTTTGTAACAAATTATTGAGTACTGTTCGTGTCAATCAAAGACTGACAGTTATTCTAAATTAGCATCCAAGATAACCCGGGCAAATCTATTCTTAGCGGACTCGACGTACGGCTGGCGAAAGGTGAATCTTGGCCTTACATTGGCTTTACAATATTGGCGTCGCACGCGGCCGCGCGAATCCTGGCGAAGCCTGGCGCTACGCTGGCCAGTGTAGCGCCAAGATTCCAAGATAACGCCAAGATTGGACCAATATTGGACCAATATTGTGAGCTGGCTGGGTTTGCGCTCGAAGGAAAGGAATTAAAATATATTTTGCATCCCCATTTGTATTGAATTAGGCGTTCTGGACACCTTACAAAGTGCCTATCTTGTAAGTAATACACGCATATTTCTTTTGCTTGAAGAAATATAATTCATCATCTCGTTTTCAGGGTCTCAGCCCTCTACAATTCATACTGCATAGAGTACAGTAGGTTCATCCATAGAGCATCTTCTAGGTAATAGCATACGTTTATCCATAGACCATCTTCTAGGTAATAGCATACGTTCATCCATAGAGCATCTTCTAGGTAATAGCATACGTTCATCCATAGTGCATCTTCTAGGTAATAGCATACGTTCATCCATAGACCATCTTCTAGGTAATAGCATACGTTCATCCATAGACCATCTTCTAGGTAATAGCATACGTTCATCCATAGACCATCTTCTAGGTAATAGCATACGTTTATCCATAGAGCATCTTCTAGGTAATAGCATACGTTCATCCATAGACCATCTTCTAGGTAATAGCATACGTTCATCCATAGACCATCTTCTAGGTAATAGCATACGTTCATCCATAGAGCATCTTCTAGGTAATAGCATACGTTCATCCATAGACCATCTTCTAGGTAATAGCATACGTTTATCCATAGACCATCTTCCAGGTAATAGCATACGTTTATCCACAAAACCTCTTTTAAGCAATGGTAGAAAGGAATCACATTGGCGAAAAAAAAACAAGAGGCAGGACTAATAGTTCCAGAAAGCAGAAAAGAACAGAAAAAAGCCTAGAAGATTGGGATGGACCGATATCTCTTGCTACGAGCGATACTCAAGGAGAATGCAACACTAGAAATTAATGCCAAAATATATATTAAGCGTAGGCAGAAAAGACATGGAGAAAACACATTTCTTGCTGATCTGTTTAGTGAGGAAAGAAACATACATTAATAAAAAGGAACGCATGACTGCCGCTCGGAAAATAAATCTAAGTTTTAACAGAGTTTTTGTTAAAGTTAACAAAAACGTACTGAGCCAAGCTACATTGAACGACACAGACAATCAATCAGCAGTTTCGGGGCATTACCCCTTTCTCAGGACAACACAACCACAGACAGATGGAGACAAGAACAGGCAAAGACATTGTTCGGTAGTCCATACCTTCTGGTTGCATAACCGAGTGCTGATATTTTCACTGTTTAAAAAAAAAAGCAAAAAGTTTTTCCACCCAGAACCAGAACTCACCCGTCAGTATTACACATTTACACGCACGACAAACACAAGCGAGAGGAGACACCTCTAACACACTCCCGGACGCACCCACACCTATGCAAACTCGATCACACGTAAAGTGAGCTTCACTAAATCATGACTATACAATACGTACAGATATGCACGCACGCACGCACGCACGCACGCACGCACGCACGCACGCACGCACGCACGCACACAAGGTTCGTATTTCCAAACATGAATGTATACGCATATATATAATTATATGTTTCATGTAACCCTGATAAGTGTACCGGGAATCTCAGTTCCATAATCTTACTACTCCAGTATATTTTCTCGGGATCTTCCAACATTGACACAATTGTGAAAAGTATAACATTCTTCATGAAATCTCCATGACTGTACTGGGAATCACTATTGCATTTACCCCAGCAGAAGTGCTTCTTAAGCATGCTGAAATCCCGGAAATGACCTCCAGCCCACCGGAATCTAATTTTAGAATGACCTTACGGACTGATTAGTTCCGAGGCTATGTTGTGGCCATATTTATAGAAAGTTTCGTGCACAGTCAATGCCCGGTGTTTTTTTTAAAATGCAACTTCTCCTTCCTTACTTTTGGCTTGTTTGAGCATCTACCACAAATTAAATATATTACAATCTCGACGGGTCTGTGGTGCCTTCATTTAATGATCAACATTTTCCCTTAATTTTTAAATAACTGCTATGTCAATGAACACGCACTTGCATGATAATTTCTTGAAATAAGAGGGTTTGGAATGGGAGGCTAAAACGACCTTTTCACATCAAAAATCTGTATCAGATTTATAAAAAAATAAATCTAACCTTTACGCCACTAGAAAGTGTTCTAACACAAGCGTGCACCCGAATGTAGTGTGTGTTCTTGAAATGGCAAGTGAGTGTTTGTGTATGCGATGGAGGGAAAGCGAAAAAGATAGGACAGATTCTGTGTGGTGTATGCGGCTAATTTTCCAAGCTTTTGCTCTTAAACAGCGTGTGTATTTGATCGAATGTGAGTGTGGTGTAGTTCCCTATCTCTTTTTACAGTGGAATTTGTATCTGTGAGTTAATTTTCTTATGCCGGGTGAACTATGGTTGTTTTGTGGCCTCTGTGTTTTTTTCCTTCTCTGAATACCCCCGTGGGGCAGGGGGGGGGGGAATAAAATACTTGACTTGGTTGCAATAATGATTTTTAGTGTAGGTGCCACAGATTGATGGCTGTCTAATTCTCGTTCAAGGTTCCACTTAGAGTTAGGAGGCAGCGAATTAGAAGATGTATCGCTATCCTTTTTGATAAGTGTAAGCAAGCGGAGAAAATTATTATTAAGTCTGACCTCAGGTTCGTGCTAACAGAGTATCCCAGGGTTCCAATCTGGGAAATTGTGGCTTCGTCTGTGCCAGATAAATCGAGAAGATGTGACCTCATAATCTGTGCTGAAAGTCCCAGCAGTCAGGGTGCTTCCAGGAATTATGCGTGGAGAACTGTACAACATCGTTACCGCCGCCGTGTTTGTGAGATGAAGAATTTTTTAACCGTATTACAAACGTGTATTAACCTCTTGATTATTCCTCCTAGCAAAACACGCATGGGCGTGATTTCTGCATTTTCATCCACTTGAGCTTCATTGCGTGTCCTTAAGGGTCGTGCGATGGTCAGACAAGGTTGGTTCTCATGCATCGATCTCAGACATCGACAGACCGTCTGGTGACAAGAAGATTATTTCTGTGTTAAAAAAAATTAGTGGATTGCGCGGGGCCCTATAAAATTACAGCATCGCGGGGAATCTTAATGAGCTGAAGCTTGTTAATGTCAGCGCGAAAAACCTCGCAGACGGTAGAAGTGGATTCCAGAGTGGGGGGAGGGGAGATGGTGATGATGGTAGGCTAGGTAAGTCTGTCTTCCCCTGCCTGTCTGCCTGTCTGCCTGCCTGCCTGTGTCTATTTCCCCAATTGTGATTACAAGTTGCAACTGGGCGTACGTATAATAAATAAAAAGTAATAAACATCACACATTGCAGAGACAATTGCCAATCGATCGGCTCTTTGGTCCCTCGGCTGGTCGGTGGATCAGGGAGTCGGTGTGTGTGTGTGTGCGCGTGTGTGTGTGTGCGCGTGTGTGTGTGTGTGCGCGCCTGTGTGTGTGTGTTTGTGTGTGCGCGTGTGGGCGCGCTTGTGTGTGTGTGTGTTTGGGCGGGAGGCGCGCTTATACATGCTCGTTTGCGTAAGCATACCGGGGTGAAGTGAGCGAGAGAGAAGGAAGAGAGAGCTTGAAAGGTGATGCCAGGTGTGACTATGGAGCAGGAGATAACAGATTTGTTTGAGCATGGCTGTGATAACAGGCGTGACGACCGAGCTCGAGATAACAGATGTGTTTGTGTCGTGTCGGTGAAAATAGACTCGGTGGACTCAACAACTGGCAACAGCGCGGCCAGAAGAAATACCGCGATGTTTTCATTTCTTCAGACCCCCCCCCCCCCCGAAAAAAAGCTCGACCATGTACAACAAAGTAGAGCAACCACCCCACCCTCCAGTATCGACAGTGACAAATACATGTAATGCAGACGACAGTGACAAATACATGTAATGAAGACGACAGTGACAAATACATGTAATGAAGACGACAGCGATAAATACATGTAATGCAGACGACATTGATAAATACATGTAACGCAGACGACAGTGATAAATTCATGTAATGCAGACGACAGTGACAAATACATGTAATGAAGACGACAGCGATAAATACATGTAATGCAGACGACATTGATAAATACATGTAACGCAGACGACAGTGACAAATACATGTAATGCAGACGACAGTGACAAATACATGTAATGAAGACGACAGCGATAAATACATGTAATGCAGACGACATTGATAAATACATGTAACGCAGACGACAGTGATAAATTCATGTAATGCAGACGACAATGACAAATACACGTAATGCAGACGACATTGATAAATACATGTAACGCAGACGACAGGGATAAATACATACAATACAGACGACAGTGATAAATACATGTAATACAGACGACAGGGATAAATACATACAATACAGACAACAGGGATAAATACATACAATACAGACGACAGGGATAAATACATACAATACGTACTCTTCCCGTGTGCATCGTAAGTCCATGTTCCCACCTTTTTCGCCTTATCTGTAGTCAGCTGGTATTTTATTCTAGACTAAAGAATGAACACGTCGTGAAAAGATTTCATCTTGTAGTTGTCCCAGACTCCAGACAATCAGATCACGTGCGTTTCTGCACAGCTGAATGCGTTCTCCCAGGGTTGAAAAAGGCTGTGATGTATTCATTGTCGGCACGCGATGCCCCTAGAAATGGCGGTAGCAGACTTTCCCTCGACTTTTCGAGGAAAGTACATACCTGACATCAGCAACCGCCAAAAAAACTAATAGCTGCGTTTTCGATCTCCTTCTCCTTTCGCCAAAACAAGGCTGTGCTGGGACTACCTTGGAACTATCTTTGGACTCTATTTTCGTTTTATTGTTCTATTGTGGTCTCCCGTGCACGTAAATGTTTGAAAGTATCAGTTTTTGTCAACATTTTATTCAAGGTTGCCTGATGAATATATCATCGCTGTGACATATAGCCTGGCAGGGTATACCCTGATCTGTACACGATACAATGTGAAATATACTGCAGGCAGCCAAATTCATGCTGCATGGCATCAAACAATGATAAAAAATAAACAGAGATCACTTTTACAACAGAGAATTTACTCTGTGAACAATAGTCTTTCTCTTCGCCACCCCCACCCCCCACCCCCACCCCCGCCTCTCTCTTGTAGTGAATTAAACTCAGTTGTCTTAAACAAAATTAAAAGGTTATGTTGTTTTTCAGTAGTTTTCCTTAGTATAGTTCAAACTTTTAGGATACAGATCACTTCAAAGGGGTATGAACTGAAAAAAAAAACAGAGAAAGTAATTTCTTTAACATTATATTGAAAACGCTACCTTCCCTCCATTGAAAAAACTTAACTAGTTTCCATATTTTCTTCCTTTTATTTGAAAATTTATGCAACAATGCATTTCCCTGTATTTCCTGTATTGCAAATCCTCTAACTGCGCGAAGGTAGTCATCTGGTTGGATACAGTTTCATCTTTTTGCATCTGTTTACGCTTCGCCTTAAACATTGAGATATAATTCCTAATACGATATAATTCCTAATACAATATAATTACAACGAATAACAACTACAACTAATTTTCAATCTGAAGATACTCTTGTCCGCATCCGCAACAGACCCAAAGTTCTCTGGTAATCACCCAACGAAGTTCTGATCGATTTATGGGTCGGCTTCATGTGGGCGCTTCCTGTCACGTGATTTCCGAGCCATAGGAAGCAAACTCCTCAAACCCTGACGTTCTTGCGAGACGAATGAGTTATGGGATGGAAAGACAACGCCTGACTGGCTCAAGAGGTGACAAGGTTTGCTATACTCGGTAACAGACAGCTAATAGAATGTAATCTAGATCACCAAGGTTTGCTGTACTCCATAACAGACAGCTAACAGAATGTAATCTAGATCACCAAGGTTTGCTGTACTCCATAACAGACAGCTAACAGAATGTAATCTAGATCACCGAGGATGTTTTTCCCCTAAGCCTCCTACGCGACCTGATCGCATTGTACAGGGGACACAAATAGTTGTTCCGAATGACCTGCTTATAAGTTTGCTGTCATGTCTGCACGCCCACCCACACGCCCACCCACACGCCCACCCACACGCCCACCCACACGCCCACTTACAACTCCTGCTAAAAGACAGTCATAAAAATAGTCTTCCTGTTTATCTCGTATACTAGACAAACGCTTATAAAGTCAACAAACTAATAAACACAAAATAAAAAACCCTAAGACACTTACGCAAAATTTTCATCACTATTAAGAATCTGCTTTTCTTTTCTTGTTATTGGTGTATGCCTTACTTTTGTGTACCAAGATGCTATACTGTTTTATAAGTACTTTGTTATTATTAGCATTTGATGTACGGATTTACGTTATTATACTGACCTGACTATTGGATTGTACTTCATGTTATTGCACTGTAATGGTTTTAAAAAGCCCACCCCCCCCTCCACCCAGGACTTAAGGATACTTAAAGAAACAAAACAAAACCATAAAACTGAAAAACCGTCTTCTCGATGTCAAAATTACCAAAGAAGGAAAAATTGTCGTTTACCTACAGCAGCCACCACCCATCGCACAGCCACACAGGCCAGACATCCTGCGAGATCGTCAGACAGCGTGCACACTCACGCAGTCATTAAATGGGAGAAAGTCTGCGACAGCAACTGCTGACTATCATCCACTAATAAAACTCAGTTACGCTTATCGGGGAACAGTTGGAGGGGGTGGGTGGGGGTGGGGTGGGATGGGGGCCCCTGATTACGTTTTCGTTTGTTACGGAACTGCTAAAGATGAAGAAGAGGAAGAAGAGAAGAAAAGAAACGTGGAACAATGATCAGGAAAGGGACAACGAGGTGAGGTCAAAGCGGAGGCAGGGAAAGGAATGTGACAAGGGTGGGGCTGCGGGTGGTAGAGACGGATATGAGAATATGAATAGGCGGGGGATTGTCCTTCAAGAAATTTGTCGTTACCGGACATCTGAAGAAATACTGAGTTCCGCTGACGGGCCTGGCTAAACCAAACTACGCAAGCAGTCCACGGACAGCTCGTCGACAAGACAAAGGAATGTGTATACTTCTGGACAGCAATTACCGTTATATCAGGTTCAGTTGCTAGGCAACCCTGACACCCAGCAGCCGGACCGCACCGCGACCACGGGAGATCATTCTTAGTTCAGTCCGCCGTATATTGCACGGTTCCGTCCCCTGTCAAACTGCATTCTCATCTTATCTCCCAAGTTAGGCTTTCCGGGTAAAATATTTTGTCACGATGGACCGAAAAGTTTCTTTTCATCAGCAAAAGGAGAGGAGAATAAGGGTACACACCTTCAAGACGGACTGATCATACTTAAGGCACTTACTGGGTCGGTTATGTATTGCTATAGAATTAGACTAACGAAAACAGCGCATGCTACAAACTAAATGGTCACATCTACACACTACATATCTACATAATACGTGTCTACATGATATATATCTACATACCGCATATCTACGTACTGTATATTTATATACGTATCTACATACATGTGCTACATAATACGTATCTACATGATAAATACCTACATACTAATATCTACATGGAACGTATCTCCCTGCTACATCGCAACATGGTACATATCTACACACTTTATATCTACATACTATAAATACATTTTTCTCAATAAAAGAATAGAAATGTCTAGAGCTGAAAACATGAGCTCTTAGAAAAAGAGAAAAAGAGGTACAAATGTTCCGTGGGAATGCTGTGGAATCATCCCTCCACCCAGACTCCTCTAGTACTTTCAAATCTAACCCCAAGCCGGACCATCAAAGTCAAAACCAGATATACCCCCAGACGTATATTTGAGATATCCCAGAATCCTCCCCACTACCCCAAGGGGTAAATCCACTATAGGAAGAGAGCAATGCTAGGGTACTCCAAAAATACTTCATTATGATTTCATTTTTTATGGGATTTGAACAATGTCCTCGTATTAGCATAGTGAAGAAGGTGAAATTGCTATGGGGGGGGGGGGTCTTCTCGGTAATTTCAGCAGTTATGCCAGATCTATCCCCCCCCAACCCAGGATAAAAATTAGAGAGGTTAACCATGTGTTACATTTGCATTAGTCTGTCTGGAGAGAGCGTTAGGATTTGCCTGGGGGTAGTGAACTGCCTGTCCCTGGTACCAGACTCTGGGAGTCTTTGCTCGATGACCAGAGCAGCAGACGTCAGACACGACTTGCGACTCCAAGACACAGTGGAAGTGTTGACCGAATATTCAGACGGGGCTGGGGGGTGGGTGGGTGGCCAGAGGTGTGTTATGAATGTGTTCATGAAGACAGAGTGGCGAAGCGCTAAGTTTAGTCTGCCGCTCTGTTGATAAACGGCAAGTGACCGCTCGCGAGGGGAATCTCCATTGGTCTCTGTCACTGAAAAGAATGTACCTGACCAACTGCAGGACACCGCCCATTAAGTAAGGGGGAGGGGCGGGGAGGCAGGAATGGTGGGGGTCAAAACCTTATGTCTGTTCCGAAATATAACGATTTATAGCCACAAATATGAGCAATGACCTATTACGCTGTGTATCTGATGAGGTATAATGATTTCAATGGCGTATAACGATGCGATCTTCTTTTTTCCGACTTTTACAACATTTATGTGATGTACCTGAGTTTATGAACACTTTTACATTTTCCTAATATTAGAATAAAGTAGTATTTCTGTACAGCGTACATGCGCCATACATTATCTCGCCTCTCTCTCTCTCTCCCACACACACATACACGCACCCACGCACATAAACAGGCGCGAGCTCGAGCACTTACCTATACACATACGCGCAAATACACATATACAGGCACATGCGCGCATTGACATGCACGTACACGTACACACATACAGACCCAGACGCATTATGCGATTACCTGACCGCCCGAACCCAAAACCAAGATGGCAGGAAAGGAGACGATCAGTGGACAAGAGGAGTTCGGAAAGAGTCAGCCAGTCCCCTTGAACTGGCCGCTCTGCTGATGCCGTCAGCTCAAGTCCATTCGCTGATGAAGCAGTCGTCTAAACAGCAACACGCGGGTCCGCGATATATTCACTTAGTTCCGAGGGGGGGGGGAGGAAGGCTGACTAAAAATAGAAAAGGTCAAAGTGCAGTGAATAAGTGCATGGACACAAATGCGGAAAAAACAAGGGTTTTGAAGCTTGAACATTAGAAACTAGTATTTTTTAAATGGCAGCGGGAAAAAATTCCCCAAACCACTGACTCTCAAGCGCAGATTTCTCTCTCTTAATCTCCCATTCCTCACATTTCCTCGACATCCTTTTCCAGGATATGCCGACAGGGAGACTTTAGATTATCTGCTTGTCTCCAGCCGGGGCTTGCATGTGGTCCTTGTTAGTTTGAGAAGAATATTTACTCACCATCAGGGCTCGGAGATTTTCTGCATGGTCAGGCAGCTGTCTCAGAAATCCCAGAAATTCGACAAAGATGTAATGGTCCGAACGGTGTTTACTATGGCCTCCATGGTAATTTACACTACCATGGCCTCCATGGTAAACACCGTTCGGACCATTTTAAAATATATTCTATTTCCCGAATCAACTGACTGCACATTCCAGCTGTTTGAAACCTGTATGAGTTCTGTTTAAACAAATAATTAAGCATGAGATGTTCGAGTTTCAGTGCAAACTCATCTGTTGGTAGCTTGAGCTACAGGTACTTACGAGACAAAATAGAAAAAGGCTTCAACAAATCCGAGCTCTTTGAATACAGGGGCCTTTTATCCTTTAACAAGCAAATGGTCTCCACTGAATTTTTCGGCCACTTTTCTTTCTTCAAGTAAAGTGACGTATAACAAATTGGGTTTTAGTCAGGTTTCTAAGCTATTGGTGATCCATTGAGGGAATAAAAAATAACTATTGGTGACATAG
The DNA here is from genome assembly GCA_004794575.1 of Lanistes nyassanus. Taxonomy (NCBI): domain Eukaryota; kingdom Metazoa; phylum Mollusca; class Gastropoda; order Architaenioglossa; family Ampullariidae; genus Lanistes; species Lanistes nyassanus. Next base: position 179,699 of record SMGT01006633.1, read on the forward strand.
ATTTGGAGCTAGTAACACTACGTTTACAGTTCTGCATTATGAAAACACTTCTAGAATGCCTTGAACTGTGAATGTTTTGTGACAAGTTATTGCACCATAGAAAACAATGATAAAATATATTGTTTGCTTTTGCTTTTCTTTCTTTCATTCATTCGTCGGCTCTCTCTTCTTCTTCCCTCTCCCCCTCCCGGGGAATGGGGCGAACCCAACGCGAGGGTTTTATGATAAGCGGCAGATGTCCTGTTCATCTCTAAAATAACAGAGGTCTGACGTCTTTAGAGTTGTGTCCATGGCCATCTTTTGCGTGCAGATATTACTCTGCGTGCCACTGTATTTATGTAGGATTTTGTTTTCTAATCGCAACCCCCG
>SMGT01006633.1:191257-202030 GCA_004794575.1 Lanistes nyassanus
AAGTTAGATCAATTCAGGGTTTTTACAGAGGGGCAGATCCAAGGACTGATCTGAGCGGCGACACCAGGGATGTGTTGAGCCGAGCCCTGCTTCCAGTGAGACTGACTAGGCGAGATGGTGCCTAGCCAACGGGAGCAATACGACTGTGGAGGTGGAGGTGATGTGTTTACCCACCTGCAGTACTGACGTCGGCCTGGGTGCCTTGACGGTAACTTCGTTCCTGCACACGTCTTGAAGTACGCCAGAACCAAGGTAGGAGTGGTAAATTATTCCCTCCGGAACAAGAGAGACTTTTTAAGAGCGAAGCGAAACCGAACAGTTAGGAGAAAGTCGGACGACGATCAGTCGGTGGACGTCAAGAGAAAAATAAACAGAAACATTATCGCTCAGTCTGAAGTGACAGTATCGAAGAATATCCAGTGAAGGTACTCAGACACAGTCGATACTTAATATATTATCGGGGATTGATCGAAAGTGACTTTTTGTTGCGATGAGGATGTGTTGACGAAGGACTGTCACGAGCCATTAAATGATGTGTTTGTTAGAGAGAACGGATGTCATGTACATATGGTACTGATTTGGTGGAGTTCCATGTACTGACTAGGTAGAAAGCTAGGAATTACTTTTTGGATTATAAACAAGCTTTGCGTGAGGCAAAAGGTTAGCGTGCGGATGTGGAGAACTAGGTCGATGTGGATGGATGCGAAGTTAAGTGTAGTGTGAAGTCTGTCGGTGAGATATTGCGAGTGATATTTGTGGTTACGTTGATTGTTTGGGAGATCTGAGGGAGTTGAGAAATTATACCTGGCTGGGGCCTCGTTGAATTTTCACTGCCGGTCTGGTGTTGTGTTTTGTACGAGTTTTGGTAGAAAGGACACCCCCCCCCCCACAAACCCCTCCTGTCTCTGATGAGTATTACTGCGGTGAGAGGAAGCGGGTTGTGACATAAACCCAAAATAACGCACAAGTCACCACTAATCACCAGGACTTTGGCTACCCCCTCCCCCCACCATCGCTCACCAGCAGCGATGCGATCGCGCCAAGGGTCCTTACAGTCGGTAACCATGCCACGCCCTGTCATGACCATCTGGAGCCTGACATCCTCTGCTTAACTACCGCCGGGTTGCGACTTAACTCTAAACGTGTGTGTGTGTGGGGGGGGGGGTTTCAGCAGAAGAATGTGCAGCACTTTTTCGCTCTTGTTCGGCTCCGCCTCCAGGTTGAAGTTCGCTCGTCGAGGGTTCAGACTGCATGGCTGGCGCTGAGGACAAGAGATAGGCCTCTCTCAACCCGCAGCCGTAACCAAGGTTACCGTGCCCGTGAGGAAGGTTCCGCTCAGATGTGTGAGGGACTACCTGCCGTTTGCCTATTTGGCAAACACTGGGAAATTTTGGCCAAGAAGATGGCTGCCCGTGGCTGGAAACTGACGGCTGAAAACTTTAGTCCAAAAGCCTCACGCGCCCTGCGAAAAGTGCCGCCGCTTGGTGCAGCATGTGTAAACCTTTTTTGCATATTGCCTTAACGTTTTATCAACAGGTTCTGTCACAGAGAAACTGACATGGTCCACCCTCCTACTCTCCTACCCTCCCCTCCCACCCACCCCCGACCCTGCAATCCGCATCACCGAACCTAGCAACAGTCCTGCCATTTAGCCGCTGGGAACTTGTTACGCAATTTTCAGGTGTCACCTCAAGAAAGAGATGGAACTGCGACTGCGATCTGTGTATTTACGCGGACATGAGTAGAGGTGCGTGTGTGTGTGTGTGCTTGCGTGCGTGCCGGGCACCAAAAATTAATGTATAAGTGCGGCTGCTTGAGTGTACACTATTTTGGCCAAATTCTCAGTGCATTAGTCAGAAAATGCCATAGCAGCACGATCACTTTCTCAAAAGTGTGCGAACATAACGAGGAAATACAGGTTTACTTTCGTCAAAGTCAAAATTTTATCCCTGCGTCAGAAAGTGCATTTAATCAAAAAGGAAGCACAGGTGGGTCCTTTGTCGCTTTGAAATTGTGTCACCGGCTCGGGTATGCGTTTACGCACTGGTTCATGTATGTGTTTACGCAATGGCTCCTGTATGCGTTTACGCACTGGCTCGTGTATGTGTTCCGCACCGGCTCGTGTATGTGTTCCGCACTGCCACATGTATGTGTTTACGCATTGGCTCGTGTATGTGTTTCGCACTGGCTCGTGTATGTGTTTACACGCTGGCTCTTGTATGTGTTTACGCACTGGCTCGTGTATGTGTTCCGCACTGGCTCTTGTATGTGTTTACGCACTGGCTCGTGTATGGCATGTGTTTACGCACTGGCCCGTGTATGTGTTATGTACTGGCAAATGTATGTGTTTACGCAGTTTTGGGCAGCGTAACACGTGTAGCCAGCTGAACCCAAGACAGACCTCCGATGAGGACCGCATATCTGGCGTAGTGTGGACTTGCTTCCTCTCAAACCCAGCATCCAGACTTAGAAGGGCTGCAGTAACCCAATCAGAACAATCTCCTCAAGGCCGCCTGGTGTTTAGGTCGGGGTCTGTGTGCCACAGTGGTCTGGCATAGACCCGCGCGTGCAGAGCTGGAACTAGCTGGGTCAAGTCTTCATGAAACTCTCTTCATCCGCCAGCGTAAGCAAAGCCGACTGTGCTATTGTAGTTCGGCAAGACGAAGGGATTTAAGCGTCCCAAGGCCGAACGATTGAATACGGAGGCTGAACCAGGAATGAAGGGCATCGTTATGTGTCATTCTTGTCCTCAGTCACAGCTTGTCTACTAACGGTACGTGAATGGGTCGGCAAGCGAGAACATAACGGTTGACAATGCATAAAGTGAGATAGGTCATTAGATCTTCCTTCTCTCTCTACTCATCCTCCTTCCTCTTTCCTGCTCTTCTTCTTCCTTCTCTTGCTCCACAACCACCACCTCAGCCACGTAGATCTACTCCCCTGCTTTGTCCACCGCGACTTGCATACTCTCCTTTCTCTCCGGCCCCTGTGCCGTCTTCTACTGCCTCATCCATCGGACTTCTTATTCCATCTTCTTGCTGCTGGCGCGCGCACACACACAGACACTCACACACGCACGCACGCACGCACGCACGCACGCACGCGAGCGCACGGATGCACGCACGGGCGCGAATTTGCACATTTCTGCTGCAGACCACGTGAAAAAATAAACATAAATTTTTATATTCTCTCTTCTCGTCTTCCAAAGGCTGTGCGAGAACCCCAAAACTGCCACGTGAATTGGGTGCGTATTCGCCCAGCCATGAAACAAACGAGAGATAAAATCACGGACCCACTTCCTGTTTTGGCCGAAAATTGTACCCATTGGCCAGGAGCGATGTGATTAAACAATACTTTTTACCTTTTGGGCGTTCGGAAATCTTTGGAGGGACCTGACTGTCCTTCCTGGGCGGAACTCCAATTCTAGTCCAAAAACTTCGTAAGATCCATCATGCCCAAAGCCAGATGAACTTTCCTCTTCTTCTTCTTTCGACCCATCCATAGTTTGGATAAGTCTGCATTGCGAAGGTCTTCAATGAATGAATGAATGAATGAATGAATGAATGAATGAATGAATGTACTAAAAATATTTTAAAGCAATAAATAAAACGTCTAGAAAGAAAGGAAAAAAATACGAGAGAACGAAAAGAGGAAACTAAAGGTCAGACCAAAGAAAAAAGAAACAAAACTTAAGAGCAAACTAACAAAACAAAACGAATGAAAGATAAACGGAAAGAAAAAGTCAATTACAAAAGATTAAACCAACAAGCGAAAAAAATGAGTAGAAGACGGAAGGACAAATAAATTCACGACTGTTCGTCAACCTAATGATATCCCGGCCCGCATTACGAAATGCGTCAGAGAAATATATTCTTCTATTCCGGGCCCCAGCGTGAACTTACAAAGGAAATACACAGTCACACTAGGGAGTAGGATTTTTGTACATTTGATGAGCACGCCGACATCGTCACCGATGTATAAGTTGCGTAACTTCCTTTTTGCACTTTGTCACCTACCCAAACACACCTACAGTCGTCTGCTTGCGACAGGACGCATTTTACCCACGTCACATGTTTATTGTGAATTGTCGTAGACTGCAGCTGTTAAAGAGATCTTAAGTACGCTGAGTTGAACTACTTTTGTCAAAAGCCGTCATAGTGAAATATGTAAAGTGAAATTGTTTTGAGTGAGTGAGTGAGTGAGTGAGTGAGTGAGTGAGTGAGTGAGTGAGTGAGTGAGTGAGTGAGTGAGTGAGTGAGTGAGTGAGTGAGTAAAGAAAAGTGAGAAATAATACTGTGCTAATTTAAATTTGCTCTGCCTAAAGCCGTTCTGTTTTCCTTCAGAATTTATAGAGTTATTCTTTCCTTATGCCCATTGTCAAGTCATAACAGCGAGGTGCAGTACGCTTTGGAAGCAGAGAATGTGCAGCAGCTAATTATGTAAACAAACAAATAAACAGCACGCGTCGGATTGCAGACACAAAGGAATTTCGGTATCTCTCGTGAAGGCTGTTGACCTTTGCATTGAGAACGTCATGGGCTGACCCCAGATAACCACAGCAACTTGGAGCAAGGGTCATGACCCCAATCTTGAGGACGGAGCCTGTAAGAGCTGCAACTCAAGACGTTGACTGCGGCAAGGTCTAACTCAGTGGTATTTTTTCTCTATTTGCCCCGTCTGTTGCTCCTCCTTCTGCACCGTGAGCTTGCTGTCTGTAATGTTATCTTCAGTTATTCCTCTTCATCCTCCTTTCTAAACTACGCGGTTCCGCCGCTGCTGATAGTGCTAGCAGGGTCAAATAATGAAACGAATTTCAGGGATGATTGACTTCGAAAGCTGTGTGGGTTTTGTTTTGTTTTGTTTTGTTCTGTTCTGTTTTATTTTATTGTTGTTGTTAATTTTGTTGCAAGATTCTGTATATGAACAAATCTTTTTCAACACTCTGCAAACTGTTGTTGGTAGGTACCTTCTGAAACTACACACGAGAAACGGGAAGCAAATAACAACACAACGACAAACTCCAGCAAGCGCTGCGTAAAAGGTGCGATCAGTCAAGAGAAAATGTGTTAGAACCTTTGGCTAATGAGACTTTACCCCTTAGGCCCACATCGCCATGCATTATTGGGGCTAACCCCGATAGTGAAGAGATGAAATCCCTGGTCAAACCGTTTCTTCTGACACTGCCTTTGTGGGGGTTTTTTTTTCCTGACTGTTTTCTAGATTTTGTCTGACTGTAACTGGAGCAAGGGCAACCCTTAGTCGCTGAAATAATTGGCTGTCTCGGGGCTTATCAGCTGGCTTTAGAGACCCACACACGTGAGCTTCCTGCCTGCCTGGGCTCACAATACCTTCATTAAGTAAGCACTTTAGCGTTAGCTGTACATGATCGCAGTATTGCAGAGCTCACCGATCGCGCTTCCTTGTTGAACAGTAAGGCCCACGTGGCATGCGAATTACACTGCAAAGCACTTTAATGATGAAACATAATTGAGAAAATTTTTGTTGATTTTTGTCGGTGTTTTGTTGTTCTTGTTGCTAAAGAAATATCTGTCAAATGTTTTTAGACCCAGGGTTGGATCGCCTTGGCATCTGCATCACTTTTGCATTACATAAATATGTTCATAAATCTCACAGGTCAACTGGCTTTATGCGTAGTCCTATGAATGGAAAAATAAATGCGAACAGACACGTAATCAAGGCATCGGTACATAGAGCCAGAGAGCGCACGCCTGCTACATGGCAGACACAAAATCTTACTTGCAAAACAAAACTGGCTGTAAGGAAGTCCTCCGCCTGGCGAGAACTGGTGGACAAACTGCAGCAGCAAGACAAGGCGGGGTTGCTTCAATAAAAAGAAGTCGAAGACAAAATTGAAAACAGACGAAAACGTTTTAAATTTATGCAGCAGTTTCTGTAGTCTGGGTGGACACTTAAATAATAATACACAGTATAGATAGTGACGTGAATGGGGGGGGGGGTCGGGACAGGGATGGGGAACCACGGGTTGATGAAGAAAGCGATGAAGGCCATGGATAGATAATTTTGTCCTGGCCCCGTGTGCACGACAACAATAAAAAACTGATTCCTAGTGGCGGATATTCTATAATAAGCTCCTAGAATTTCCAATGTACGAAAACCGAATAGCCTATTCTTCCATCCTTCTTCGGGAATAAGTAATTTGGTCGTCCCAAGAGCGAACTTCTTTTTTCCAAAGTTCTCTCAAAAAGCGTTTTCAGAGAAAAGGTCCGCTAGACATACTTGATGATTTAGACATATTTAAAAATATATCTGGAAGAGCTGACATTTTGGACATTGTAGGTGAAGTTCATGCTGGCACAGAAGTTGTGAATCGACATGGACCACTGTTATAGGTCAAGGTCATATGCCAACTGCTGGCACCCAGTGTGCTATTTTGCTCCAAGTTTCAGGGTGACTAACCCAGCAATGCAGGTCATTTGACTGCCAGTTCTTTAAGCAGAATTTCAACCTCACGACTGGTTGTGCTGGACCTGTTTGGTTTGCGGAATCTTTCCTGCCAACGCAGTGATTACATGGAAGTAGTTAAGTGCTGACCATGCGCATGCGCACTCAAGGAGAATTCCCGCCGTCTTAAAATAACTCATTGAATAGTTATTCTTTGCCTATTTGGGCCTTGCGCATGCTGAATTTTATCCCGGTATAAGAAAGGAATTGCTGGTTTTTTTTTAAATAGTGGCTATTCGGGTATACATTTAGTACCGATTACATGCATGCGGGGCCAGGAGATAGCTAAAGCAGGCAATAAGATACATGTTTTGCTAGATCCTCAGATTGGAAAACAACAACAGGTGTCGAACATGGGTCTACTTACGGAAATATTGCGATAGGATTAATGGGCAGCTTGTAGCTGCTTGGGCATACCCACTCTTTTGTTCGACTTCGATCATTGACTAGATAGAACATTCACTGTGCTTTAAAGACCACATTTCTGTGTGTGATCCAGTTATGAGTGGAGGAAAGTTTAAGCTCATCAACTCTTTTAATTTTATTTGTATGTTGTATATATCGTGTTAATGTAACCCTCGGGACCACAAAATCAATCACGACCACTTTAACTGCGACCATACTGATTTCGTGTACGCGTGGGGGCTCATGCTCAGTAGAAAATATAACAAATATGATTCTTTTGTTTTAGGTGGAAACTACGATATTCCCTAATCATTCTGCTGCTGTTTCTTCCGCGCGTTCTGCACAATGCTGTCTAAAATTTTGACTGACAAGCGCTTTTAGTAAATTTCAAGTCAAATTTTATTTTGTTAAGAGCCTTAATGTCGTCAGAAGACAAGACCAGAGCGTCACATGGCTTCGGCCTCATGGCTATTGTCGTTTCGCTCAGGGTCCACAATTCAGTGTAAGATCAGTGGGCAATGACCTCCCCTGGGGTTTTACGTTTTTAAATTTAATCGTTATGCTTTTTAGAACTTCGAGCACTTTGTTTAATACGTTGCAGCAAAACTCAAAATCAGATTTTTATCCCATCTAATCTAATAGATCTAATTCTGCCGTGATCAACGGCATATGTTGGAATGTTATGGAGTGCAACGTGTCTTGCCAGTCCGTCTGACTGACTGACTGACTGACTGACTGACTGACTGACTGACTGACTGACTGACTGACTGACTGACTGACTGACTGACTGACTGACTGACTGACTGACTGACTGACTGACTGAGGTCCCTGTACATTTGAGTGGAATTTCTGAAGATGAAATTTATATCCCCATGCCTTTTCTCTTTCTTTTTACTAAATTCATTTTCTATGGGTTTTTTTTTTGCAAGTTCTTTCGTTACTTGTCGACTTGTCCACTGCTTCTTCTTGCTGACCACGTGTTCTATCAAGCTGTCGAAAATCCTTTAATTTTGTGACCTGGGATGGCTTGTATGAGGGTTCGCATCTGCCCTTCCGGTCATAAGAGTAGTCGTAAGGGCTATTTGCCCCGCGTATTTTCCGTGCATCTTTGCATACGAACAGGAGCTGAGACGCCCATGCAAGCTACCCTTGAGCTGGATTGCACGACTGTTCGTATCTGCATTTCCGGTCATGAGAGCGGCGAAAATTCCTTTTTCCATCTATTTTATTATTTAAAACAGTCTAAAGCTCAAAGAAAGCAGTGATGGAGTGAGGGAAAGAAAAGAGTATGTCTACTCTTAATGAGAAAGAGGGGAAAAGGCTGTATTGCACCAAAGTATTTTTAACTGCTAGGAAAAGTTAAATCGAAGAAAAGTGGTATAAACTGAGCATATTATTGATGATACAAATTGATTAATTTGTTGATGACATGAGTTGGTTATGTATGGAGAAACACTGTGCTTATCGCCTTTCTAATCACAGTGTCCTTAAAGACCGGATATTTTTTTAATGCAAACGTTAATGCATTCCAGTCCAAGTTTTTATCTCATGGACTAGAATATCTTACTCGCTGTCATCTGCTGCATGCTTTTAACAATCAACGAAGTAGTCGACAACAGCAACCCATTTAGGCGGGACGCAGATAAATTTTCAGCGCAAAGACAATCAACAGGACAACACTCAAGCATCTCTCATTCAGCCTCATTTAAAAGCACGCCATTGCTAGAGCGCATCTCAAGCTCTTGTGGCGGTAGCTTTGGGCCTCTTGAAGATCTTCCGCGTCCCGTGAACTCTCGCACTTAACGTGAACAACAGTGTGTTTGGCTTCGGGGCTATAGTGATCTTACTGAACGCTGTCTGTCTGTCTGTCTGTCTGTCTGTCTGTCTGTCTGTCTGTCTGTCTGTCTGTCTGCCTGCCTGCCTGCCTGCCTGCCTGCCTGCCTGCCTGTCTGTCTGTCTGGCTGGCTGGCTGGCTGGCTGGCTGGCTGGCATGATAGTCCTCTAGTCCTGATGTTTGCACAGGCCTATCTGAACATTGGCCCGCTGGACAAACTAGACCTTACATTCGGTCGGCTGAGAAAAGCCTTGTTTAAGGCGTCTACCTACAGCTTTTAGACAGGTTTTCGGGGGGTTTGCTCTTGATAAGGGTTTTGTTTTGTTTTGCTTTGTTTTGTTTTGTTTTTGTTTTTGGCCTTTTCGACTATTTGAGAACAATGACAAACAAAATCTCAAACCCAGTAATCAAATCCCGAAGCAAAGTTCAGGCGCGTTCACATACTTATGCACTCATGTATGTAGCTGCAGTCGTATATGTGTGTCTATATATGTATATATACATGCCTATACAAACACTCTTTTACTCCGCTCGATCGCGATGGAGGTGAGAGGAAGTGGAAGGAAGGGGAGGGAAGGAGGGAACTGTCTTAGTGTTTATATGCTGTGACAGCATGCGACAACGACAGCAGACGACACTTGCAGGTCAGGAGGAACTGACACCACAGCCGTGGCGCAAGTAAAACACGAATTTACAGCATGGTCGGCGTAGCCATCTTTTGACAGAAGCATTTTCCCCCGACCCCAGCTTTTTCGAGTGCCGGTGAGCATCCTGTAAATGAGCGAGCACCTCTAAGGAGGGATAGCAAACACTTGTGGGACCATCAACTGGTCTGTTCAGGAAGCTTCTAAATTCTGTTTTCTATCTAGGTGAGAATGGACCTGTTGCTTCCGGGGTGGTTAAAACGGTTTGGAGCCAGTGATAACGCTCCCAAGTTTGACCCAGGGTCAGTTTAGAAGTATATTTACTGGGGATCACGTATTGCGTCTAACACACGCAGCTGCCAGCAGGTCCTCCCAACCCTGACGGCCCGAAGCTACCGTCAGTCTCACTCTTCACAGTAAAATCCTCACCTCGTGGGCGCGCAGAAACACGAAGAGAAAGAGAGAGGTGGGGGAAACGAGAACGATGATACATTGAGAAATGGCACATTGCATTTGGTAAAACAGGTCTAACAGTCAAAATCTTAAAACCGTACATCGGGGAATCGAATCAATGTGTGTGAAAACCTTTAAATTGAGAGAAATTTGGAGGGAGATAGAGTATTCAGTTATATCTATTCATCTGCATTACTTATGATTCTGTATTATTCAAATATACAAATAACTATTTTTTCGGGGTTTTCGTTGCTAATCTCGCAGAAGAGACTAATGAAAGCAAGGAACGTAAGCCATGCACTGAGGTCCCCTCAGAAAGTCCTCCCAGATATGCCGTTAACTATATCCATCTGATAATTTAAACTATGCATACTCTCCCCTGCTCAACAAAAAGCTAATGATGTGTTTCTGAAAAAAGAAAATTTTTATTCATTAATATTTAAGATGCATTCTTCATTGTCTGAGGGCGGAAGAAATTCTGTGTGTGTATGTGTTCGTGCGTGTGTGTGTGTGTGAATAATAACTACTGAACAAGATTTGATTGTCAGGTTTCGGTAAAAATAAAAATCTAATCAAACACACTTTTCGCTTTCCCCGCCCACTTGAAGTTTGCCAGAAAATCGAAAGTATGAATCGCTGGAAATGTATTTCTTGAAGCAGCCTGTGATGTGAAAAGGCACTCTCTCAATCAGAAATCGTTGGTTAAAGACTCCCATGGTTTATTTATTTATTTTTACTTTTTAGTTAACTCCGTTCCTCTTCCTCACGCGTTTGCATGCTCAAGTGTCTCTTTACACGTGTGTGGTTCGTGTGCAAGCCATACTTACAGGCCCGGTGACTGGCAAGTCTGCGACAGACAATGCGTGCAGCTCACTTGTCACTAGACATGTCCACGGCGGACAGTTCACGCAACAGTCTTGTCACTAGACGGGTCTACGGCGGACAGTTCACGCA
>SMGT01006633.1:202155-223008 GCA_004794575.1 Lanistes nyassanus
ACAGTCTTGTCACTAGACGGGTCTACGGCGGACAGTTCACGCAACAGTCTTGTCACTAGACGGGTCTACGGCGGACAGTTCACGCAACAGTCTTGTCACTAGACATGTCTACGGCGGACAGTTCACGCAGCAGTCTTGTCACCAGACATGTCTACGGCGGACAGATCACGCAACAGTCTTGTCACTAGACGTGTCTACGGCGGACAGTTCACGCAACAGTCTTGTCACTAGACGTGTCTACGGCGGACAGTTCACGCAGCAGTCTTGTCACCAGACATGTCTACGGCGGACAGTTCACGCAACAGTCTTGTCACTAGACATGTCTACGGCGGACAGTTCATACAACAGTCTTGTCACTAGCCATGTCTACGGCGGACAGTTCACGCAACAGTCTTGTAGACGTGTCTACGACTAGGCGCAGCGTGCCCAACACAGCTGATGTTTCTCACTATCACACGAGTGTTCGTATCTCCCGCACACCCTCACGTGATAAGCCAAGAGCGCCCTCTTCTCATGGCAGGTCACGTGACTAGATACAGGAAGGGAATGAAACCTGCAGTAAAGGACTGCGTGTGAAATAAAGCTGCTAGAAAAAATGTTAACATAGTGAGCAGTTGAACTGTGACTGTCCGTGTCTGCTAATAGGTCTGTCCGTGTGTGTGCTTGTTCATCTGTCAGTCATGTCTGTTGGTAATTCTGCCATAATGCTTTGGGGAGCTGTAGAGGATTCAGTGTTGGAGAGGAACCTGGTGTCTGATGACGTTTGTGAAGAGGTGGCTGTTCTTGGAAATATGAGCTGTGGACAGACCAGCTCTTTCCACGCAGATAGAATGCAACCAAAAGAATGAGAAAAAAGAATGAGAAAAAATGAGTCAGAGGAAAGAGAACAAGAAGGATGAGAAAGAAAAAAGATATAGTCAACGAACGAACGAACGAACGAACGAACGAACGAACGAACGAACGAACGAACGAACGAACTACAGAAAATGGTGGTGGTAGTGACCTACAAAGGAAATTAAAAAAGCTCTTTGCATAAAACTTGGCCATGCACTTTTATGAGCGAGATGTTGTGGAAGAAAATGGTAGCCAGCTGTGGCGTTAATAGCTGGTGTGTGGTGAGGGTGATGTTCGCTTGACCTGATCAACGGTTGTGTTTATCGCCAGACAAGCAACTCTTGTTGTTCCGATTGTGGGTTTTTCTTTCAGGGGTCGGTTTGTCAGCGACAGTTGTTCCTGGGAGTTGGTCAAGTTAAGCGTATAAACGGGTCCTTGTTAAAGAAGACTTGTTGAGGCTAGAAACTGGGCGCGTTCTGTAGACGCTAGAACTGCAAGTGAAGCTAGCTACTGACGTCAGACCTTTAAAAGCGCAGCACAAGGTCGCTAATGTCACGATCTAGCTTCACTTGCAGAGCTTGTAAAACATGCCTCTCGTGTAGACAAGTGTGTTCCTGATGTGCTTATCCCTCTGGCTGACTTTATTAACGTGAAACCTGAATTTGCAGCGATGGCGTAGCAAAAACGTGTGCAGAGGATGTTTGTTTTGGGTGACTAGAAGGGTCTATGTGAAAAAATAAAAAAATCGGTTGGGGGAGGCTCTTAGTCTCCTTCATCCTCATCTTCCTCTTCGTTTCTCTTCATGTTTTCCTTCCCTTCCACACACATTTTTTTGTCCCCTCTCCGTCTTCTTTGCTTCCTTTGGTTCCCCGTTGTCATCATACGATGATCGATAAAATCCGAGATGACGAGCTCTACAATACAAAACGTGTAACATGCTCCAGCTGGTCTGACTGCTATAAGCTACGACCTGAAATTTGTCATCTGATCTGTTTATCAGCTATCATTACAATCTGAACGTGCTGCTGTTGTATCAAACAGAAATTGCAATATAATAACCGAGTAGTATAGTATAATACAGAATTTGCTGTCTCCTTTCTTCCTATTTGTTTGTTTGTTTGTTTTTTGTTAGTTTATTTGTGGACCAAGCTAGAAAAAGAAAAAGACTTAGCTGCGGTAGATGTGGCGCGTGGGTTGGACAGCAGGAAAATGACCAAGGGACAGTTAGTAAGAGGGGTCAAAGAGGGGCAGCCAATCGCCAGGTGGGTAGGAAAGGGTAGAGAAGGGTGGGGGTGGAGAGTGGGCGGGGGAGAGAGAGAGAAAGCAGCGCGGGTAAGGGGGCGTCGATGTGTGAGAGAGTGGGAGGAAGGTGAGAGAAAAAGTAAAAAAGAGAGAAGGAGGGGTGAGGGGATTACGGGAAAAGGAGGGAGGGGGAGAGTTTTTGAGTCTTTGAGGTTTTTTCTCTCCCCCCCCCCGTCCACTCTCCACCCCCACCCTTCTCTACCCTTTCCTTGCCCACCAGGTCATTTTCCTGCTATCCAGCCCACGCGCCACATCAACGCAGCTAAGTCTTTTTCTTTTTCGTTTCTTTCGTCGTTTTTGTGTCGTCCTGATGAAGGGGTAGTGCCCCGAAACATGTAGATTGGCTTCGTCTTTGTCCTGTTCTAGCTTGGTTCAGTTCCCTTGTTTTAAATTTACAATGGATTTTCCTCCAAGGGGCAGTCACTTTTTTTCTTTTTCGTGCATTAGTTCCTTATTTGGTCATGTCTCCAGCCTTCCTTCTTTCCTTTAATGATATGCTCTAACAATATACTCTAACGAAACGAAACGAAACGAAACGAAATTTTTATTCCAGCGAGGCCAGGGCCCCTTCTGGAAGGGGGAAGTTTGCACAACGTGAATAAGTACAGTGACAAAGTGGATAAATTCTATACACAAACCAATATACCCGCATGGCAAACATTTTTTTATGAGCTTATACGTTTCAAAAGCTTCTGAGCTTTGTATAGAAATACGGCAAAATTACAAACGACAGTTTTGTTACTAGCAGATAACAAAAGAGCAAGCTTAAACCTTGATGGGAATCTAGTGAATTTAACAGGGATAAGGTCTTTTCTCAGAGGTTCTAGAGTCGGGCAACACAAAACAAAATGCACCTCGTCTTCGACACCTGTATTACACAAGCGGGGTGAGTACTCTAACGATATACTCTAACGATATATACTCTAACGATATACTCTAACGATATGTACTCTAACGATATACTCTAACGATATATTCTAACAATATACTCTAACGATATACTCTAACGAGATATACTCTAACGAGATATACTCTAACGAGATATACTCTAACGAGATATACCCTAACAATATCCATAATCCTCTAACAGTATCGCTCACAAAATAAACTATACACAGAATAAGAATTCAAAACATCCCTTGAAAAAATGAGGATACTATATCGCCTGATAACTTGCGACAGAAGGTCTAAATTGGCTGGGGGAGGACTTGGTCCTATTACTGTTCGATGTTTTCTCAAGCCTGACATGGGAACTGGACCTCCCCACCTCGAGCGACCAGCGTGTGAGATACAAGTGGGTGACTGCCGTCCCGGGGTCTCGGCAACTAACTCATGTTTTCTGTGTCGCCGGCTGTGCGCACGATTGCCGCCCGACCTCCTTTTCGCGGAGTTGCGCCGTGCAGCGCTGCGTGTTGCAGTATCTGACTAGGGACTGTCTGACCTTGTGTACATAAAGTAGACCTAAATGCCAGATGGCAAACCGTGATCACGTGCCTGTGAACCGGTGCCTATGCTTTTTTCCTGACCTTTTTCGGTTGCCGGAAATTCCTTCAGAGAGAACAAGTTGTTCAAGCTGCGGACATTGTCTGATTGTGGAGGGTATCGCACTTTGTAAGACCTAGACCACAAAGAAATTCAGGCCAGTGTCACTGATGTCTTGTATAAGGATGCCAACATCACGTTGGAAAACCCTGACTTTGGGTGTGCTGTCCTTTCTAACTGCTGGCCACGTCGGTGTTGTGTCGTCTGCCAGCGACGCAGACAAACTTCGATATTCAGAGTTCCATGTAACACCAAGTTATATGTGGACTGGTGTGTGGAACCGGAGAATGTGACTCAAAACAGAGCTGCCATGATACCCAAACCCCGGAAATTTTTTCTTTAATTCCTACCGAGGCATGGGATCTCTAATCCTCTTAGTGGAATCTGGTCCAGTTTCACGGAGTTTCACAGTGTATATGCACTCGCTTCATGTCGTCAGCACGGGTTTGCTATCTCACTGCGGTTACAAAGTTCTCGCCTGAAATCGTATGTACGTATACATGTGTGTTATATAATTTCTTTTGGTCTTGTGGATATTTCAGCCGTTCTTCTGTCTTTTTTTCACTTTCTAGTGTTTGCTACTTTCTTTGTTTTTCTTTGTAGTCTGCTACGAAACACTACTCTTCATCACCGTTGCCCTCGTCATTGTCAGAAACGATGCCGCCATCTTTTTAAAAAATGTTTCCCCTTCCACTGTACTTCTTTCTGTTTTCTTTTCCGGTTGTTCGCCGTCGCACATCTGCAGTCCTAGACAGTCCTACACAGTCCTAGACAGTCCTACACAGTCCCACACAGTCCTAGACAGTCCTACACAGTCCTAGACAGTCCTACACAGTCCCACACAGTCCTAGACAGTCCTACACAATCCTAGACAGTCCTACATAGTCATAGAAAGTCCTACATAATCCTACACAGTCCTAGACAGTCCTACACAGTCCTACATATTCCTAGACAGTCCTACACAGTCCTAGAAGTCCTACATAGTCCTAGACAGTCCTAGCAGTCCTACACAGTCCTACACAGTCCTACCGTTCCTAGAAGGTCCTAGACAGTCCTAGATAGTCCCATACAGTCCTAGACAGTCCTAGACAGTCCCACACAGTCCTAGACAGTCCCACACAGTCCTAGACAGTCCTACACAGTCCTAGACAGTCCTACACAGTCCTAGACGGTCCTAGACAGTCCTAGACAGTGAACTTTATATTGAAAGGACTTTATGTGTCTGTTTCTCTGTTCCTCGGTACTATATATAGTCTGTCTCCTCTGCTCTCCTGTGTGTGCATGCGTGAGTCTGTGTGTGTGTGTGTGAGAGACAGAGAGAGAGAGAGGAAGTAGGGATGGAGGAAGAATAAAAAGGAGAGGTCAATGAGAAAGCTTTGGCTGTGATATCAAAAGGTCTTTTTTTTAAGTATATAATTACGATGCCTTATCTTCATCGTACGTGGAAACAGATCAAAGAAAACCTAGGCCCGGCGTTGAACGCCCAACTCCCTGGTTTCCTGGCCCCCTTCAAGGTTATCCTGGCGAGTCTGCTCTTAATTAATGTTCGTTAACGGTAGGAGCACATCCCCTGCAGCATCATGTTTCTTTTGCCCGCGTGCATGACACACGCTGCACATGCAGAACAAGTGACGCGACTGCATATTTTCAATGGCCTGTTTTCGTTTTTAATCATTGGCAAAGGTTCGTTGTTACGATATCCTTCTTGTCCTTTCTCTCCTATTTTTCTCTCTGCTTTTTCGTTGTTTTTCTTGATTTTAATCTTCACCCTCGTCAGATTCTTCATTTCATTTTCTTGGACCAGCTGCCCCTGTCGCTTTTTGTTTGTTGTTGTTTTTTTTGGGGGGGGGGTTGGTTCTTGTTGGTCATCTTCAGTTTCTTATTTGACCCCCCACCTCCACCCCCACCCGTCATGCTTCTTCTCTGTCTCCGCTTCCAACACCCTAAATTACATAAGTCTTTTCTTCTGTCATTCTCTCCATCTGCCTCTCTCTCTCTCTCTCTCATTGTTATCGCTTATTTGTTGGCCGTGTGTACGAAGCTAGCGCTGTTTGGGACTTCTATATAAAACATCTGTTTGGAATTTTTAGATTGTGGAATTTACATAAAATAGAGTCAATATAAGCCCCTCCTATCACTACGCTAAGACGCTTGACAGCACCGTTGTTAACACTGTTACTGCTGTTCTCGCCTGAACCTTTTTGTGTGCCTAGACAACATCAGTATAAGTACAGGACTTTCAATGGTTGTACGTGTTCTAACCCTTCCCTACCCGTCTTATCCCCCCCCACCATGTTGTCCTGTAGCCAATATGGCTTTGTTGTTGTTTTGGGTTTTTTCTTCCTCCTATTCAGCCCTAACATGGAGTACTTTCTGAGATGTCAGTTACCTTGCATATAACGAAGTGCGAAGTGGAAGCACTTTCCATCCAAAACAACAACAACAACAACAACAACATTCACCTTTAATTGGGCGTCGTGTTGCAGCTGCGGACTGCGTACACAGGGAAGGTTTATTTTTCGAAATAAAGGGATTGAACAAAAAAATCTATTTAATTCTCTGTTAGGGTAGTGTGTCCTGCTTGTTCCACGTCAGTCTTTGCGTGCACGAGTATTCAGTCGTCTATAGAACCGGTGAAAATGACTGGAAACGGAGCTGTCCCGAACCACACATTTCCGGCATGCGACACGTCTTGACGCAGCAAAAGCTATAAAAGGGCTCAGAAGAAATGTCCGACATGAGAGGTTTTGAATGTGTACGCGTTTTTTTTTTCTTTTTAAAATTCTGCAGCACATGGGATCTGTACCAGCACAAGGATCTTTTGTCTGCAAGATGAGTCGTGATAGGACCGTAGTTGAAGATTGCCTGGGTGGTTTGTTCTGTGTCTGTCTCGCGCAGTGCGACAAAGTCTAATGAAACCAGCCATGACAGCTCAGTTGACCTGCACCACATTCAATCACAGTGTCACGTGCGTCCTGTCTGAACCCGAATTGTGAAAACCACGCCCCGGTCTTTCGAAGAAGCGGTGGCCACATGCTGAGATATGCAGTTGATGCGTGTAACTCGAGTCCTTATAAAGCATTTTGCAATCCTACCAGCGACTTCGACCATTATGTTATCCGGACAAAACTGACAGTACAGTATCATGTTTATACTTGTCAAGAGTCACGTGTTCTTTATTAATGTTTTATTTCTAATTATTTGGACAGTATGAGGCTGACATAAGCGAAGGACTCTTTTTCTATGAGTTCAGCTGTGGATAATGAGTTAATTTTGCTGCTGATGACCCATTGGGGCTTGGCATATTCGTTGCCAGGTTTTGTTTTGCTGTTGTACTCTGCTGCGTGTGTATTTGCAAGCGTGTACGCTTTAATGTGTGTGTGTGTGTGTGTGAAGAAACTACATAGAGAAAGGGTGTAGTAGAGAAATCCCTGTGTCTCTAAAAGTTCCCTTGTCACTTATATCTCTGTCACCAAAGAATATCAAATTTACCTTTTCATCAGATGAACTAGAGCTGTGGTTGTGTAACCTACAAGCGCATAGATCTCTGTCGATAGTGTGCATACATACTGAAGCAATAGTACGAATTCCTTGTGCATAGCACAACTATAGGCTTGTTCGCCTACACGATATACATATTTTTTATACACCGACTGGCTTTTTTTTAAAATAAATTTCTTATAGGACGGTTTTTGAGACGTGTTGTGGCTACTGTATAAATGTATTCTGAGTTGTTATATACAAGCAGCTTCCAACTAGTGCCTGGACATTCTGCATGTAGAACATAAAGTCTGCAAGAAACTATGTACTTAAAACAATAGTACACGTTGCATTCTTGTTTTTTAACGTTAAAGCGACGAGGGAAACCCTCATATGACCAGGTAGAACAGGGGGATGGGGGTAGTTGGGGAAGAAGAAGGTAGAAAAACCTCCCTTGACTAGACCTGTAAGCAAATCCCACATGTATTAAAACTATTGTGCGGGTCACGAGATCCGAATCCTCTACCCTCGCTTTGCTTCTGACAACCAGACATATAGTGATGTACCCTGTGTTCTTGTTAAATTGCCTTCAGACCCTTTCTGAAAATCTGAGAGCGAAGTAACAATCTTTTTGTCCGCCCAAAATTCTTGGGAAAGTAGAGCGGCTTTTAACGAACCACACTGTTGTTAAGATTAGTTACCGCGGGAAGAAAGAGTGAGTGATAGTAATGAAATGCATTTTTTTGGTTGCATACATCGGGTCGTTATGACAGTTGCTCAAGCGAGAGGCAAGCGCGAAATGAGCGTTTACTTCAGCTGCAAGCAATTATTCGATCTGCAGTTTCAGGAATAAAACACAAAGGGGAAAATAATATTACTGTTCTCGTGCAAATTATCGACTTTATTTCCAGAAATAAGAGTGGCGCCTGTCGCTGCATATTATATTGCCTTTTCCCCCCAACATGTTGCTGCACCTATCTCACATTTTTGGTGTCTGAAAGTGGGCGGACGCTTTGCATCAAAGTCCAGCTGGGGAGGAAATTATCTCAAGAAGCTGCACACATGGTAAGCTCGCTAATCTGTGCTGGCCAAGTGCCCAGAGCAAGTCTTGTCTCGCAAGCACGCTTGCCAGCCCTACGTCAGCTTTTCCTACATTCTGTTTGCGTGGTGGAAAGCCACATGGTTCGGCCAAACCTTAGAGACCCTCTTAATCAGATTTATTGCAAAAAGTTACTGGGGGCTGGGTTATCGGTCTGTTGGTCAGGGGAGAGCACGCTTAGCGCAAAGCGGGAAAAGAGAGGTCTTGCAAAGGTTGGCTCTGTAAGAAAACCGTGTAGGCTACGGACGGTTTACACGTTTTTATTCACAAAAAGATGGATTGACGGACATTGTAACAGAAATAAAAGGAAGCAGGCAGAAAGAAGACAGACAGAAAGACTTTCAGACAGGAAGACCGACGAACAGGCGAGAAAGCCGACAAGGACAGGCGGACTGACCAAGAAGAATGACAGATGCGTCAAACTGAAGGAGAACAGACAAAGTACACATCAACGAAACTTGCAAAATATGGACGTGGTAAACATTTAGGGAATTTCTGTACTTAAAAAAATGAAATGTGTATTTTGTCAGCCATTTCCATCTTTGTAATTCTAATCTGCAGGCATATTATAGGTACGATACATGTGTGCACTTCACCAGACAATGTCTTCTGCCTTTGCACGTGCATTGAGTGTGTATCAATAGACAGACTGGCACTGAACGAAAGTCAAAGAAAGTTGTACGAAAACGCACATAAGCACAACAAAAATAAGAAACCTAGTAAGAAGCAAAAACAAACAACAACAAAACAGCAGCGCTAAAAGAAGAAAAGTATTACACGCCCTGGGTCATTGCAGATGAAGAGACGATGGGCGACATTTTAAAACTAACTTCAACGTCATCTCTTTATACACAAAATCGATGATGAACATTTCGGAAAAAGAAATTGCGACATTAGTTTCTGAAGACATGACTGTCTTAGTCTGATCAGTTAAATGGCTTTACGACGATTGGTACACATCCTACAGACAATGCATGGGCAAGGTTACCGCCGCCTTTTGTTGGGTCTTTGTGTTTCGGGGAGGGGTTGGGAAATAATTATCGACTGATCAGGAGTTGTTTGCTTGCCGGCGTCATCGGAGATGACGTGAAAGTCACGATTTAATGTTTTGCTTCCTGTGTGATGGATGACGATGAAACGGCTGCCCATGGTGATGGATTATTTTCGTCTTTCTGATGATGGTGTCGATGATGATGTAAATACTGGCCTCACGGTACGCTAGGGGAATATGCACCGCCTTGTCTGCAAGGAAAGCAAATAGCCAACAGAGTAGACGCCCCTGTCTGAGTGGAAAGCAGAAGGTTAGACCGGTATGTCTCCAGAGCTGTGCGTGTCTAGAGATCCAGGATTCCTTCCCCTCCCCACCCCTCGCTCTCCCTTGATTGTTGACTAGTACAGACACAGATTTTACTCTGATGACAGAGGCTGTAATAATGAAGCTCATTTGAAGTGATTCTTAACACCGTTTGGAATCCCGGACACTATACAATTATTGCTAACGAGAAATTAGATTCGATTCCAAATCCTGAAACAGCAAACCTTTAGTTCGCCAGATGTTCCCGTATTGTAAGACTTTCAACAGAACAACGAGCTTATCCAGTGCTAGTCGGACAAGAAGCCACCATCAACCCCTCTAAACAAACAAACAAACAAACCCAACAACAACCGCAACAGCAAAAACAACAATGTTAAAAAAGACTATCTCAAATAAAATGTTTTCTCGCCCTTGTGTATCACACCTTTTTAAGTGTGTGGTCATATTTCCCATTGTCTGACATCTTTTTTTTTTAGTAGTTCCTGTTTATCTTTTTCATAAACATTACCTATTGCAACTGTGAATAGTTAGGTATTTACTACGTACATAGAAACGAGTCTTTAGAAAGAGGTGCAAACTCGCTTTTTGCCGCACATGAGCGGCTAGGCTGTGACAGAGTTCATGAGGGCTATAAGCAGTCTGGGCAGCCAAATTTTTTCCCCAACGAAGTTCAGGGCACGCATGCGCAGGCCACCTTTCATCCGGTTTAGAGCAAGGACAAGCTTGCGCTTATACATGAAAGCAGAAAAAAAGCTAACAAGGGTTTTCAACCTGTGACATATCGTTGAAAGCTACCGTCTTTACCACTCGGCTGTCGGTCACCACTGTTTGGGTTCTTCACTGTAACTATATGAAGTGACTCTGTGTAGAGGTCACGGCTTGACCTATAATCATCTATTGTGGTTAGCAACCGACATGCGCAGCGCCTTGGTAGGTCTCCACATGCGCCCCCTGAACTCAATTGGAAAACATCGCGTCCGGGCTACTGCATTGGGAGGCTCTGAACAGGATGTCATTCGACAGTACAGCAGTCACGAGCAAAGCAAAATTACTGTGATGGTATGTGGCATCCCTTGTTGAAAGGACGGCCTGCAGAAACATCTTTTATCTCATTCAACCAGCGCTATGGCCAATATGAAGCAGAGAAATTTGACAGGAAAAGGGAACTGAATTCGAACTGAACTGAATTTTGTTGAAAAGGCCCCGGGCCCATTTCAAAGGTGGGTATGTTTAAGAAGGCATTACAGCATTGCCATTAAATTCGGGGGCCTGGATAGCTCAGTTGGGAGAGCTGCGGACTAGCAGATGGAGGTTGCTGGTTCGAACCCTGGTGTGGCCAAGGATTATTTCCTGGAGTTAAACATTGTGCAAACTCCATTTGGTCCTCTCCCCGCACATTAAACTGCCTGTCCGCACTGACCACCTTACTGCAGCCATCAGTCTGGTGGTTCTTTCAGTGCAAAGTTTAGTAATAGGACCCCATCCCCCATAGTGTGAAATCACCGCGAGGTGGAAGCACTGTCCCTCTAAATCACCACCACCACCACCACCGCCATTAAATTTTACTTGAACATGTAGCTCGGCTGCATAAAATCTGCGGAGAAAGCGATGAGAACGGAGGGGGGAGGCAAATGGGTATAGATTCAGGCAGACAGGCAGACAGGCAGACAGGCAGGCAGACAGGCAGACAGGCAGACAGGCAGACAGGCAGACAGGCAGGCAGGCAGGCAGGCAGGCAGACAGGCAGACAAAAACCTCCTGGACTGATGTTGAGGTAGCACCAAAGGAACTGAACCAACCTCAAGTTAAAAACGTCAAGGTTTCGGGGAATTGCCCGTTCGATAAGACCACACAAACAGATAAAAACTGGAACTAGACACACTATAAATAAAGCTGGGCAGCACACGAAGGGCTCAGGAGGGGCTGACGTTTGATGTTGGCGTTTGATGTTGATGTTGATGGCGTTTCTGTGGGCGCGAGCCTGCGTGACGTAGTGTTTGCGTGAGTCTGTATTTTGATGTCTGTATTGTTGCACCAGCTCGTATAGAAGAAGTCTTTAGCAAATAGTCCAACCACGTCCAAACATGGCTTCACCTAATACCGATAAAGAATTTCTCTATATATATATTTCTGACGACTGCTTTCATCAGACAATCTCAGCGTACATAGTCAATCCCATTTCAAACCGGACATTACTCCTCACGAGATGGTAGAGATTCGATCCTCTGGTAGAATTTAAAAACAAGAAAAAAAAGACGCGTACAAATTGGGAATATCTTATAGCAGCCTTTCTGTAAGCAAATACCTGTGTAGCTTTTACTTGCCCCACGGTGCGTGGCATTCTGGGAATGGCTGTATCGCGACAACCCCGTTTTGAGGCGTCCTAACCGGCTCCACAGCCGACTGCAATGGGCATTAAGCTACTCTTCTACTGTACATCGATCTTACTGTCGACTGTTTGAACAAAGCTCTTTGGGTTACCTTTCCTTTCTCGCCATTGTATTCTGAGTTACCTTGGTTGTGTTCTAAGAGTTACCTCCGTTGTGTTCTAAGAGTTACCTTGGTTGAATTCTAAGAGTTACCTTGCTTGTATTCTAAGAGTTACCTTGCTTGTATTCTAAGTTACCTTGCTTGTATTCTAAGTTACCTTGCTTGTATTCTAAGAGTTACCTTGCTTGAATTCTAAGAGTTACCTTGCTTGTATTCTCAGTTACCTTGCTTGTATTATAAGGGTTACCTAAGTTGTATTCAAAGAGTTACCTTGCTAGTATTCTCAGTTACCTTGGTTGTGTTATGGTTGTATTATAAGGGTTACCTTGGTTGTATTCTATTGGTTACGTAAATTGTATTCTGATAGTTACCTTGATTGTATTCTAAGGGTTAACTCTTCGCGGGTCCAAGCTTAGAATGTATTTAAGTACAGAGTTACTTCCCTCGAAGCCACCGCTATGCCTTGATTACAGTACGTGGCTAAATGCGCTTTATTGTGTCAGCGTGTGGTAAACGTATCGTTGTTCGCGATGAGATACACAGACAGAATACAGTCACCACAACGACTACCTCCCCTGGCTCAATCTGTCTTGTGTCAAAGAACAAAGGACTTACCACTGAGCAAATACCCACCGTTTGTCAAACAAAGTCTGGCGATGTCAGGAAACTAATACTTTACCACGTTACCATGGAAATAGCGTCTCGCCTGATGCTGGAAAGCAGCCCTGTTGTTGCTAATAAGTTTACCGGAATTTATCATAGTTTATATTTGGCATGGTGCATGCACACAGACTCACAGAACCACCCACCCACCTCCCCACACACACGTACACAAATACACGCAAAATGTCCGCTAATTACTATCGTTTGGGTTGCTTTGTTACACAAGGCTTTAAAGTAGAAGTTAAGCAATAGTACTTTATAACTGTGTGCTGTGGATGCCGTAGATTTGAATTCGTATTTGTCAAAGGTAGTGTCTGATGGGTATGAGCCGGCGGCAAAACTGCAGGTGAAGCTATAGACGAAGACCTGCACAGACCTTGCAGGTAGAGCGATAACTGAGGCCATAGCTTTAACCCCTCCTTCGTGCCATGTTAGGCGTTGCATGTATTCCAGGACTGCTTTCGGGTTGAAATAAATGGTTCAAAAGCTGAATTTTATCATATCAGGTTGTTATTTTTGAGTATTTGGTAGGCCGAAATGGATTATCCAGGTTATGTAGGAAATTTAAAGTCAACAGCAGCACGGCAACAATTGACTTGAACGCTATATTTAGAATATTTACTCTCTATCAGATTTTGTTTTTATTTCTGCTTTTGCTTTTAGTTGTTGTTTCCTTTTTATTTTGGTGCTTTTGCTTTGCCTAATTATGTTAGTCACAAGCAGTAGAAGCGTGGTAAAATGAAAGACACAAGTTTATAATCTTTACAGTCTGTCAATTTTATTTTTAGCATTAAAGTATTACTTTTGGCACAAACTAGCTTCACAAGAAATTTCGAGACCACACGAGATAATCGAGACTGAGCATGCTTTCCAAACAAACAGTCGATTGCGAAACATCGCAGTTGTCTCCCCTCAGTGAAAACTCTCCTGCAAAAATTATAGACGCAGAAAATATGTTGATTGCTAAAAGCTTCAATCAGTAGATTTATGGAATTTTCTGGAACTTTTCTGTGTTGAGTCCAAGCGAGGCTATTTGTTCACGTTCGTAACGCAAAAAGCAAACAACAACAACAAAAAAAAAAAAAACAACCTTTGTACATGCTTGCCCAGAGAGTGAATCTTTCCATTAGACCTCAACAGGCACCGTCACACAGCACAAGAATTTTCATTACGTGCGCCGGTCTGAAGCCAACCCCCGCAGGAACAAATATCTCCATTGTTTGTGTTGGTCACGCTGCTCTTGCAATGTTGATTAACAAGTGTTGTTACAATATGCCGCCAGTTTTTTTTAAAGCGAATATGCCAGTACACACAGCTCTCACGTGCAGCTTGACAATGCTTGCGTCGTTTGAAATCGTCATCTTTGTCCCTATCCGCCCCCATCTCCTTTTTTCAATAGTTCTGTTTATGTGCCTGACGTGGTACTTAAAAAATTATGAAGATATATGGGCCTAAAAGTCGACACATATGCATTGTGTTGTGTATATGGTTTCTGAAGATAATAAGTCGGCTAGTTGAACGGATGATGTTAAGCAGATTAAAACTTAGGCAAACTCGTATTTATGCATTATATTTCTGTCACAAACCTTTTAAAAAGAAGGGAAAAAGATGTCCAGGTGCTGTCATTCACACTGTCACTGTTCTGCCTGTCTGCGTTCCTGTGCGTCCGTCCGTCTTTCTCTTTTTGGCTCCCTCCCGTCACCCACTCGCCCACTCGCTCGCTGACGCACGCACGCACGCACGCTGTGTAAGGCCAAGACGACTTCAAGCGGAGAGTGCGTTAAGGTCTAGCGTTTTGGGAGCAAATGGGCCGAAATAAGGATTAACAGGACTGCAGGGGAGGGGGGAAGGGGCGGATAACTTGAATGGGACCGTCATGCAGTAACGTATAGTGCAACCGATTACGTCTGTATAAAGTTATTTTTCTGTCTCTTCGTCTGACTGGCTGACCTGTCCGTCTGCCTGCGCCAACAACACGCTGCCTACATCTGCAAGTGGCTAAAGACATGACAACGCCTTAATCTTGTCAGGTGTGGGTCGTTCGTCGTTTCCTGTAACCCGCAAGTGCGTTTTTCGATGGATGATTTGCGTCATTTTGATGATGGAGTGGATGATGATGTAAACATGGTCTCAAAGGACGCTAGAACAATGCCCCGCCTTGTCTCCAAGGAAATCAAATATCTTCCGGCGGGCGGATGTGGGGGTGGGCGGTGGGGGATGACGAAAGAGTACTGGCAATGTCTACTATTGCTAACACCCTGGTAGAACTTATAATTTTTAAATCAATTCAGCTCTAACTCAAAACTAAACTCTCTCTCTCTCTCAAAGACCTATGGGAGATAACAGACGATAAGACAAACATTAAGCGACTTACTGATTAGCTGTCGGTAGGAAACTGCTGTGATTCCTGAAAATCCGGGAAATCCTGTAAGTATCGTGGCCGTCTGCCCGGGACACAGGTGACTCTGATCTTAGAAAGTGTAACTTGTAAGCAGTAAATATTCTGACAGGTGTTTTATTTCAGCAGTATTCATATTATTATAATATGTTGCGAACGAATATGTAATGAAAGAAAGAAAGAGAACGGAAGAAAGATACGATATAAAGATGGGAGGAGAGAAAAATCGACGCCTGCTTAATCCGGAAATTTAACGTTGACGGCACTAACAGAAATTGTCTACAAGAAAACACACGTTCGCTGTGACAGAGAATGATGGTTTTGTCACGAAACAGCAAGTAACCAGAACAGTTACAAGAACAGTTAAGTCTGAGAACAATGGCCACCAAGTGTCCTTTCCTGTCGGCGTCTCAAAGGGACAGGTGCGAAACTGTAAACAGCGTGACGTGATCTGCTTACTTCAAAGTGATTGAATTACTCCAGACAAAAGCACTGTCAGTCACGGCAATTTTTACTTAACACTCAAGTAATCACTTTCTAATTCGTTGTCCTGTACCTGTCTCGCTGTCTGTCCTCCAAGACCACCTCGGTGTGATTCCGAGGCGGGAAGTCAGTGGTTCGCGTCTGGTCCGAGTCATACCTAAGACTAACAAATCTAGTCGCTGCCCTGCCAGACGCCTGGCACTTTAGGGAATAGTACTGGTTGGCCCGGTGTCAGTGTAATGTGAGTGGGTAGGGCCACAGCCTGTCTTGTTTGTGACAGCAGTCCCACGTGTGGTAGCACGTTCACTTCGTCTATGCAACACCGTTCTGATATCCACGGAGTTTGCGGCGGGACGTTGGAACAACCAACCGCCCAATCTGTCTCTTACTTCTGCATCTTCGCCTGTTTCGTGCACTTCTGTACGCTTGTTTGTCTCATGCTCCTTTCCACCCACTCGCTTCTATCGTCTCGTTCACCTAGATTTTGATTTAGCAGACGTCCTTCCTCCGCCTCATTCTCTGTCCCTGATACTGCAATCGGAGTCGTTCACTGTCGCGCCTAATGTGCACTCGGTCTCATTCAGACAAGTGTGCCAGCACCCCAACACACTAGGGGGTGCTTAGAGTTACAGCTTTCTTACAGAAAAGGTTATCAGCTTACTCACCCATTGCTCTCTCCCTCCCTCCCTCTCTCTCTCTCTCCTGCAGACCCTGGGCAAATAACAGACGAGAAGACTTAAACCATTCTTTTTCTTAGCCAATACGTCCGCGATAGGAAACTACTGTGATAATAAATTTATCAAAGTTTGTAAGTGCAGTCGGTGGGGGATTCTTGACGCCCGTCCAATGAAAACATTACGTTTGTGCTGTGTCTAATTTACAAATTTCGCCTGGTAAGCGACGCGTGTCTGCTTTCTGCTGCACATTCCTACAGAATAGTGCCTCTGTGTGGAATCTATTGGAACATCTTGAGCTGGCGCTATGTCTAGCTCTTGACTTTATTCCCAAAATATTGTTTTATTCCGAAATACTTCTACATGTTTAAATCCGAGTGTTTTAGTTTTCATTACGTGACTCTCCCTGGGTTTATTCTAAAGCGCGTTGCTGTTTCTACGAAAAAGTCTGACGGTTAATTCTTCTAGTTCCGTGCTGCGCTCTGAAAGAAGTGCCCATAATGTCCACAGTATTTTGGAGTAAGTTGATAAGAATGAGAAAGATATGCTGATGAACACCAGTCAGATCAGGTGACATTACGCAAAAATTTGCATTTTTTTTGTGCATCAAGCAAGGGGACCATTTATTAAAATGTCTTTGAAGGACATTGAATATTAATATTTCTCCACTCTTCCATCTCCTCCCAANNNNCCCCCCCCCAATCCCCCCCCAACCTTTTTTTTTTTTTTTACACAGTTGAGTTCCCCTTATTACTAATGTACGCTTTGCTCGCAGAAATTCGCTTGTCGCACTAAACACGTCTTGTTGTGTCATCTGCCATGGCTTGCTGCAAGTAATGGTCCGTCGCTGTCGGTCACTGAGGTCTGCGTGTGGGGTCATCGTGTGGCGACCCTGGCGAGGGCATTGACCTCTGCGTGAGTTGCCCGGCGTTAAGTACTTTACGTAAGGGACCTATACGCGGGTCGACAGGGAAATATGCAGACGGCCTGTAGGTAGTCACGTTTGTACGCGTTAAAAATTTAACTCTGTTTTGTATCAGATTCTCACGCAGATGGTAGACTTCGGACCAACGCTGCAGGACTAAATTTTAGTGACACTGTTAGCGTAAGAAAAGCCTGCGGGCAAATTTTACTCTAAATTATCCAGCAGACAAACAGTACAGGCTGTACTGCGCATTCTCCTAATTAATTAATTAATTGTTTTCTTAGCTGTCGACGGGGGAGGGGAGATTTTTTTTAATGAACACATACTTTGGATTGTTATTACCTGAAACCATTATTTCAAGTCATCCGGCGACTGAATTAATTCATCATGAATTCATTACGGTAACAACTTAATTATCAGCTTGGGGTTATCATCACCCCCCGCCCCAAACAAAGAGAAAGATAAGCTTCAGCTACCCCTCTCCCCCGCTGACTGTGCGTGTCATGCAGAGGAAGTGTTCGGGAACTTTATTTCAGCTTCAAGTCCAGCCCGTTGTTTTCGCCGCTTGTTCAACAGGGTTAGGCAGCGGATAACAAAACCGATTCCGTCCCTTCAACCTGGGAGTTGGGCGGAGCTTGTGGACGGTGCAGACGTTCATTGACAGAGCTGTCTTGGCAAGGTACAGCCACGTACGTAGGAGTCATGCTGTCTATAAATAGAACGTACAACCCCTGACTTTCGTACGCTGTGATGATGATGTTGTCTCGAGCACGTGGCTCTCTACAAAGGCGGTAACTGCAGTGACTGGTTTCTGCTGCTGTGAACAGTGCATTTTATGTATGTCCTGTTCCTGTGTGAAAGTGAAGAGAACACATCGTAACTGTGTAAGGTACGAGGACTTTGTATTAATTATGTGGCGTGATGTATGTGGCTTCAGCTGATAAATGTCAATGTTCGGCAAACCCAATGAGCGTTAGGAGATGGGTTTGATCAGCTTTAAAATGTTTTTCTTTTTCTGATAATATGATAACGACGAACACGAGGATGTCAGAATATAAAAGACAGCTTCATTAATTAAATCAATAAATACATTTGGGTTAATGCACGTGAGTGAGTGCTGCTATATTTATGGTTATGTTTGTATGTATGTGTGCACAGTCTGCATGGAAATTTAGTCAATAAGAGTAGGAGAAGAGAATCAACAAAGGAAGGAAGAGGAGTTTGATTGTTTATAAAGTGAATAAAAGATAGCATTGCGCTAAGTGGCACTAAGAAGATTAGCACGGCTAATTTCCTGCTGCAAAGACGCGTAGCATTAAATCATTAAACAATCGTTTCCGAAGGGCAGGCTTCAGCTTGTCGGCTTGTCATCTGGTATTTGCTTGTTCCCGGTTGTTGTCTGATGTCTGTAGCCGCCTACTTGCTCAGTCGGGTCATGGTTCCAGCTGAGTCATTTTGTTTAACTTCGGGAACTTTATCTGCAGACAACACGCTGCTGGGATTTGAGAGTACGCGCGCGTGCGCGCATGTGCGTGTGTGTGTGCGTGCCTGAGTGCTTGTGTGTATGTGTCCGCGCGTGCGTACGGGTGTATGTGTGTGAATGCGTATGTGGTTTGCTGTGTGAACGAACGAACGAACGAACGAAAGAACGAAAGAAAGAAAGAAAGAAAAAACGAACGAATGAGTGAACTAATGAACTAATAAATGGAATCCACCACCAACTTAAACCGCTTCTTAAAGAGGTGGAAGAGTGTTTCGTTTTAAACAGAAAAATAAGATATGAGAAGACCTTTCATTTGCAGTGTTGTAATCCCATGCGGGGAACTCAAAACATGCATAGCAAGATCACGTAACGATATGTGCGACTCTTCAAATACCCAAGATAATTCAAACCCCAAGGATAAGATGGTGTAACGTGGTGCAAACGACCCAAAGCACTGACGACAGAACTCCATAATATTTTGCAAGAAACATACAACGGTGAAGATAGAACATAAATGTGTACAGAGAAAGGCACAGTACTGGGAACAACATAGGCTAAAATGTACTGGCAAAACATCTCAAAAACCAGTAGTAAATTCTTTCTCAGAATTTGACTTATGGCTAACTAGAACTCCATGCTGTCTAGCATTAGCGAGGACTGACTGGACTTTCGACTCAACGAGAGGTTTTCGCGTTTGGCGCTTTGTCATCTCGCTCGACTCGTTAATGAGGACCACTTACCTCGTTATTATCACCATTTACCTAGCTGTCCATTGCACCATTCACTTCCTTACTAACAGTCTCACTCAGCTGGTTGTTACTAACATCATTCCCACCTTTAGAAGCACCCCCCAGCTACTCCGTATTGGCACTATTTACCTCGCTGCTAACAGCGTCATCCATATCGCTAACAGTACATGCGCCTACTAACAACATCGATCACCTCATTGTGGCTTGGCGCCCTGGCGCAGCCATCATTTGACACAGCCTTTAAAGGGATTTGCATTTCTTTCTCGTGACATTGTCTTTGGGGAAAAAAAGAACTATTGCCGGAAGTCGCGGCAGAAGGTTGATTTCAAATCCCCATCTGGTCTCCAGCTGAGTGAGATGGAATCGTTCGGTTTCGGCGATTTTATTTCTGTTAGTCTCCGTGCATGTATGGATTGCTTTTCTAACCCTATTTATCGCATGACCACTTCCCTCCCCCCCCCCACACACACACCTCCTCGTGTTTCACTATTTCAACGAACTGATCAATAGCTGTTTCAGACCATCGCGTTAATTAAAAATATCCTAGCCCTACAACTGACATTATTTTCTTTACTTTTTGGTAAGAAAAGCACTTGGTGTAACATTTCTAATGGGGTTGTACTGACCAACGTTTTCTCAGGAGTGCTTCATTAGTTTTTTTGTGATACAGGGGAGAGAAGCTATTATAATCTTTAAAATATTCGACTTTTAAAAAAATCGTCCGTAGATGTTTTGTTCCCCTTGAATTTTCAAGCTTGCTGTGTTAGGGTGGGTTTCCTGGGTGTGTGTGTGGGGGGGGGGCGGATGTGCCATCTGTTTCGGAAAGCTTTAAATTTAATTTTGCGGTCTTGACTTGCCTTTCGTTTTCAGTCGAAGCCCAAATCGCGATTAATGTTGTGTCGGTGGGAAACAAGGGGAGGTGTAGGCAAGGTCGAGTGGATGGAGCAGATTGTTTCCCCTTGTTCTCGTTCCCTATTTTACGCCATGTACAATTCCATCTGTCTTTTTCTTCACACTGGAAATGATCGATCAGTCGATTTCTGGCACCTCGATAATTGAAGTGACAATGTATTAACGTCCAGCAGACAAAAAAACCAGAAAAGACGCAGATAAACAAAATCTAAGTAAACAAAATGTGAATATTCGCCCTGTGCAAAAAGCTAAGTGTTACTTCAGGATTCAAGTCTTCAGGATTGTGAGCTATATACTGTACTTCGATCTTTGCGGGTAGTACATACATATGATGTACTGGAGGGAAGGCTGTCAATATACCGGCTTTGGTTCTGGTAGCGCCACCTAGACAGCTATCCACAAGTTCGCGCACGCCATTTGAGGATACTGTGGCCGGGGCCATGTCTCAAGCCACTTCGAGGCTCATGATCCTCACTTCCGCTTAGCTAGTTAAGTGATAGCTGC
>SMGT01006633.1:223534-235720 GCA_004794575.1 Lanistes nyassanus
TAGCTAACGGAAGACCGCTAACGGCTGGACCTAGCAGATAAGTGGATCGGCACGCAAGCAGGGAGGTTCATCACTGCGCCTCCCTTCGACCTCGCTCGGCCTGTCACCCGTCTAGCTGGCCGACGGGTCACATCCGAGTGCTTCTTGCATCGTGCGAACGAAAGACTCAACTCGTAGAGAGTGGTCCGAAATACCGCGGTCGGGTGGCCCCTGGCCGCTAGAAATCTTGTCGGACCATTAAAAATAGTCAAGGGGCCGTCGGGCTGTGTGTGTGTGTGAGCTATCGAGCAAGCAAGTGCGTGATGTGCGTGCGTGCGTGCGTGCGTGCGTGTGCATTACGAACAGTCCCCCTTTCCTTTTCCCCAAACCCTACTCCCGTCTCCCCCACCCACATCTTTCTCTGTGTATATGACATGTCACCCCCAATCTCTCTTTTTGCCTCTCTCCCCTTCCTTCCCCACCTCCGTGTCTTCCTCCCCACCCCCCGCCCCCCACCCCGCCACCACCCACCCCCGCCTCTTTGTTTGCATCAAACCTGCCTGATGACATAATCCTCCCGCTCTGTGCCCGATTCAGTCATGTAGCTGGTATGCAGGTAGCCGTCTTTCGCGATGTCGCTCGTGTTTTTGGCACATAGACATGGCCTTCTTGTGTGTACCCTACATGCTGTGTCTCATTATGGATCATGTCTCTGAATGTATCGCCATTGTCACTGTGCCGACGTTTGCTAGAATTTCATAGAGAAATTAAAATCTTTTTTCTGTTTAGGTGACTCGTAGTCCTTTGACGGTGTCGGAACTGAGACCGTCGTTACCTGGCGGCAGGCTGTGCAGGTGGCGGTGCTGGCAAGACAAAACAGGAATATCTCGCGTGATTCGCCGTCACCCAGCGGAACTGGTGTGGAAATCCATCTTAACGACGGGGCACAGCTGGAGCTGACCGCGTGGCTAGCTGTACAGCATCATCCTACACAGCTGTTTACCACGGTGCCAATCTCCGTACTATCGTCGTCTTAGGCTCCTTTCACACAGATCGCCTTGTAAAGCTTACTTCACACTTCATCTCAGGCGAGTCCTTGGGACTAGGGCCAAGATCGCTCAAAATGACGAAAACGAGAGATAGTGTCTGGTTCAAGATAGCGCCACCAGATGTAAGCCACCAGTGAAAGCTAACGTTCGACCGTTTAACGACATTCGTCATCTGTTCAAAGTACCCGAGAAGGGGGAGGAAAACACAGCTGTTCTTCTTGTCCTTCACAGTATCTCACACCACGACATGACTTCAAGCAGCAGCTTGACTGACGCGGCGAGCGCGTGCCGGATGTTACAGTGCCCGTGCAGTCATGTGACTGAATGACCAATCAGAGGCCGTGCCTTCAGCCAAAACAAAAGAACTGGAGCTTTGGGATCTCGGGTTTCAGGTGAACAGTTGACACCGTTCTGACTGCTTATAATACCGTGTTGGTCTTAATCATTTTTTCACCTGGAATTCCGCCACGGCTTGTGCTAACGAGGTCACGATGAATAAATGGTTCAGATATGGATTTGCTGCGGTCGGCCTACTGGTGTTGTCAGTCGTGTTCGTGGAAGGCCAGGTGAGATTCTTTTTGTGATTTTTAGAATGTTCCTGTCTTTGCATGCCATCCTTTTATCCATTCATCTAACAATCTATTCATCCTCACAGACAGACAGACAGACAGACAGTATTGGAGGCAGAATGTTTTACAAGTTTACAAAGCTACCAGTACAAATAAACTCACAAATATGGTAGCAGTTACGAAGGTAGCACTAAGTACAAATAGTTAAATGGTACAGAGTTATTTACTGAGATAACTCCGAAGGGCGTTTGCCATTATTAGTCTCGTGTGTTTAGTGTCGTGTCAGAACACATTTCTTGTTTAATGCTCAGTGGGTCCGCTTCATGGGTTTGCTCTCTACTGAATAAACTGAAGGTAGTCCCGTCTCTTATGAGGAAAGAAATAAACTGGCAAAAACCAGTTCAGTTTATTTTTATGACACATCCTGTATCAAAACGGATACACGTGCTGAATTTCGTGTAAATTACTTGGGCTAAGGAGAATGAAGAAAGAAAGATTAGGAAATGCTGTAATAAGCTTAGCAATAGGTATTGAAAAATGTTTGCGCACACTTATGTAGCGATACGCTCTGCAGATCTGCGTGTCGCAAAGAATGCACATACAAATCACAGCACGCGCTGATTAGTGCTACACATGTCTGCTGCTTAAAGAAAACAGAAACTTCACCTTGTTCTCAGCTTTGGGTTTCTTGAAGAGGCTGGCGGGACGGCGCACTTAACAAGCACCCTAAGTGACGGCGGCTTGGCAGCAAAGTGCGGTTCTGGTGTTACAGAATGATGAAGTGATACAGTCATGCGCAAGAAACGGACTGTAGATTGGCGTACCCAGATAACAGCAGCTGGCATGATTTCATTTGACACCATACAAGCTGAACAAGACAAGCCTATAAGCTGTCTGGGCTTTTCCGCTGTACATTACCATGTCTGTACCATGGATGCGAAAGAAATTAATTAATTTTACACACGAGGAAAGCTACCAAAATCAATTTCACCCCCCCCCCCCATAAAAAAAAATTGTTCATGCTTTATGAAAGACCATTGTTTACTGACAGCCGCAGTTATCTGTTATAATTTGTCGAAAAGGAGCGGGTCAGATATCCAGACTGAGTGGTACTTTTTTCTGGTACTATCCCGGTGGTACCATCCTACTTCGTTCTACCTTCTAGATTTTAGTTTTTGATCCTCTGAGACGCATCATGTAGATATTTTGAGAAGCACCTCCAGCTGTACCAAAAGGTGAACATTACAGAGAAAGGCGAGGGACTGGGAGGAGGAGGGGTAGGGGAGTGCATGGGAGACAGGGTGGTGGTGGGGGGAAGAAAGCGAGCAGACAGAGGAACAAGGAGCCTGTGCTATTAACACGCCTAGCATTTCCCTTGACACTGGCATGTGTGTACAACTTAATTGTTCGAGGGAGGATTGTGCGAAGGGGGGATTGGGTGGGGGTAACGTCGTGCATCGCACTGCCTTGGGGCTTGTGCTGCTTTTTCGCAGACGCAGGTGCAGCCTTAGTGACAAGCCGCGTGCAGCGGCCGTTGTTTTCTGGCCGGCTGTAGCAAAAATCGTCGCCTCGCTGTGCTGCAAACCTGCTGTTTGCGCATGGTCGTACATCGTGGTACTTCAAACAACACCTTCCGCATCTGACACTCATAACAGCTGTCTGTCTGTCTGTGCGTCTGTCTGTCTGAGACATAACTGTTAAGTAAAGCTCCTTGGGAGGTGAGGGGTGGGTGGTAGCTTTGTGGGTAGAGCTGCGGACTACCATGTGGATGTTGCTGGTTCGAATCCAGGTGTAGCCGAAGATTATTTCCTGGAGTTAACCCCCAGGATTCCATCCTCTATAGTGCCAAATCTCTCCTACGTGTTATGTCCATTTCTGTCTATTTTCTTTCATCGTCTCTGCAGTTAACAGTTTCTTCAGTCATCGCAGAGCTTTGTTTTCATGAAACCAAGTCACAGCCAAACACTAAAAGGGTAATGTCAAAAACTAGCGGCGTGTCTCTTTCTGATGTTTACTCGGATATTAAAACGCTTTCACCACCCGAGACTGTAACGTGTCCATATCCCGTGATCCCCAGAAACCACCTGGCGTGTGAGACACCTACGACAACTTTTGGTGCTAACAGCGTAGTTAGGACAATTGTGGTTTTCCCGCATTCTGCACAGATTTGTCCTTGAATCAGTGAGGGTTTATTTTGAATGCTAAACTGCGTAAATACAACCTAATGCTATGATAGAATACAACGGCAGGTAAACGAAATGAAGATAATTCCAGTACTATAGTAAACTTCAAAAACAAAAAATGACAGAAAATCTACGCTGGCAAACCAGATCACCAAGTTAGATTTTTCTGTTGGGCTGCGCTCGGCAGCACCCTGAAGGCCGGTGTGTGATTGATCAGGCGATGTGGTCTTTGGGTGTGCCTGGCTGTTCAGCTTGTAAACAATGTGCAGCAAGCCCTGCACCGTGTTGGGAAACAAAATCCCCGGTGCATGATGAATTTTTAAGCGACCGCCACTTTGGTTCGCTAAGACGCTCGCTTGATCAGATTCTGGAGGTGCTTTTCCGACCTCACGCTAGCATCTTCCGGCGGGCGTTCTTGTTGTTCCGGAATTATAAAAAAATTAATTGTGTTTTGCGGTTGTGTTTGTCACACGTGTTTATGTCACTGTCTTTAACTTTTCCTTCCCTCTGTGTGTGCGTATTCCTCGGTGGGTAATTTTCCGCCATCAGCCAACGGAAAAGTGAGTTGGATGTTAATGATTTAAAATAATTAGCCAAACAGAGCTGTCCATCAGCCAAAACTTTTTGTCTGTGCCACTACATTTAACTGTGCCTTTCTTAATAAGCACCGTGTGGACCTTCGCAGGCCAGGCTGGCACTGATTGGTTAGTTCTTCCATAAGATGATTCTTGATTGGTTCTGTCCATCACGAAGCCGCTTGCTGTTTGGTTATTTCGAGTCTCTCACGCTGATGTTCGTGTTGTAAGGCCAGCATTAACGGCTTTCCTTCGGGAACAAACTTCACTTACAAAGTTTATTTTGTGCCTCATGAATCTTCTGGAACTGGTATTTCAGACAATCCAGTACAAATCTCAGTCAAAATGTCATTTAATCTGTTTTATGTTTTCATGCTAGAACATGCTAGAAACAGACCATTTGCCTGCGGGCAAAACAGTGAAGTCCACGCTGAGTTTACTGCAACTGATCCGGTTTCCTAATCGACCTCTTTGAAAGCGTAAAAGAAAAAGCCTAAAGGTAATGAGAAACAGCCCCCTCCCTCCACCTTTCATGTACTGCAGCCCGCTGGTCCAGACCTATAACTTCTAGATTCCTTCGGATATTCCCTAATCCACAGGGAACATAACTGCGAAGACACATCAGCTAGCAAGCGTAAATGCTCATATTTCATGAACGATTTTGCAAATTTCGCGGCTCCGTTGGGAGCGTTACGAACGGCTTTCAAGTCTGGGCAGTACCAGTGCCTCGCGATATAGTCCCTGCGGCGAAGGGCGTCAAAGACGAACGATTCGGGGCGACCTTTCAGGCGAAGGTCCTTCTCCACTCGTAACAGGTGTGTGACATCCTCCCATCCTGACTGCACGTTGGCCTCCAGCACTGTGGATTTCTTCACACCTCAGTGAATGCTTTCATAGTCTTTGGCCACTGCAATCGTCATAAATTGTCTCGGAAAACAGTCCAGTTTTGGAAATAGCAGGAGTCCCTGGTCGTAAAGTGTTGGTGAATTCGCTATATTTAGCTTCA
Organism: Lanistes nyassanus; assembly: GCA_004794575.1. Taxonomy (NCBI): domain Eukaryota; kingdom Metazoa; phylum Mollusca; class Gastropoda; order Architaenioglossa; family Ampullariidae; genus Lanistes; species Lanistes nyassanus. The sequence goes on from SMGT01006633.1 coordinate 228,896, forward strand.
GCAATACGGACAATAAGAACAGTGAGAAATATTCGCAAGACGGAGTGCATCTAAGAATCCTCGTGCGGTTAACCCGTAAAGTCGGACTTTGCCGGAAGATGTTTGCAGAGACCTCTTTACTTTTCTAGCTGTCTAGGATTTGATGATGGGCTTTTCCCATTAATTTATGGAACATTAATTTGTGGATAGCTTTATGGAACATAGGCTTATATTTTCTGCTAGCATTGTCAAGTTATTTTGATAAAATCACAGGAAGAAATAAGCTTTTGACGTTACAGAATCGCACGCGGGCGCGAATGCACGCACACAGACACACGCACGCGCACACAGACACACACATACAGAGAGAGAAAGGTAGGAGGGTAGAAGGGGGAGAGAGGGGGAGGGGTGAGGAGAGAAAGGGTGGCGAGGAGAGGGAGGATTGAATGAGAAGGGTGGAGAGATGAACAGAGAAAAGAGGCGATTTCAGGGTTCTCTGTATCACCCACGTGCTGATATTCCTGTAGGCCGAGCGCATTACCAGCGACCTCGCCAATCTAACTCCTTACAGTCCCCTGCAAAAATGCTGATAGCGGCTTCCGCATACTGAAATGCGTTGTATCCTTCCGCTGCAAAACATTCTCAAAATGCGGGAATCGGATTGAGAACCTGCGCATGCGTTTTAGGTTACTTAGATACCTGCTTATCTACAAACCGGGGATAACTGTGCCATATTGAAGTGAGGGAATTTAGAGATAATAAGAAAGAGAACTGTTTAAATATATCTTTTCATGGTCATCGGTCATGAAAGCATATTCAGGTACACATACACGCGCATATGCGCACACGCACCCACTCGCTTCATATTACCTGTAATGTCCATTGGCACTCTGGGAGGAAGAAAGTTATTCTCCTCACGCCTGTCTTTCCCACATTCTTTCGCGGTACTGGGGGGGGGGGATTCTTGTGACCTAAGAGGTCATTTTCCCTGGCCCGCCCCCATGCTGTTGTCGGATGCCCCAGTCTTTGCAGGATTTCTGGAGATGTCCGCACACGTCCTCTCACTTCACGCGGCTCTCATCTACCCACATTTTTTGTTCTCGTCGTCTTCACCTTCCCTATTCTCTCCTTCTCTATCTCTGTCACCAGTTTGGCTGTCTTCTCTTTTTTCTTTCTTTCCTTAATTTCTTCCTTCTTTCCTTCTTTCCTTCTTTTTCTTCCTTTGTTCCATGAATCATGCATTCCTTCTTTTTTCTTTCCTTCCTTCGTTCTTTTCTTTCTTTTTTCATTCGTTCATTCATTCCTGTTTAAAATGGTTTGCTGTAGATGCGAATCAGCCATCTATGGCCCAGCGAGCAATTGCATCAATCGAGGTTTTCCGCAGTGTCGGCTCGATTCCGTGAAAGTCCGCCTTGGAGTCACCGACTGACGCCCTTTCGCGCGTCAAGAATAACGGAACGTGAACCCAGAAACTGCCGGCCATTATGCTGTCCAATCGGAAATAATGGAGAAAAATAAATAACAGGCTTACTGAAAGAGAGTCTGACACATACGGCTTCCCAGCAAGTCCTTGAGTCCGTCAACTACAGCCAGAAAAGCAGAGCTGGTTTGTGCGAAGAAACGAGGAGACTTGGCATTCTGATTGTCGGGAGGCCTTGTCAGCGCAGCTTTGTCAATAGACTTTTTTTACAATTCAAAAATGAACTTCGTTTGGCTGACTGTAGAGTATCGGGTCAACGTGTAGTTAACAAGACTGTAGTTCTCTCCCTTTGTCATCTTCATTTCTGTAGGACAGCCGCTGTTGTCAAAAAAAGCCACCACCATGACAACAACGCCAACAATTATCGCCGCTGATTGCAAGTGCAGTACACTGAGGTCTAGTTTCATGAGTGGTGAAGGAACATAAATGAAGAAAGGAAAGGAAATCACAGAGGCTCGAGCCAGACAAAGAGGACCCGGACCTGGGGAGATGGAGGGGGTCTGGAGGGAGGGAGAGAGAGATCATAGAGGGTTGGAGAGGTAAAGCCAGGACAACGTTCAGACGAACGGAACTATACACGACTTAAGCTAAAACAATACAAACAGTACCACCACCCTCATGTCTGTTATCAAGTGTTTGTGTACTTGACAAACAATGTCAACGACTTGAAGCCACCTTCCCTGCCCAAATACTCATCACGTTGTGTGTTTTGGAGAAGCAGAAACCAGCATTCAGGCTGGAAGACGGAATCTGGTTTGAACTTGTGACCCCGCCAATGTGACAGCAGGAGTTCGAACACGGTGCCAAAGGGTAGCAACGTGACTAAAACACGATTACAACTGTTGCCGAAGTTTTGGCGCCCCGAGCTTCTCATGTGACAAAGCTAAACTGTCTAGCACGAAACGTCCTTCCCCAGTGGACCTCGGGGTCAAAACCGCGGATCCTGTTATGCCTTGGACGTCAGAGCGAGACAAAAGCCCCATACGTTACGAAAGAAACATTTTTTTCTTTTTTGTCTGCTGATTTCCCACAAGAGTCCGCAGAGAGTCTTCAAACGTGTAACTGCTGCGAGAAGCTTTTATTTCCCCTTTGCTTTGCATCTGACTGAAATGAACACGAACCTGGCTTCAGGGCTTAGAAGAAAATTTTTTAGACGTACAAAACTTTTTTCCCCTGAAGACTGAATTTGGCTTTGAGCTTTTGGACTATTCTGCTGAAGTGAGTGAAATCCCAAAGGGAAAATCACTCTTTCAGACGCATGCAACTGTATCTCATCTCAACAGGAGTTATCTGCTCCTGCCGCCCACAGTTTCGACAGGATTTTAGCCAGTCATGCCACAAAGCCTTGTGCTGATCGAGAACCCACTGCGTTTGAATTCTTTCTTGTCTCTCTGATTAAGCCTGAGAAGCTGAGTCAGCAGTCCGAGGGGAGGACTCGAAGGAGAGACTCCAATGGCTGACAATGCAAGGACCTTTTCAGACGCGTTGTGGCCGCCAATTGGATTTAATTTAACAACGCGTGCTGCGCGTGCGTGCAGTGAAAATCTGGCGCCAAACCAATGTGGTAACTTAAGGTAGTGTGGAATACTTTTCAAATGAAAGTTGATGTTTAGGTTGTTGAAAAGACGCTGGAGTGACTAAGATATTGTTTTAAAAAAAGAATATGGAGATGATGTAGCGGTACAGCGCACGTACTGTTCACTTCAACCTCTATAAGCTAAACACTATGAAACAAGTCAACGTTTCGAGGCATTAGCCCTTCAAGAAGAAATAGAAAGATCAATGTATTTAGTATTACCCTGTTTGTTGTTACCACATTCCATACTCTAAGCAGCAGTCGTATGTTTGACTTCCAAACTGTAGTTTTCAACTGACTGCTTCACAGCTATTCAAAGATGGGACGATGACAAAGACGTAGATGGCGGGATTGGCGTCAATTCACGTAATTGACCGTTAAAGACATAGTGGAGGCAAAGACGGGGTGATAACAAAGATACAATGGCGAGGAAAGGGAAAGGAACAACACAGATAAAAACCCCCAAAAAATAATAATTGAAATTACTTGCAATTAACAATAGTTGCGAAATGATGGATATTAACAAAGGTTTAATATTGGCAAAGAACTAAGAAATAATGGAAACATGGTAAGGCCTAAAGCCCCCGCCACATCTAGCGACTCACCCTGCCGCCTCTGTGTGATCCACGAGCAATTCATCCCTGATCAGCGTCACCGGATCTTGGATCCCCGACATGATCCTTAAGGCCTTGCTCCACTTTAGCGACTGCTCGAGCGATCCGACTCGCTGATTGGTCAGTCGGCCAGTCGGGTCGCTGGGGGTGTCTGTGGACAGATCGGCGGCTAGCCGTCACGCTTCACCAGTCCACGATCGGGTTCAGCGATCGCTGGGCGATGTCGCTTTCTGTCAAGGTCGTACCAGTCTAGAAATTTTCAAAGCGCTCTTTAAATACGCTTTAAATATAGTCTGTGCTGAGCGGACCGAGGCATCTTGCAAATTTGTTTTGGCACATTTTTGCCTGGACTTTCCATAATGTATCCTTTCCTCCAAGTAATTTACAAAATAACTTGTTTGCACAACGCTTCACTCTCTCATTTTCCTCCATTTTGTCGAACTGGCCATGGGTCAGGTCACATTGATTACACACGACTTCTGATTGGCGGGTCGTTGGGAGTGAGCGATCGGATCGCCGTACAGCAGCAGGCAGTAAAGATGTGTCAGCAATCTAGCGACGCCGATCACCGAAGAATTGGCCGTGGCTGGCTGAGATGTGGCAGGGTGAGTCGCTGGTGATCACTAGAGGGGGCGGGGGCTTGAGGCTGCAGTAACATCAGAATGTATACGTCAGTGTGACCGACCTGTGACATTGACCTTACTTTAACAAAATGACGGTAAGCGACGAAGTGAACTTAACTTTGTCTTAATAAGTTATATTTTGTGGACATGGATCGTTATGGAAGGTCCAGACAAAAATGCACGAAAACAGATGGGCCATCATTTTTAACAGAATTTTTGGACTGTAGCCAGAAATCGCCCGAGAGAACCTAAGACTCATTTCGTGATCAACGGTCACAGATGTGGTGGAAATGTGTTAGTAGAGACGTGGTGATGGCAACCACGTAGATGTAGTGACCCCAAGAGCGTGACAACAGAGACGTAGTTACAGCATGCACGTGATAACAGAGATCTAGTGACGGCAAGCACGTGATAACAGAGATCTAGTGACGGCAAGCACGTGATAACAGAGATCTAGTGACGGCAAGCACGTGATAACAGAGATCTAGTGACGGCAAGCACGTGATAACAGAGACGTACGTTGTGGTTGCAAGCATGTGGATTACAGAAAAAAATTTCTACTGGGACGAATGCATTGGTCACAAAGATATCGATGTACACCTTTTTTTAAAAGACTAGCGGCACCTTTTTGGAGAAATCCTTATATAGTTGTGTCGATCTATTGATGTGGCGCTATCAACTCGCGGTGTCTTGTCGCCTGCTGCCGTCCAAACAACGGAAATAAGATTGACCGAAATTTCAGCGAAGGGATTGCCTTAATGGAAAATATACGTTACTTATTTAAAAGCTCAACCCATTTCAGAATTATTACTATTGTAATAAATTGTAAATTGCAATAACCAAAAGTCAACAAATGTCTTTTTAAAATTGGTTGAAAATGAGCCGATGATTTATCGTTCCTAAACTGACGAACAACTCCACGATAACTGCAACGACCTGATACAAATAGTGACAGTCTGAAATTTACCTACGTGCATTTTTTAGTACCAAACCCAACCGCACAGACCTTTTCCTAGCTGCCGTTCCCATTCACCTTTAGATATGTTTGTAGACAAGCGTTTAATATCGCGATGTGGACTAAGTGTTGGCGTTGAGCTTGATTCACGACCTGCGCATGCGTGCTCGCGAACAAGGCCAGTCACTCACTGCTAGAATCGCTCGGCCATAACTTTCTGCCAAAGTAAACACAAATAGCCCCGGAGACCCTTCTGTCACTGATTTCACAGCTCTGCTGGACACCCTGCCTCCTCGGCGTTCTCCCAAGAATTTGGAATTTCGATTTGCGCTCTCGCGAGAAATTTATGTGCATGATGCAGTTTTTTTGTAATGATTGTAATTTTACTTTCATCGTTCCCTACTTGGCCTTCCTTACCCCCCTCCCTTATTGCGTCTTGGTGTGTGTTTTTCTGTTCCTTCTTTCATTTTGTCCTTTCTTTTCTTCATTCTTTTCCCAGACTGCCTGTGCAACTTTAGCACTAGTTTGTTTGTTTGTTTGTTTTTAAAAATTGGTACATCATAAGACTACACCTCTCATCAAAGATGCTTAAATTTCGTGTCAACTGTGCGACCCTGTGTGCACATGTATGTTTTAAGAAAAGATTATAACTCAGAAGGTAAAGTGAGGTCGGCTACTTACTGAAACAGGTGGCCAACTTCACGATTTCCATGTTGGAAGTGATCAGCTACTGGCTTACTAAGCGCGCTACATGCTGGTAGTTACACATGGCGTTACACATGGCGTTACACATGGCGTTACACATGGTGAGGAATTCACATGCAGTTGACATCCAGTCCACACACTGCTGGAATTCTCTGGCCCCCATCGGACGCCTGTGGAGAAAGATATTATTATTACTACCTTTGAGGCGTACTGGGCCCAATGTGTGCACTTCCCGGGGGCCTTAAAGGTAGTAAAGTCTACCTTGTGAACCAGAATATCCCAGAGCGTGTTCTTCAGGTGTCCACAAACCACTGGTCACAATAATCTCCCAGTACTGACGTGGCTAGGTTCATTAACTTTATTTTATTTTAATTTATTTTATTCTATTTTTCCTCAAATTTGTCTCCTGGTTTTCATTTGTCTGACAATCCTGATTTTTTTCAACCGATCACTTCTTTTTCAACCATTCCTGAAAGTCATCTGTCATTTTCACTGCACCCGTAATTAACTCTTTCATTATGATTCAGCGACACCCCCTCCTTCTTTCTTCTGTGTTTTTAAGTCGCACCATTTCTTTTATTCTTCCTCTTTCTTCATTAATTTCGGAGTTTTGTGGGGTTGCGGAGGCGTGGTTGGTGTCTTATGCATTCTTCATCATTCGTGTCTGCTTTTTTGGTCTTTCGTCGTTACCTGCTCCCGTTCTTTAATGCATTTTCTGTCTTTGTGAGATGTGCATCTTATTGTAACTGTAATCGGTACACGCCAGCGCAGATCTAGCAGGCTAACGTGCACGTCGTATTACAAAAGTTCTTGTTCGGGCAGAGGCTAATGCTCACCGCACGCAGTCTTTCAAATCCAAAAAACCGAAGAAATAAATGGGGGAAAGAACACTT
>SMGT01006633.1:244965-304439 GCA_004794575.1 Lanistes nyassanus
CCCCCCCCCCCCGTTCAACCAGCTGCGAATGGGTACCTGACCCATTGATCAGTGACGGTAAGGCAGTTTGGGAGAGATGGGCATGGGTCTCTGAATGCTGGCCCACAAAAAGGGAGTGTCATACACCCCCACTGACCACGACCTTAAGGTCACGAAATAAGGTTTACCTACATACCCAAACCAATCAATCTTTCCAGAAAACTACTTCCTAACGGCATTGTATCCACAACACCTCCTTGCATTCTGAGATCCAAATGTAAGACTAGAATCTTATAAATGAGAAAGACACGTACGCTTAAAAAGTTTTTTTCCTTTCTGTCTTTAAGGTTGGCACTGTGTTTCCTTCCTGTCTTTAAGGTTGGCACTGTGTTTCCTTCCTGTCTTTAAGGTTGGCACTGTGTTTCCTTCCTGTCTTTAAGGTTGGCACTCTGTTTCCTTCCTGTCTTTAAGGTTGGCACTGTGTTTCCTTCCTGTCTTTAAGGTTGGCACTGTGTTTCCTTCCTGTCTTTAAGGTTGGCACTGTGTTTCCTTCCTGTCTTTAAGGTTGACACTGTGTTTCCTTTCTGTCTTTAAGGTTGGCACTGTGTTTCCTTCCTGTCTTTAAGGTTGGTACTGTGTTTCCTTCCTGTCTTTAAGGTTGGTACTGTTTTTCGTGCAAGCCAGTCTAATCTCTAAACCCGATGGTCAAGGTCGTTTCCCTTTAATCATAGGGAAGCAACTAATTCCATGCAGCGAACAGTATGTGCACACCTTTGGATTCTCGAGGATGAAAGCTTGTGATTGGATGCGTCCATTTCTCTGTGGCCTGTGACTAGGTGAACTTGCGTGCATGCGGGGTGTTGGTGCTTGCGGGGACCTGAGCTGCATGTGTGTGTGTGTGTGTGATCGGTTGACTGACATAAATATTCATTTGTATATACCGTGTGTGTGTGTGTGTGTGATCGGCTGACTGACATAAATGTTCATTTGTATATACCGTTTTGTGTGTGTGGTGTGTGTGTGGTGTGTGTGTGTGTATCATAAATGTTCATTTGTATATACCGATAAAAAATGGACGGATATTTGAACAACTAGATACATCAGTTCGCACGCCGATCTGTCTAGATATTGAACCGGGGCTGCGGGCCGGCAGGACGGACGGACGGACGGACGGACCGAAAGAGAACGGAGAACAACTGTTTTCGTTGAACAACTGTTGCTTCTCTTTTGTCTCCTTGGCTAGTCCGATCGTAATGCTGTTCCCCTCCATGTTGGACTAGTTCTGCTGGGATGCTGTCTTTCCTGGGCGCTTTGCTTCCCTTGAGGAAGCGAATTGCCTCCCCTGCCTCCTCCTTTACTATAGGCAGTGTCTGTGGTATGTGTTTTTCTCTATGCTGCTGTAAAGCAGGCTGGGATCGGGCTTGGTGTGGAGCTGTACAGCTCCTTGCAGCATTCAGTCCATCTGCTTAGGACTTTCTGTCAACAGCTGTCCTTCCTTGTTCTTATATAAGCACTGGACCTGTTCTGCTTTAGTGGGCTGAGCTGCTTGAGATTATCGTGTGCACGTTTGTTGTCGCCCTTCTTCATCCCAAGTTCTGTGCAGGTCCCTACTGCAACCGCACTTGGGACAACGTCATGTGCTGGCCGGACACACCTGCTGGCGAAGTGCGTCGTCTCCCTTGTCCTGGCTACATCTACCGCTTTGATGAATCAGGTATGACGCCCGAATGAACGTACACACTAACATTTCAGACTAACATAAACTCATACGCACTCACGCACATAAGCACGTGCACTCACACATACCTACACACGCTCGCACGCAGATGCTGAATTGTGATTGTGGTGTGATCTGTTGTCCAGAGTTTGCCGTCAGACATTGATCTGTTGCACAGAGTTTGCCGTAAGACATTTTGCCGTCAGACATTGATCTGTTGTACAGAGTTTGCCGTCAGACATTGATGGATCTGTTGTATAGAGTTTGCCGTCAGACATTGATCTGTTGTACAGAGTTTGCCGTCAGACATTGATTGATCTGTTGTACAGAGTTTGCCGCCAGACATTGATTGATCTGTTGTACAGAGTTTGCCGTCAGACATTGATTGATCTGTTGTACAGAGTTTGCCGTCAGACATTGATTGATCTGTTGTACAGTTTGCCGTCAGACATTGATTGATCTGTTGTACAGAGTTTGCCGTCAGACATTGATTGATCTGTTGTACAGAGTTTGCCGTCAGACATTGCCTGGACAACGCCACATGGTTCGTCCTTCCCTCGTCAGGCCGTCCTTGGACCAACTTCACCGCCTGCATCGAGAGCAAAGCTCGGAAGACAGTGCCACCGGTCATCGCGGTGAGTGTGGAACAACTGACGCTGGGATGGAGGGATAAATGGATAGATAGAGAGAGACGGACGGACGGATACCGTCATCCCGAAAAAACTGCACTTAGAAATATTTCTTCATGGGCGAATCTTTTAGTCCAATTATAGATACCAGGTTAACGAAGACTTTAAACCCTTCCTATTTTTCTTGTCGAATCTTTCAATACAGATATAGATGCAGGAAACCCCCTCCCCTTTATTCTGGTGGGATCTGTCAGTACAAGTCCAGTTACCGGATTCACAGAGATTGAATACCCTTCCACTCCCCCAGCCCCCGTCACTTCATTTGTGTGGCTCTTTCTTCACCGAGGTGTGAGAGAAAGTTTGGTACCTTCATCTGTTGTGTGCTTTTTAGGGCTATATTTAAGTGAAAATGAAAGCTTTGGGCATGAGGAAAGATATTCAGAGCACATGCCCTGAATCATACGATACAAAGCATCCATGGCCACTTGCAAACACCCGCACTCGCTCACGCGCTTACACATTTACGTACACGCGCGCAAGTACGAATGCAAGCACGCACACACAAGCACACTATATTCTTACAAGTTCCATTTAGAACAGGCTACAGATGATCTCTCAGATTTATCTTGTTACCACAATGTCCTCCCTTCGATCCATCATGAACTAGCTCCCCCCCCCCCCATACCCACCTCCTCTGTCCAGCAGCCACGAGATTTGTCCTCCGCGCGCACTTTTTATTTTGCAAAATCTTGAGTCGGTGTCTTCACTTTCCAGACCCATCGCAGACAGGTTAACAAGGTGCCAACTGTGCCTTTCAGGGCTTGCGTTAATCGCTGGCCTTCAAATTTCGTTCCTGCATTTGTTTTTGCGCTCAGAGACACGAGCGTAGGGGAAAAAAATGTCCCACTTTTCAAAACTTGTCTACGTGCGTAGAATGAAAAGGAGGAGGAAGGAGGAGGTGAAGAAAATCAAAAAGAAGAAAGAAGACAAGCACGCACGCACGCACGCACGCACGCACGCACGCACGCACGCACTCTTTGGATCTGTCCGATTGGGGGTCTGTATCTGGCGGCAGATCAACTGGAAGGCAAGAAGAAAGGGAAAATGAATGCGAAGACCAAACAAGTGAAATATAGAGAAAGTAAAAAACGAATTAAAAATAAAGAAAAGAGAAACAAATTAATCCCACATATAAAGAAGGAAAAGCGAAAGGAAAAGGAAAAGAAAGAACTCTCAACCTCTTCTTTAGTCCAACTCGGACAAAGCTACCCCCCGACTGTAGTCTACTGGACTGTAGTCTACTATAAATAAATAAATAAATAAATGTGGATTTGTAACGCGCGAGAACACATTTCATGCACATTTCGCGCGGACGAGGCACATACTCAGTGAAAACAATGAAACACACACACACACACAGGGAGAGATGAACGAAACAAACACACAGAGGCGAGATGAACGAAACACAGTTTGGGATACAGATCGTCCTTCAGTCACAGATGGGTGGAAAAGTATCATAAAAGAGGAAGTTGTAGGTTAATGCAGACAGGCAATCGTGACGTCAGTCAAGGTACTTGCGGAAAAGAAAAGTTTTTAAGTTTCGTTTGAAAGTCTGTAGTGATGGGGATTGGCGAATGTTGTGGGGAAGTGAGTTCCATTGGGTGGATGCCGAGAAGGTGAACATGCGGTGTCCATATGTTTTTGTCCTGATGCGGGGTACTGAGAGAATGCGATCGTCGGAAGAGGAGCGGAGCTGTCTCACTGGAGTGTAGATTGTAAGAAGTTCTGAAAAGTAGCTGGGGCATGCACCGGTGAAGAAATTGAAGCAGAGAGTAGACAACTTGTAGTCGATGCGAGCCTGAATGGGGAGCCAGTGCAGAGTGCGGAGGAGAGGTGTGGCATGGTCTGTTTTGCGCGCTTTCAGGACAAGGCGAGCGGCCGAGTTTTGAAGTTTCTGTAACTTCTGTAGCAGATACAGAGGACAGCCGGCTAGCAAGGAATTGCAGTAGTCGAGTTTAGACAGAACGTAGGCACATACAAATGTGTTTGCAACCTGATCGGACAGAAGGTGACGGAAGCTGCTGATTTTTCTGAGTTCAGAATAAGCGGATCTGCAGATGTTGGAAATGTGTTTGTCGAGTGTCATGTTAGAGGTAATGATAACACCGAGATTTCTTGCAGAGTCAGCGAAAGGGATGTCGACATCACCAATCCGAACTGCTGTGGGATATTCTGTCACTCCAGCATTTCTTTTACTGAAGAGAAGAGCCTCTGTTTTTTCGTCGTTCAACTTTAGTCTGTTGTGGACCATCCATGCTTTGACACCGGATATGCAAGTCTGCATGGTCATGATGCTGGCATGTACATCAGCTGGAGGACAAGAACTGTATAATTGGGTGTCGTCTGCATAGGACTGGTGGAGACCGTGTGAGAATGAATGAGTGATGAAAGTGGTTTGATGTATAGGATGAAAAGGATAGGGCCCAGGACAGATCCCTGAGGGACTCCGAGAGACAATGCTGATGGGGGTGACAACTGGTCAGCGACAAGTACAGACTGAGTTCTACCAGAGAGGTAGGACTGGAACCACGCCAGCGCCGACCCACAGATGCCGTAGAGATCTACTGGACTGTAGTCGGCGCCATTTTCACACCACTAGACCGTCATCTTCTTTCTTCTCATTTTTCGTTTCCTGTTAGCGGTCGGTTCCAGGTCACTGGGTCTCGTGGGCGCGTGCTACTTCAAGGGGTTAGGGGCGTGGCAGAATGATGTCAGAGAGGATGTTTGCCTCACACTCTTTGACGTAGTTGAATGACGTGCTGAGTCGCGTCATTTTGCATACATGTACGGTCAAGGTCGGTTCCATGGTTACCGCGTGGAAGCAGAACATTTGACGGGATAAAGACAAGGGGCTGTTCTACTAATCTTAGGGAGGTAACTCTGCTGTCCAGCCACCAGGTGGCGAAAGTGCTCGAAGGCGCAGCAACTGGCAGCTTTCTCTTTGCTGACGCTGGTAGCTAGCAAAGTTCTTTCGGTATTTTGTCGCTTACAACCTCGAATATTCGTGAAATTGCAGTAAAGTACAGAAGCTGGACCATAGACGCGTTAAAAGCTGAGCTTCCTGTTTCCTGGCTTCCGTTAGAGGGGGGTGGATCTGAAAAAAATTGCTACCTGGGATAGCCGGAAATTATGAAAGAAGTACTGCGCTGTGTACTGGCTTCACCTAAGGTGTTCACAAAATGCGTCCTAACTGCAGTTCTGTCAGCTGTCGATAAAGGCGCAGTGTAAACCAGTCGTAAGTGACGTCATAACATACCCAAAGTTATCAACAGCTAGGCGTGCGTGACGTTGTTTGGGAATAGGGAGGGGGTAGCGAAAAGAAGCCATGGGAGGGAGGGGCAGAGGAACTTTGTCTCTCTCTCTCTCTATATATATATATAGATGTATTGTGTCTGATGACGTAGTAAATAGTACGTTTAAAGCACGCAGTTTATGTAAAATTGGAGTCTCCGCATGATGTATTAGTTTGCGTTATCCATAAATAATGAAATAATGGTGTCGCTTTTCTCCTGTTCATTATTCCCTCTTCAGATATTTAGATTTGTTACACATCGTTGAAAACTAAAGCGGAAATTATCTTCTGCATCTAGTGATATGTCAGCAACACGTGCATCTGTTTTTACTCCGTTTCGAAAATCAGTCTGACAAGTTAGCAGCAAAACATTAAAGGTTTTGTATGAAATCGTCGAGCTGGCGATGTTCTGGCCACCCGCTCTTTGTCAAGCGGAAAAACAAGGCTTTGTATTTCATGTTTAGAAGGATGCAATCTTCCTGCCGTTACCAAAAAACGTGCTGGTGCCAGTCAAACAGTACGCCGGATAATTGTTTTGCGATAATAAAAACGGATTCTGTAAAAGTCCTGGTTTCTACCACAATCTTTTCCTTCTGCGGGTGTCACCTGACTTCTGTCAAACGGTGTAACTTATTTTTTGCACCCCAGAACAGATCGAGGTCTTTGAAGACAATGTTGCTCGGGACTTTTCGTCCGCTCTGCTGTAACTCAGTCCTAATGAAGAATGTCAGGAGACAGATGAAATCGTGGATGTATTCGATTGCCTTATATACTTGTGAGAAGATTTATTTCTTTTTGGGGGTGGGGGTGGGATGGGGAATATTGTGGCGCATGCTCTCGCGTGCATGGTGTGCTTGGATTATCCTCGGATACAGTCGGGAATTCTCGGGATGTACTTGGGCTCGATCAGACCTGCTCTGTGCTCACTGACGTGATAGTACGGGGCTGCTCCGTGATCGACTGTGATCGACTTGCTGGATGTCCGTCAGACGTCGACTGTCTTGTTCCAGGCACAATGGAGATGAAATGCAAGCAGGGCCCCAGGAGTGTTTGATGCATACGTGCCTCGGTTTGGATCGACAATTATCAGACCATTAAAACAGAAACTACGGGCCTGGAAGAGCTGTATATCAGTGAACCATTGGAACTATTGGAAACAATAGTAGCATCAAGAAAGTTTAGCATAAAAGAGAACATCTCATTTGATGTATGTATGTATGTATATATGTATGTATGTATGTACGTATATGTTTATGTATGTACAAAATATGGCGAAGTACAAAATATACCAAAGACTCTGGGCCACGAGGGCTGTTGGTGGGGGTGGGGGAGGGTAAAAGTTCGTTGAAAAGTTGAAGGTGAGGGGGTGAGTGGGGCATTGGACTGAAATCTCTGCTGACGTCAGAGACATCTTCAACGGTTACTTTCGCCGTGCACTGAAGCTGAAGTAGAAATGGGGATCAGAAACTGGCCTTTTAAGAACAAAGGCTGCCTATTTGTTGTATACTCTTTTCGGATCTGTTTTATAAATGCTTTTCTTTTCTTTTTATTTTTTTTGTTTCCAAAATAGGATTCTCTTAAGCCCCAGTGAATGGTGTTCAGCTGTCCGATTTCCTCGAACAAGGAACTGGAATAGCCTCATGAACACAAAGAAAATGCAACAGTGAAATTAGGGCCCGGTCTCGGAGTCCAGCCTTAGTCTTTCACTAAGGCTGTTAAATGTAGCTGTACTCTAAAATGGATGTCACGCACCAAAAGAGATTAGACTGTAACACTTGTAATTTCAAAAGGGTGTTAACAAATGGTATAAACTTCACTAATTTTGCACAACTTTGTCAGTTGTTATTTATTAGGGCATTGATAAATGATAAAGAACAAATGAGGACAGAGCGCTCTAAAATCGTCGAGCTTCACCGAGTTTAAGAAGCTTTCTCACCTGTTAAGTACTGAGGTACTGATAAATATAATAAAGTTTACCAATTTTACGAGACGTTATCACTTGCTAATTATTTTGCTTTTAATTGATGTTTGGGATTGCTTTGACACCACGTGATGTTCCATTTGTCGGCCTTTCCAACAACCCAGCTGACTGCTTGCAGTGCCCAAAAGTCCGGCATGCGATAGCGCAGATCATTTGTCCAAACTGATCCTTTGATCAGTTTGAAGGCAGTGAAACGTGCATGTTGTCTTCGTCACAGGAAGAATGGCTGCCGTGTTTTTGTGCGCAAGTAAAAAGGTTCCTTAGATCTAAACGAACATATACTCATAAGCCAGAGAACAAAGACACCGTATTTAGCAACTTCGAAAAATTTTTCTCCCGGAACCCGAATATAACTTTTTGATTTTATTTGGTTAATATATCGCGCATAACGTGCAATAGAAGCATTAATCCAAGTCATATTCATACCCATTTCCTTTTTTTCTTCTATTTTTAGATACGTGCGATTTTACTGTCGTGTTTACTCTCGGCCCTTTGAACAAGAGAGCTGTAATGTCTTAGGAAAGAATTATTGTAGCGCCTAATATAATCAATCTGTCAAAAAAGCAGAATATTGCAAGGACGTTAACTGTCTTCGTGAAATAAATTCTGCGCTTGACAACTAATGATGGATAAAGCCCCCATCCCTAAAAAAAAAGGTAGGGGGTGAATTTTGCTGGAGGTCATCTCCCTCTGCCAGAATGCTGCGCGGGACAGTGTACGAACACCAATGTCGTTGTTAAGATACGGTTATAACTATGATGCTTTTATAACTATAACACAATTATCCTCAGGATGTACTTATGGAAAACTAGTTTTTTCGCCGAGCATCGTTGCTTATGGTTTTCTGGATTAGGAAAAGACAGGAATGGTCCTCACTTATTCCTGGCACGCATCTGCGGTATCACACTTATGTCCCTCTCGATAATTTATATTTTCTGGGTAGGAGGATGTTAGTGGTAGCTGACCATATCTCTTGGGTTCGTTTTCTCAAAGACTTCTATCTTTATTTGTCTACATGCGCATCTTAATTCAGAAATCCCTTTTAGTGCCGCTCGAGGGAATCATGTTAATATCGACAAGAACGGCCAAGAGATTTTCCGACTGGCAAGAAATGCTTATGATCATTAAAGATGGCCGCCACCAAGCCCTAGCAACTGGGTCCATGATCGCAGAACCACAACCGACAAGGATATTCTCAAATATTGCCTCGCCAAGACGTGCACAGCCATTGTTTCATGTTATCTTCGCTGTGTTGTCCTCGAGTAACCGTTCCCAGTAGGGTGTTATAGTCACCCTGACCCCACCCTCACCTCCAAGTTGTTCAATGAAACTAACTATAAGTTCGATCAAGTAAGAACCCTTAGGATCCAACTATTAGAGTCAGAAGTCATGGCCCTTGTTTAATTCAAAGCGAATCTAGTATTTTTCTTATAGCGGGAAACCTACTTCGCCTCTGTTCTCGCATTTATTATCTTTTTAACACCTAGATGATGTTTTGTGGCTTGGAATCTAAGAAAGTTACACGGGTTTTTCCCCTTTCTTCGGTGGGATTTTTTTTTCTTTTACGTGAAAATTCGGCTAGATTTGAAATAAATTAGTTTGCGTGCTGGATCACTGCGTGGCTACTGAGTAGGGTGGCTGGTACGTAGGCAAAGATATAATTTAAAGGATTAGGTTTGTCGTTAATGTTATCTCATTGAGGACGATGTGCAGTAGCAGGAAGAGGAGGAAAGAGGAGACGAGGAGAAAGAAAGAAGAGGTCTTTGTACTTAATTCTTTCCTCTTGTGTGGATCATCGTCTCGTTATCATTGTTTGAAGCTCGCTTCAGTTAACAGCAACTTCAAGTCGCGGCTAAATATTGGATATTTTTTCCCTCACATTAATCAGCGATTTTGCAGTACTGGGAGATGCCGATACAAATAAAATGTTATTCCGACACGCTAACAAGTAGAACTTTTTATCAGTATAGACAAAAACTGTCTGGGCCCTCATCGAAAATGGACAAATCTCCGATGCTCTGTTAGGATCAACAGGAAATGAACCACCTGGGCGTCAGAAATGGGTTAATGACCTGCGGAAGGAAATCGATTGTTTTGGAATAGACAGTTTTGACAAATTGGTCCCAGAAGCCTTGTGAAACCAGACCCCGAGTTAGCACCACACACGCACTCGGGCATGCGCAGTGTCTTCCAGATTTAGCCCGATCATCGCCTCAGATATCATCAGTGTCATTTCAATCTGTCAGTAGCTCATCAATCTCTCAAACTCACAAACTTTTGCCCACAAAAAATTAACTAGAAGATGTTCTCGTTGAAAAGGGCCAGGTAACACTAGACACACCATACCACAAACCTCGTGCTGGGTGTGTTGGTTTCATATTTCTTCCTTTTTCTGTCCACGCCCATCTATGACCGCGATAAACGCGCTTTATGGAGAGTCCCGTCATGTGACGTTTGCTCCAGCATTTTGGCTAAAACCCGGTGCAAGGCGACCGATGTCTGGTATACAAACGCTGCTGCACCCTGTGCCCGATTCATCAGCCCACAAACCAGATCCCACAGTCCGGATATTCACCTGTCACGATTCGGAAATGGGCTGAGTCCTCTCGCACGTGAACCGGTTTCGGCTTCAGTTTGATAAACTCTTATGACCGTCTGCTCTAAAGAAATCTCTGTCGGCCCGTCTCTGCCCTTCCTCCACTCGCTTTCGCACTCAAACGCGCGTGCACACACGCAGACAGACAGGCGTACACGCACACAACCCCGCGCGCACTTCCGCTGCTGATTCTTACCGACAACGTGGCTGTGCCCCATACAACGTTAATAATCGCTAACGTGCGGTTCGAGCCTGTCGCCATACTGGCGTCACAGCTGTTTGTCGTTTCCGTCAGTCTAGAGGCTAAATGTCTATGTCCCCCACTGCAGCCCCGTCTCCCCTACTTTGGACCTGTCAGCCGACCAATCGATGGGGCATTGTCGTTTGCGAATCTGCGCGATCTGCCTCCCAGTGTATCCATCACCCTGCCAGACCCCACCGTTGACAGGTTAAGGGCGTCTGCCATGTTAAGATTGCGTTAAGAAAGCCAGACGTGCTGATGACGTCATTAACGAGATGGGGGCGCTGCGTCACATGTTAGCTTGCCTGCCGTTCAGGGAGTGAAAACAGGGAGGAGGTGGGGGATGAAAAGCATTGTGATAACTGGGAGGGTGTTTTTGGTTGGCGGGGCGTAGGAGAGTGGAAGTTGGTACCCTTTGTCCTTTGTCCACGACTTTAGATGTTCTTGAACTCCCGAAAAAGGACATGCTTGACTTTGTATTTTATTTATTAGTTCTGTCTAAAGGAAACCGTTGATTGGCTGAGTTCGGAGTTCCAGTCGGGATGTGGGGGGAGAGAACAGCAAACGAGTGGGTGGACTTTCTTGGCAGCAGATTTGCAGATGAGCACTAAATCTGTGTGAGTTTGGGCGCAACCATTGCCAAAAGAAGGATTAGGTAACGACAAAAAAAGAGAAGATGCATAGGCCCAAAACGAATAAAGTGTGCGATTTATGGGTCTGCCTTGCTGCTGAGCAGAAATATTTCAGCCAATCGGTAAAATATAAAGGAAATACCCATATCAACATTGACAGAAGGAGCGATGCATAAATGATTGTAGACACGATGGTTCATATTATTAGGTACTGATAATTTGTGTGATGCTGAAGTAAACAAATGTTCTGCTGACTGTGTCATAGCGGCCCAGGGCCAGTTTGCATGAGAGTCATAAAAGTGGTCGTAAGCCCCATTCGCCCTGTGTATTTTATGCGCATCTTTACGTACGGACAGCAGATGAGAACGCTCATCCAAGCTACCGCCGAAGCTATGGGGATGACATTTGAACTCTGTCCACAGGATCAAATGCCCAGGATCAAGGTCATGTACACTGTGGGCTACTCGCTGTCCTTGTCAACACTTATCCTAGCGGTGGCCGTCATGATCTACTTCAAGTAAGTCTCTACGTGACCCCATCATCAACGCTACCACATCGTCATCATTATCACGGCCTTTCTATTCCTCTACTTCTATTTCTTCTTTCTTCTGGATCTTTTCTGTGTTCAGTCAAGCTGTTGATCACATCTGAGTCACAGTTGCCAGTGCTCGTAAGAGGCGTTATTGTCCTCTCATCTCTTTCCACATCATCTGATTCGTTTATACTCCTAGACAGCTGTCTGCACATGTTTTCACGCTGCTGCGAGCCAGGTGGCTTTCCCCAATAGTACCCGTATCACTGTCATCTAACTAATTCAAGTTGTTCTTAATCAAAATCTTTTTATCTTTTGCTTGTTTGTTTGTTTTTGTTGTTAATTTTGTCGTTGTTTTCTTCTTCATCGTCCTCGTCATCATTGTCACTGTTTTCCTGTCATAATCATTGAAAGGACGCTGTAGAATTACCTTGACCGGTTAAAAGTATCTATCATGTGCTTGAATCCTCACTGAATGACGTCAGCGTTACAAACGTGTAAACATTGTTGCGCTGGCCACATATGGACGGCCCTGGAAAACGGCGTTCCCTCTACGCCCTCAGAAGTGACTCCCAAATGCACTGCGAGATTCTACACTGGGCTATCATCACTCTAATTTAAAAAGCTTAGATGGGTTGTTAAGGGTACTTCATACGCTACGGATATCACATACGATCTTTGTGTGCTGAAACCAGGTCGCACTTCTGCTGTGATTGTCAGACCGCACTACAAAAACTGAGTCACGTGCCTTTAATTTCGGCCGTGCGATCACGTCCCGAAGATTACTGAAGAATAATCTTTAAGAAATACCGCCAGTTAATATTTCAGAGGTAATCATGTTCAGACGGTGTTAATCTGATCCTTTCCTGACGCACTTGCAATTCCGAGACGCTTCTTAATTAATATGATTATGCCAGGAAAAGGTGTAATGAGGTCTGCTTGCAGTTATTTGCTCGGACGTGCTGATCTGCAGGCAGCGCTAACCATACAGTTTTATCGCCCTTTGGAATTACAAAGTTGGAATTGTGGCCCCCCGGCGCAACAAGAAAACAACCTCTGTGAGCAGAGGTCAAGGCTTTCCCCGTATATGGCGAGGAAAACATAGCCATTATTTTCCAGATGTATTGCTGGCGACTCGTAAATGATTAATTTTGTCGCACTAGATCTTCCTAAATTTAGATGGAAAAGGTGATCGCAGATTAAAATTACGGTGCAGGTGCAAATCACACACCAAGTACATGTAAGATTGCCACAGATTATAATAGCAGTACAGATACAATTCATGTACAAAGTGCGTATTAAAGGATTGTAGGAGATCACAATTAGAGAATAACTACTAATCATGCACTAAGTATGAATTACATCTATCAGATTCCTAACTCGCAACTGTTTGCTGGGCATCAAGCCTTACGTTTTGAATCACCGTTGTCCTGTTACCATCGCCGACTTCAATGTCCGTCTTTCATCGGTGTGATTATCGTCAGCATCGTCCTCGTCATGATTATCTTTATCACTATCATATCAAAAAAAACTGCACAATAACTTTTTCTGTTTAAGCAGATATACAGTTCGAAACAGTTCTTTTTCTGAACAGACCCGGTGAATCGGAATTAGTGCTTTGTAAAATAGTTAACACATAGTCCATTTTTCTTCTTTTTTTATCATGCTTTGATAGTTATTTCCTGTCTTCTTAATGCAATAGTAACAAACAAACGAACAGAAAGAAGAACAATCCCCACCCCCCACCCCGTCTCGACCAATATCGCCTTGCATGCTGGGAATGTTGTTGGAATTAACACAGTTCGTATAGAACTTCTCGCCCACTTGTGGCGTAAGACGCATGGCGTGCGCGTAAGCTATTAATAGTGCCGGCGATGGCCGGATGTCACGTGACAGGCGGCTGCACTGTCCGCGCAACATGATCCACCTCAACATGTTCATCGCCTTCCTGCTGCGTGCCGCCGTCTCGCTGATGAGGAACGTGCTGCTTGTCAACGACCTGGGCTTCCCCAACGACGTCAACAACTCCGGCGCCAGGATAGAGTTCATTCAGGAGGGCACGGTGAGCAGACGCCGGTCTTGCCATGGTGGTGGCGATAGTGGTGGCGGGAGTGAGGGGGGTGGTGGTGGTGGTGAGGTTGGCGGTGGCTGTGATGTGGTTGTCGTACAGTGACTCGAAAGTCCACATCTGTAGGCGACGCCACGGAAGCTTATGACGCTTGTTAGTTGCTACACAGAAATATAAAAGATTGTACATATCTATAGGTGTTCGAGATCGAAAGATCCGGGCAGTTTTATCCCGTCGTCTGGGCATAAAGTTCAAGCTGAACCCACAGAATGCATGCTGTGGCGATACCGCGCAATGTAAAGCTACAAAAATAGACATGTAACTATAGACTGGTACTGTAATTCTCTAGAGTGAAAAAGAGTTGAAGATGGGGATGGGGATGGGGGAGAAGATGTTGTGTGACGCCCACAACACATACCTTTCTCAGCTTGACTTCCTCATTCCTGACAGGCTTTTCAGCATTCGGCTTTTTTGTGTTAACTTTCTTTTCTTTTCTTTTAAACAAGGATTTTTAAAATGTTAGTGCAAATTTGTTATACAAAAACATGCGGGGATCTTGTTGCAAGTAACATTAAAGATTGGAATATCTTACTTTGGGAAAAACATGTAAGTATTTTGAAAAAAAGACCATCAGCTACCTTACTATATGCATGTAAGAAAACATTTACATGTCTTACAGCAATTATATTAGATCATTAAGCAGGTTTTAGCCATTGGTACAAAAGGCCAGTGTGATCTTCAGAAACCGCTACGATTTCCAGGAGCCATCGTTTTTCCCAAGAAAGTTTATGTTCATGCCTGAGTGTTAAAGGACCGAAGCTTTTCTTCGCAAAAGATGGTTTTTTTAATCGTGTCTTTAAAAAAAATGTGTTTACGCGCCGAAGTAATTTACAGGCAGAGAAATTGGACGAAAATGATGAGACGAACTTGTAAAACAGCGCCCTCCTGCCATTCCGTGCAGGGAAGCGGGCGACAACTTAGTTGCCACGGGGTTATCTCCCGCGACAAGCGGAAATGGAAAATGGCTACAAGGGGTACGCTTCGTTTGACCTCGCTTAATAGGCACGTGCGTCTGCCGGTGGTTTAACTGGACTTCTAGTCGCTAGCGGTGATTTGTCTAGTTAGCGTCCAGCCACCAACCGCGATTTCTGTAGATTGGGTGAAGACACGGTGAATTGTGAATGCCTTCCATCAGGACAGTCTGAGAATAAAGACACGTGCCTGTCAATGCGTGCACTTGGTGCCTGCCGCACCGTTTCTGGACTCCCGTTGTGATGCATGATGAAATAGCGGGCAGGAGCTGTGAGCTATGTTCTAAGCTGCACGGCTGCGCGACCGCGCACTTTTCTTTTTACCGTTGCCGTGCAGCACTGCTTGGCTGCCGCCCCGCCAACTGCTGTATTTCAAACGTTAACAAAAGCAAACAGCAAATACATTATAACTGACTTTTTTCAGTTGCATTTAGATGTTTTGACAGATGAGTAGGATTTGGTGACATTACATGCATCTTACAAAGCACAGTGTTTGGTGGGCAACTGCTCCTATACCCGCTCAGGGAATTACATCCCCACAGCAGCAAAGTAAAGGGCTGAGAGATGGGATCAGAAAGGTGGCGCTGGAAGTTTACAGTTTTGCATTTGCAAGATGCTACTTTGCTGTTGCTGTTCTTGCTTTTTATTATTATTAACCGTTACTTCAAGTTGCGTTTAAAAGACTGTAGTGGTGCAAGGGCTGTGTGGGAACGGGGTGAACCTGGGAGTAGCTTGTATTGTTAAAAATCACGTCAGTCTGTAGGTGAGGAGTAAGGTTATGTGAAAAAGACAATTGTACCATGAAAATATTGTAGCAATACATTGAAGATGGTGCAAGGCTTTACTCTATATGCTCAGTCATAGCTGCACGTCTATCTAAAACAGTTAAGGAGGTAGTCGCTCTTTGCACGGTCGCGTGCAGATAGAATCCGAAGCTATTTGCACGGCTGGCGTCGCAGGAAAGGCGGTCACTCAAGAGAGCTGTGAGAACAAGCGCAGCGCTTACGGTATTTGTACGGCCTTAAGCACTAAAGATTGACGATAAATTAATTTCGTTGTTACTTTTTGACCTGTCATCGGAGTAAAGACGTGTGTGGAGGGAGGAGGTTGTTTGAGCTGCGCATTGTGTGTGTATACTTATAAATACGACACGTCCGTTTGACTTTAAACTTCCTACTCAAGCTGTACAGCAGGCACAACCCCCGCCACTGCCCCCCGCTGTCGTATGGGATCCACACCAGGAAGATGACGTGGAAAGAGATCCGGGGCAGTGGCGGAGGTTTCTGCGTAGAAAACTTCGTGTAAGGAACTATAGCCAGCGAGTGGCGCAAAGCGTTAGAAATATTTTTACACGGATCTTGCGAGTTATGACGTCAACCGTGCAAATAGCCTCGGAGTATATCTGCAGGGAAGCGTGCAAATAGTCACTGACCTAAAAGAAGTCAGCGACTTCGCAAGTTATGCACACACAGTTGCCTACAGTTTCGAAAATTCTGCCCCAACCGTTTACGAATGCTTACTTCGTGAGCAGTGCTGTTTTATTTGGCGTCTGTGCTGCCAGATTGTACAGAGTTAACGGTGCTGTCTTTTGTGAAGTCCTTTCTATGTGTCTGTAACTGCGACTTTTATTTGTGTCATCTTACCGACGTGTTTTCTGCATCACTACATAACTAAAGTGGTTTGGGTTAACCGTTCTTCCGTTTCCAGCACTGGGAGTGCAAACTGTTCTTCACCTTATTGAACTACGTCCTCTTCACTAGCGTCATGTGGCTGTTTAACGAAGGCCTCTACCTGGTCTTGATTCTCTCCGTGTCCGTCTTCGTGGAGAAAACCAAAATTCGCTGGTTCGTCATTCTTGGCTGGGGTACGTCCCATCATACGTCATAGTGACGTCAATGTCTGCTCGCACTGCAACAAAGCTTTCACTGCAGAAAATAAAGACAGGAAGGGGGAATTTCGACATGTCTGAAGGGACGTCTTTATTTTATCTTCTGGACTGTCGATGATTGCCAGGATGATGATGATGATGATGATGATGATGATGAGAATGGTGTCAGAACAGTATGAATGTCACACAAAGACTTCTCCTACTCAATGAAGAAAAGAAATAATACGAACGAACTAACGAACGAACGAACGAAAGAAAAAAAAGAAAGAATAAAAGAAAGAAAAGGAAAGAAAGAAAAAATGACAAAAAGAATAGGTAAAAGTATTAAGAAGCATCAGAATGTCAATGGCTGTGGTTCTGCTATATTGTCACATGCTAAGACCAACAAAAATTCATACTTTACGTTGAGATGGTAATGTAATGCGTCCTTGGCCAGAACTTTCGCCATGGGAGCAAATTGAATTCTCACCAGCGAATCAAAAGTCTTATAAACTTCTAAGAAGGCACTTTATTGTTACTTGTTTTCTTTTTTAAGAATTATATTTGATCTTAGAGCACATTCAAGTCAAATGACCTCGAGAAACAGCTAGGTTCCAGAGAAATGACCTTGACACGTGTTGGTCTGGGTTCGTTTCCAGGTGTGCCCGTGTTGTTTGTTGTGCCCTGGGTGATTTGCAGAATTAAGCTGGACGACATGCTGTGAGTTATTTGTACGCTCATAAAAACGTCTCTGTCCTTTCGCATCTTGTGTACTCGAGCTTTGTTTACGAACAAATGTTTATATTAATTTAAATCGCAATATTTTTAACCACTGCCTCATTGATTCAAAATTTCAGCTGACTTCCAGCACTGCGTCGTAGAGACGCTACTTTAGACATGTCTTTCAGTCAATGTAGTAGACATGGGAAGATCATTTAGGCGTAGTTCTCAGATCGGCTTGTTTCCAATAGAGACAGTCACCCAATAACCTACTTGTCTAAAAGATAAAACTCTTTTTAAGTTATTAAGATTTGAACAGGTCTGCTATTGTTGTCAGGTTTTGGTAACTTTCTGCGTTTGTTGGAGAGAGGTGACAGATTGTACCTGGGAATGTTCATGTGGGTTTTTTCCAGTCAACAATTACTATAATCTTGCGTGACCTTTGCCCTTACAGCTGCTGGAACGTTCACCTGTACCACCAGTTGTTCTGGATTATAAGGGGTCCCATAGTGGCCTCCGTGGCGGTGAGTTGAGCTCATGCTTTGATACAACTAGACACGACCGCTTTCAACGCCATTCATTCACTTCCCCCCTGGCACGTTTCCCTCCCGTTTTCATGCGTTCCTGGGTCTGAGCATCGTCTCCTCTTGTTCTCAACCTACAGACGTGCTGGTGCCCCTCCCCAGGCGATAACGCGTAGCGTGTCTAATCCCCACCCCCCCCCCCTTTTACTCATGGAGCCAACGGCAGGGCTTGAAATGAATTAAAAGGGTAATCAGTTAGAGAGACTTAATGTCGGGTAGGTAAAATTTCTAACAACCTGCAACCGAACAATTTATTTTTTCCCAGATATTTGTGAATATTTTCAAACTAGACAAAGTTGTCGGGCAAGTTCTAATCGTTAAAACATATAACTTGCCGATAGGACTGATGAAACTTGACTGACAAGAACTGGATTGTGATAATGACATGAAGGATAGAGACGGACAGGCAGACAGACAGAGTGGGGGGAGGGGGAGAAGGAGAAAGGACAATGGAGAGATTAAAAAGATACTTGAAACCAGTTCGCACAATCGCGAAAACGATTGCTTAAGCGATACAGATTGAAGTCGACAGTGTTTCATATTTTGTGCTTTTGTCTGTTGGTGTGTTTGTAAATTTTGTGAACATATGCACGTTGACTTCATGTTGACTCCATGTTGACTTCATGTTGACTCCACGTTGACTTCACGTTGACTACAACCCTCATGTTGCAGATCAACTTCCTGTTCTTCATCAACATTGTGCGCATGCTGTTCACAAAGTTAACGGCCAACAACTGTCCGGAGTCCAAGAAAGTTAGATACAGGTAGGCACACGGTTCAGAAAGTTAGATACAGGTAGGCGCACGGTTCAGAGGGTTAAATGCGGGTAGGTGCACAATTCAGAAAGTTAGACACAAGTAGGCGCACGGTTCAGAAAGATACAGGTAGGCACACGGTTCAGAAAGTTAGACGCAGGTAGGCGCATGGTACAGAAAGTTAGATACACGTAGACAGGTAGGCGCACGTACAGTTTACATAGTTTAATACCGATCGGCACACAGTTCAGACGGATATAGGTAGGGGCACAGTTCGGACAAATACAGGTAGCTGCACATTTAAGATAGTTAAATGTAGGGAGGCGTTTGGTTAAAAAGGTTAAATATAGGTAAGCAGTCGGATGTGTTGCATACAGGTAGACGCACAATTCCATCATCGCGCGGTCTTCGAGGAACCAAATTCTTTAAGTTAACCCAATAAGTATGCAGTCTTGTGCCACAGTTCATTAATGCTAGATATAATGCATATGTTTGTGTGTGTGTGTGTGTTTTTGTTGCGTGCGTGTGTGTGCGTGTGTGGATGTGCAAACGTGTGCGTGCGCGTGCAGGAAGCTGGCCAAGTCGACGCTGATCCTGATCCCGCTGTTTGCCGTGTACTACATGGGTTTCATCTGGGTCCCCGACGCCCTCAACCCCACGTGCGAGCTGATCAGGATTTACGTTGAAATGCTCTTCAACTCTCTACAGGTACACAGCGTCTGAGGTCTCGGCTTCCAGAGGTCGCGGCAAGCTCTAACCCTGTGTTTCTGATTGATGACGTCAATTGTCGCGCCAGATGAAGCTTTCAGGAAGTTGAGGTTCTGCGAAGGATGTCGTGTGACAGCAAACAGTCGCGAAAACAGCTAAATATTTCCTTCTGCCGTGATGATATTTGCAGTACCTCAGCTTCCTGTAAGCTTACGAAACAGTGGGCTTTTGTATTTATAACTACAGTGCACAGAAATGCCTGATAAAAATTCGACATCATTTTCTGCATATCATGTTTAGTTAATGCACATACACAGGTATTGAGAATCAGTGTAACTTTCTAAGTGTCAGAAACAGCAAGGTATTTTAACTTTGCTGTCTGCTGTGAAAGCTCTCAGAAAAACTGAAAAGGACTTGAATATGCGGATATAGTGCTACATAAGAAACAATCAATGAGCCCATCTCATTTACGTGGATTCGAACTACAGTTGTATCACAACATATGTTTTGCAAGGTCTAGACCCCATGGCTATGCCATGCCTGTTGTCTAAGGGAAGCAAATCCTTGACAGTCAAAGCACTTCGTTGATTCAGTCCCTTTTGTGTTTATGAAAATGGTTTGTTGAAAAAGGTTGGCATGGGCAAGGGCAGGTAATTTCGATAAAGAAAATAGAACCAGCTGTGAGTTTTGCTGATACCTGCCTTTGTTCAGGAAGGAAAGCTTGTTGACCTCCTAGAACAATGCGCTTCTATGTCTATCGGGTCTTTCCATGGATGGGAATTGTCGAGTAACATATAAATCACATAATATCTGTGCTGCTTGCTGACGATGTTTTCAAGATAATCCACCTTGGTAATATCATTGACATCATACATATGCCTACATAATAATCCTTTTGAAATATGATTATCTTTGAAAACTCATCTGTTCTCTCTGTCGCGATCCGTGCATTTCATGGTGTCCTGTCTGTGTCCTTTAGTTCATGTGTACCTGCCGTACAAGCATCTGCGTGTCCGTGCGTGCACATTACGTTCTGTGTGCGTGTGCGGATAAGCGCGTGCTTTGTCAGTAACTTTTTAAGATCTGGCGACTTACAAACACTGTTATTAATTAGTAATTAAAATACCATAGTGATGTTTGTTCTTCCTCTTTGTATTTTCAGGGGTTCCTGGTGGCGCTGCTGTTTTGCTTCCTTAACACTGAGGTAAGGCTTCACTCCGGGGAAATTCAAGGGAAAGGCGTGTACTAGGCTTCTTATCAAAAAATATTTCATCGCATGCTCTACAAAATCGTTGACAAAAGATACACTACAACATAAAAAGTGGGCTAATTAAGAAAAAGAGTCTGTTGAAAGCTGTTGCCGCCTCACTATAAGAGCTGTGCAAGTAAGTCTGAAGACAGTAGAAAAGTGAGGTAGAGCGGACTGTCTGAAACATACCAGAGGTTCAAAACGAAATTCTTTCAGTCCTGTCTGCGGGGTCCTGTGCTTGAAGCGACACCAAAGGATGTTACTGCTGTCTGCTGCTGTCTGTAGGTCAAGTTTCTATTCAACTCCCTCTCCACTGTTCTCTGCTCAGAACGAACTATAGGGAGGAAGAACATTACTTTTCTGTTTTATTTCCGCCAGGTCCAAAACGAAATACGGAAAAAGTGGAAGAGGCACGTGCTTCGCCGAAGAGGAAGCTGGAATTCAGCGCCATCTGTCGGCTCCATCTTCCAACGAAGCGGGAACAAGCGCGACAAGAAGCATCACAGCTCTCGCCTGGACAGCCGCTCCGTGCTGGAGTCCGACTGTCCCCCCTCCAGCTCCCTCCACACACTGGTCACCACCACCCAGGGGCAGAAACAAAATGGCCACCTGACCACCATCTGCGAAGAGAGTGTGCTTCTCACGAACTTTGGTGGTGTGACGAACAAAAGCCACGCCGACAGCTGTCGACCAACAGTGCCCGACCACAACGACAACCGACGGAACTACGAGTCGTTCGATGTTGCCGGCGATGACAATTCCCCGGCTCAAGAGTTGTTTCCCTTGCAGAAGAGCGTGGACCTGGACAGTAATCAGAGGTAACGAGGTGCGTGGACTTCATTGAGTGGACTCCGTGACGTCTGGGTGCTGTTACGTACCCGTGGGACGTTGGTTTTAGGGTCACAGAACTTAACGGATCAAGCTGCGAGGCGGACAGAAATGAAATATCATGTGTGTACCATTTAAAGAAATTCTTGAGAAACAGACGTCATGTGCTGATCCACCATATCAGTTCTATTCGTATGTATGATGTATGCACGCGCACACACACACGTACTTTGTCACATTTCTCCGTCACGTCTGAATGGGCTGTACAAAAGTTTTGAACTGCTTGCTGCTTGTAACAGGCATTCTGACGCGAAAAGTCATATGAACATGGACCTCTAACCTTAGAACAAATGACTGCTACTTGGAGTGGAGGGTCTTTTACTTGGTTCAGATTAACTGTTGTCCTATCCATGGACCTCTAACCTTGTGTTCACCACACCAGGTGTCGCTGTTCCCCTTGCCTGTTCACACGCAAAAGGGGTTAATGTTCCGCTGACAGGAAAACACAATGGAGATCTTATCTTTGTTGCTCATTTGCCACACGATGGCATCAAGATTCCCCAAACACTTATGGAAATCACATCGACAACGGTCCATTCTTTCTTGCTCACGTGCCATGAAAAGTCATTCAGTTTGTCCGTATATACAAACGGACTTCCAGTTTGCTCATGTCCCATAACAACCCATAGTCATTCATGCTTATGGTAATGCTAAACTGGCTTATTTGACTGCACTGAGCAGACGAGAAAATCTTTCTCTGCACGCATCCTTGATACAGAACAAAGCATCGGTCCTCGATAGGGGTAAGGCGAATTCCACTGAACTCCGTGAGAAATCCCGCAATTGAACAGCAGGATAAAACCTGCTGCAGTGGCTGTTGTTGGACGTTGTACTTGTGTTTGTGGAGATTTGAACCACAGGAGCTAAAGGACACCTCGAAAAACCATTCCTGTCAACTGCTGTATATGGGCTTGAATTGTGCTGATATCTGCTGATACTGATGATAACGACATGACTTGCTCATGATGTCTGGTTTTATGTCCGCGAGTGTGTACGTAGGTCTGAGAGAGAGAGAGAGAGCAAAGTGAGTGAGTGAAGCGAGGGAGCGAGAAAGAGAGTGAAAATAATGATACTTTTTGGATACGTACACTGTATTTTCACACACACACACACAACTTGCCAATCAACAACTGTATTGTTCACTCGTGTGGATTGTTTTTATGTGTGAAGACTTTTCTTCTTGTTGCAAAAATCCAAACAACTGTATTGTTCAGTCGTGGATTATCTGTATGTGTTAGGACTTCTTGTTGCAGTGGCAACCAGATGAGGGCAGAAAAAGACTATTCTTTCTGCGACAGTACCAGAGCCCAACATTGCAAAAATGTGGAAGGAAAATGAAGGGCGCCAATTTTAATGAAAGAATTTCAGAACCCAAGCAATTACCCTAGACAACTTCCAGTCGTTATTTGCAGACTTGTTGGTTGAATCACTTCAAACAGGCTCCAAGTAGTGAAGACAAATGGGTTGCCGTACAGACATTCACAAAGGGGCTGCCGTAAAGATGGTCAGTCATTAATCAGAGCTACCGAACTTCCGGTGTGGTGCTGCGTGCGCACCAGTGTGCAACAGTGGACGCAACAGTGTATTTTGCGTTTTTGCAGTATTTGTTTCTCGATATACTCCATGTTGATTTTTCGATCAGTTTGTAAAAAAAAAAGAAATCTGTTTGATTTTTGTGTTTGTGTTTCTCTCTTGAAAGTAGGTTATCCGTGTCATTTTTGTGATCATCTTCTTCTCTTCATCTTTCTTGTAAACATACAACTGTTCATTCAGAGCCAAACACATTTTAGACTCTTACCATAGCCAAAGAAAGTTTATGAATGAGAATAAAATCTGTTTTCTATTTGCAAACTATTCACACATAGCTTACATATTTTACACGAGTTTCTAATTACTTTTACATTATGCAATCACTTATGAAATAGGAATAATAATGTAAATATGTACATATACAATACTCAGGCAGCTGAGGGAGGGGGAAGGATTAGAGAGACAATAGTTAAAATAAAATAAAAATGAGGATGCCTTTTAATTTGTCATATAAAATACACGTACCACCCAAGATATGATCTCAGGTTAACAGTCATGTGCAACTTCCTACAGGGTAAAATGGAAAATAACAATTTAAAGTCTCCTCTTTTCGCCAACATCCGCTTTATCCTACTAGTCCCCGAAACTTTCATCTTTCCACTTTTGTTTCAGTAAGTTCCGGGCCAGTACCTGTATCGTAGATCTACTTTATAGATATATATATAACTTTGTTGTATACCTTTGTATACCCAGGATCTTCCCTGCCCCTAAGGCGAGAGTAAAGATTTATGTCACACTACCTACTTCATTTAGTCCCCCTTCTCTGCCCCCTACCTCCACTTCTCTCCAGGACATCAGCACAAGAAATGATGTCGTCACACATGTCGTCGATCTAGCCCTAAAACCTGTGTACACACTGATGAAACAGATAAAGTATAACTTCGTATATAGCTGCACTATATCTTCCGCGAAAGCACCCAGGTATATTTGTACCTGTATACTCTATCTCGTAATGGCGGTTGTAAAAAGTTACCTAGCACCTAGGTCATCAGTCCTGTCCCATCGCGCGTGGGGCAGAATGACAAAAGGTAAGTAATGATGCCACATTTTCCAGGGCATCGCCCCTTGTGGGATGTCGCAGGTATTGCTCCGTTAGAGTCTTGTACTGTACCGCAACAAAACGCTCCTTGAAATAAGAAATGGTAGGTGCTGGTAGAATGGGGAAAAAACCCAAACACATACTCTGTCGGAACATTTTGTATCGGCCTTCTACAAGACCAGACATGACTGTATCCTTCGCTAGTGTCACGAAGCGTCGCTTACGGAAAACTGGCCTATCGCTTAGAGCTGTTTCCACCGGTTGAATTGACGATTGATCAGGCTACAGGCCCACTCCCGCAAAACTCCCTGTAAGCTAGGATGCCCTTAAAATATTGTTCAAACAAGTTGTAAAGATCAATATTTTGCCATTTCACAGTCAAAAAGTACCATAAACTGCAATGCCCATTGCATCGATGAAATGCAGGAGAAGAGTTGGGGATAGCGAGTAAAGAGAGAGAGAGAAAGGGTGACAAAGAAAGAAAGAGAGAAAGAACTTTCAAAAGAACGAGAACGATCGAGCGGAGGAGAGAGAACGGTGTACAACAGGTGGGCAGGTGAACACGAAAGGTATGAGGTGAGAACCACTGCGTTAATTGGCGTTTCCAACGCCTTGAACGCGCACCTTTCCTTCTGTATCAACCTGGCTCTCATCGCCTGTCGTCAGCAGCAGGTCCAAACATCTGGTTTTAATGGCGCCAGGCTCTGCTCAGTGCGAATGTGCGACAAAGATGACGTTGCTTGAATTCCGGCATGCCTGACAGACTGCCAGTCAGCAAACAGTCGTCTGATTTGATTCTCCTGACACCCACATGAAGCCGGACATCGCGAATCGCCTCGGAGAAACATTACTGTGGCCAAGTCATTGCCTTGACGAAATCGCCGGCATGATGATAAATAAAGTAGATACATAAGAGTAGCCTCCCTTGCTCGTCCTGGTCGCCGAAACGTTCCTTCAAAACGCGGTTCTTCTTGTGGTTGCCTCAGACGTTAAACACGTGGTCCGATCAGGACACTGAACTCGTTCAATGTGCAGAAAGCTTGTATGTTTTCTAGGTCGATGATGTCTATTATTTTTAGTTGTGTTTTATATGGTAAAAAACGATCTTTTTCAGAAGGTTCGTAATTCTGTGTTGTGTCTTACGTTGCTCGGTGATTGCACGAGCCACGATTCCTCAAGCAAGGAAGACCGCTTTCAAATAAAGGAACAAACGTGCTTCTCCTGGAGAAGATGCAATATTTAGCTGTGTGTTTGCACGTGTTCTTTTTTCTCATACACAGAACATAACTTTAGTTGTTCATGATATTGAAAGAATTACAGCAATCTTTGCGTGAGTTTGTACGTTGAATTGCTTTCCTTGCGATTCGCCACAATTAACAGTGAGGTAAACAACCTACCCGCTAGACAAACGACGTCAAATGCTGAGGCTTCGTGCAGAAACTCAACCAATCAGCCGTCGATGTGCAGCCCGGTGAGGAAAATGAGGTAATATGCAAGCGGCAGTGTGGAAAACATCAATTGTAAAAAAACAACAGTATGAAGGAGCCATCTGTGAGGCTACCTTAACCTGACGAAAAGAGCCATCAGTGCCGATGTAAATATTAAACAAAGATCGAGGTCTTTTTGTTGACCTTAGCCACGACAGCCCCCAACAACTTTCTGTTGATGCCATCACGCTACCTCACTACGTCAGGACGTCACTGAGCAAGCCAGACTAAGGTCGGACCAGCAGGTGTCATGCAGCTTTCCCTGCGCTTCTGTTTTTTGGCCATCGTGTGCGTTAATTGTGACGTCACTGCCGCCAGGGAAGGTCATGGACAAAGTTGTTCATCATCTCCAGACTCCACTCCGGCTGGTCGTGAGGCACGTTGTGGCCAGCGTTCCTGATTATCACCTGTCGAAAAAAATCACTCCAAGTAGGTCCTTTCTTTTTGGGGGGTTGGGTGGGGGTGGGGATACCCGCAAAGAGCATGGAGTGCTATAAAAGTGCAGTAAATCAATGCTATAAATAAATACAGTCAATAGAATAAATCAGTTTACAGTAACTCAGTAATTCATGCCTATCCTATCAAGTAATTCGTGAGGTGTAGGGCAGAGTATACGGTTTGGTTTATTTGTTAACGTCTAGTCGCAAACGAGGGGCATATCCGGAAGGCGTTGCTTGAGACTAGTTAACGTTCTGCACAGCCAGCGAGAATTCTATACCCACATGTTATTCCTTGCCATCATGAAATGTCAGGAGTTTGATTTTCATTCTCTGTTTGAGTCCAGGTACTGTATTCACGACCAGAGGTTACTTAACCGACGCTAAATTTGACCAGTGTTGGTTAGGGAACATAAGGCTAACATTTAACCGTTGGTTGAAGTGACTGCTAATTCACGAGCGACTAGCCACCTCCCGTCAGCTAGCCGGCGGATATTTTTGGATACTTTGGGATAGCCCGTCCCTAGGCATGCGTTCCGAGCCATATTGTCTTCTTAAGACTTGACAAAAACTGTGAGCGACACGACCAAAACGATGAGGGCGAACTTTGCACAGCGAAGAAACAGACGAATAATGTGGGTTGACCCAACAGTTTAGTTTTCAAACATCGGAGTTTGTGGACACCGTTTACTGTTGTCGTCTTCAGATATATTGTCAGTGCATATAATGTACATGTACACGTTTGTTTGTGTGTGTCCGGGAAAGTGTGTTGTGTGCACTTGTCACGTATGTTTTGTAATGTTTATTATGTAAGCGCTTGGGCTTTCACGATAAATTCCAATCATTATTTTAATAGCGAGCTTTTTAGCACATTACTGCAATCTGATGGAATAGACTGCCTCCCCGTTCTTAAAATTTTTCGATGTCGAGCAGGAAACAAAATGATCGCGGTCATGTTTAACAGTCGGTTACTGTTTAACGGCAGTGAACACCACCGTTAAAGTAACGGTGGTTAGAGGCCATCCATGAGTTCCCAAAGAAGGTCGCTAACCGATACATGTAGTTACTGGTATAGGCTTAACCAGCGTCCATGAATAAGGCTCCAGGTGAGAAATATTAAAGAGTGGATGTTGAAGACTTACATATCAATAACGGAATTGGTTTATTTGTTCCTGTAAAAATGAAGTAAAAACTTTATGGCCCTTCCAGGTGACCTGATCACATTCTGTAATACGTTAGACTAAGAGGGCGTACTGTTTGCGCTCACTCACGCAATAAATCTGTTCTTTTTAAATATAACAAGCAACAAATGCAGTTAAACGTTAATGGTCTTAGAAAAGCAGAAGGACTGCACTGCCACCAACTTTACTCACGACTTATTTTTCTTTAAATATCACTAAAAACATTGATTACTGATGGAAAAGTGTATCAGGTTAATGCACCCGTTTGTAAACACCTAAACTCTATTAGTTAAACAATATCTTCGACAGCAGCACAGAAAAAGTGCAGGTAAACTTACCCTGGTAAAGTTGTTGACCTTGGTAACGTAACCTGCAAGGTCACCGTTGGGCTTCCACAGTTTGCTTTCGCTGGTCCCGTAGGCTGCTTGACCTGACCATGGGGTGGACAGGAGAAAGGCTTCCGCCATGTTGACATTGGCTACAACATCCAGACTGCCCGTGTAGTACAGCATCTAAGGCGGCCAGACAGCATGTCTTTCAGTAGGAACGGCATGGCGTGACTGCTAAATAGTGCAAGACACTAAGGCTACCGCAATGTTAAGACGAAATTCTTTCTTTAGTGCGTGCAGTCACAGCGACAACTAGAACCATCTGCATCAACAAACCTATTTTAAACTGCACAGTTTTTCTTTTATTCAGTTCAACAAAACAAAGGCAGTCTTTTTCCACGAAACAAGGGTAATAATTTTATTGAAAGCTTGAGAACAATTGAATATTTTGAAAAAAAGTTGTGTGTAATGGTGGTGGTACCCTGGTTGGACAGATAACAGACCCAAGCCGTTAACGGCTGATATAATACCACATCATCCCTGTCCTTGCTTCCCTCCATTGGCTTCCGGTCTCAAAGCGCATCCAGTACGAAAGTGCCGTTCCCTGCCTACCTATCGAACTCTCGTCTTATCTATACAACCCCTCGCAATCGCTGTTCTTCTTCCAACTCCCTTTGTCTTCGTATTCCTCGCACCGAGGTCAGCACCTCTGGTCTGCAATCCTTGTCTTCGGTCCACTGACCTGGAACAGCCTGTCTGTCTATGCGCAAGCTGCCTCCACTGTCCTGTTTTAGAAGTTCTCTGAAAACCTATCTTTGATCTCTCTTCCATAATACATTTAATTCCGTCCTGTATGTGGCTACTGGGAAGCAGCTGGTGTGAACCACTGTCTGCGTGGGAGTCTGGGTGCGCATGTGTGCGGTGCTTTGTGAATTACTTCGTAAGAATCGGGCCCTCATAAATCATATCATTATTATGATTAGTAGTTTTGATTCCAAGAATAGGTCGGTGTGTCACGTGACGTGGAGCGTACCTTGTATTGGTCCATCAAAAAGCCCATCTCTGTCTTTGTGCTTTTGACGATGTCGTTCCCGAAACTGTGCACAACCGTCTCCCAGTTCTCCGCGAAGTTGTGGTCAGCGTGAAGGGCCCTCACCACTTCCGTTCTGTTGAAAAAGTCTGGCAGGATGAACTCGTCGAGTAGTACCTGCAGACAAAGGGAACCTTGTCTCTCGTTCACCTGTCTCGTGGAACAGCCGCTGTCCCAAAGCAGCATATCGAGAAGTCAGTTTACTGACACCTCCCCCCCCCAATCCCCCGCTTATTTACAGATAAAATCAGTTAGCGGTGTGTGTGTGTGTGCGAGTGTGTGTGTTGGGGTTGTGGAAGGGGCGGCGGGGAGAGGACTTCCTTGCCTGCTGAAATGAAAAGGTTAGCCATTCTGAATCCCTAAAGGAAAGATCATTCCAGTAGGAACACGCCAATCGTTATTTTGTATCTGGATTGTATACAGTATGTAGCAAACGAGAATACGCATGTATTCACGAAAGATTCCATTCTCTAAGTTTTCATACCTGAATGGTGAAAAGATATTGACTTTTTGATTCTTTCTGTTGCCGCATATATCAAAATCAATGCGAAAAGGACAGCTTTACGACCTTATGACCATGCACGACGAAATGATTCGTTACCCATTTTTTCAAAGTAATCGTGGTAATGAATCTTCAGAGTACATCTTGTACACTGTAAACAAGAAGTGTTTAAGTTAGAACACTTATTTTGTCACTGAAACAGAACGCATTTTACATTGATCTAGAACGCTTCAGATGTGCTGGCGCAAAAGGGTTCTGGTCTGTGTTCACGAAAGTGTTCAAAAGGCCCAAAAATGTATAAATGGTTTTTCTAATAATGTTCCAAATGGGAGCCAGCAAGTGTTCAGTCAAGTACGTGCATACTAAGAACACTTACAACACATGTAGCACATATCTTACATACCATTTACATATGTAGCACATATCTTACATACCATTTACATATGTAGCACATATCTTACATACCATTTACATATGTAGCACATATCTTACATACCATTTACATATGTAGCACATATCTTACATACCATTTACATATGTAGCACATATCTTACATACCATTTACACATGTAGCACGCATCTTACATACCATTTACACATGTAGCACATATCTTACATACCATTTACACATGTAGCACATATCTTACATACCATTTACACACACAGCACATATTTTGCACCTGCTTTTAACACTTTTTACATATAATGAGTGTTAACAATATTTAGTGTGCTTTTTGATGTCAAGGACATCCAACCTGTCGTTTTATTTTTTTCTGTTTTGTTCTGATTTTTGTTGGTTTTTTTTGGGGTGGGGTCTGTTCTTTTCTAATTAGTCCGATGTGAATACCAAATTTCTTCTTTGTATAGAAAAGCAGTGGAGATAATTTTTACAATGAACTTTCGTTAACAGAGATGTCACGAAGTAAGCAGAATGCGTGGAGTAAGATAAAGTTTTTGAAACCCTTAGAGAGCGAAGGAGGGAAAACTTGTTCTGAACAGTCCTCGGGTTCTCACCTTTTCTTGCAGTAAGTTGTCAAATGACCCATAGCCGGCCTTCCTGAACATGTAGCCAAAGTAATAAGAGATGTAATCCTGAAACGCGCAAAAGCAGCAAAAATTATGATTTTTAAGTTCCCAACACTGCAGCCTGGAAAG
This sequence comes from Lanistes nyassanus, assembly GCA_004794575.1. Classification (NCBI taxonomy): domain Eukaryota; kingdom Metazoa; phylum Mollusca; class Gastropoda; order Architaenioglossa; family Ampullariidae; genus Lanistes; species Lanistes nyassanus. Next base: position 275,305 of record SMGT01006633.1, read on the forward strand.
TTGTACCAGACGTGTCTGCCACTTCATTCCTTTGCTGTAATCCGTTCTCTAGAGATCTAGACCTTTTCTGAAGATATTCATATCAGTGTATATGTGCAGTCTTGCAGTTTTTCTTTCAAAGTATCGCTTTATTATTAAATAAAGTGATGTAATATTTTGTGTTACAAGTCTGTTTGTACAGTTTCACTGGATCAGCATATGTGCTTTCGTGAGCGCTCTTCAACGTTTTCATGATGTATAAAGATGTTAAAAGCCCAGAATGTTGCATGGGTGACTATAAATAAAATTATGAATTCTCACCCCTCCCTGTTTGTCCTCGGGAAAAAACGGGTTGTGGTTAGGCTTGGACAGACCTTCTTCTATTTGGCGTCTGTGAGTGTCACGTGACTGCTTGGAATAGATGCCAACGCTGTACAGATAGTCTGGCAGGGCGAGTAACATCTGAGAACAGCACAAGTCGCACAGTCTGAAGTGTGCACAAACGCGAAAACCAAAGTAACAGAAGGAGAAAGGAACAGAAGCATAAAAGAACTTGTTTAAGTACTTGGAGGAATGGATGACTGAAGGGATAGAGGTAAGAATTAATAGACAGGCATGAGAGAGAAGACAGACAGACAGACAGAAGACAGACAGACAGACAGACAGACAGACAGACAGACAGACAGACAGACAGAGACAGATTGGAGATCGATGACTGATGAATAGATAATTGTTTTACTGCTATCTTCTCAAAGGGTTAGGATGGCGGGCTGTTCCCCATCTTCCCATTCCACCATCATTGGACTCTTTCATTAGTACCACTTACTGTTGGCGGATCGCAGAACCCGCCTCCCAGGTAAACACCGGTAAGAGGTATCTGCACCTGGGGGTTCTTCAGGTTTTGCTGATGAATGAAGTAGGCAAAGGCTGGGACGTATTTACCAGCATAGGACTGAAACACAAGCACAGGGGCTGCTACTAAGTGACTGTTTTTAAAGGGGACGCTACTCAGACGTACGTGCACGTTCACTGACAAATATGTATACCCGGTCACACAAACACAAACGAAAGCACACACACACACGCATATGCGTAATATCTACCTGCCCTCCGACGTAAAACGGGAGCTGAGCATACGTTGGAAACAGCTGGTAAAACTGTACCATGAAACTGCAACACAACAATATCAAGGACGGCCTGAGACCAAGGACATCAGGTACCTATAGGCATCAGAAAAGAAAGAAAGAAAGAAAGAAAGAAAGAAAGAAAGAAAGAAAGAAAGAAAGAAAGAAAGAAAGAAAGGCAGGTAGGTAGGCAGGCAGCTTTTTTGTTTTAAAAAAAAGCTATGCCTTTCCTCAATATTTGATTAGTCGTTGTGTTAAATATCGGTTAGCCAAAAGACATATTCCTTTGTAAGGTAAAGGTAAAAATTGTCCCGTAACCTGTTTCAGATTGTAGGGGAGTGGGGTGTATTAGACCCCACTTTTCTGTGGATCAGCATCATGCGGGAGAGAAGTGTGGTGACCTGAGGGCTGTGTAGTGACCTGAGGGCTGTGTGGTGACCTGAGGGCTGTGTGGTGACCTGAGAAAAGTGTGCTGCGGCGCAAGGATATCAAACCAGCACCTTCGGGTTGGGAGGCCAGTGCTCTAACCACTCGGCCATCCACTTTCTCAAGTTCACTAGTAACACTGTCTTACTACTTCATGTATAGTTACTTATTAACCCTACAGTAGCCCTATTATCACAGACAGTGTTCCCAGAACTTTCTGCCTTATGAAACTTTGAAACTTTGAAACTTTATTTGCTATCTCTGGACCCCAGATGGGGTATGAGAGACAAAGGGGATAGGGGAACAATGTATGCGAGATATTTATTCTATCTAATGGCTCAAGGTCTACTCACTCAAGACGGATGAAAGAAAGAAAATGAGGAAGTATCGCAAGGCACCACCAGCTGATTTTTTTAAAGGCGGGAGTAGCTTTAGGGAAGAGAAAAAATGTGGGTTTATACACTGGTACCTGTACAGGTTTCTTGACACGTCCTCAGTATTTCGCGCATAACAGTTACCAGTTGTTACACTGAACCCAGTTCCCACCTGCAAAAGGAGAATTTATAACGTAAATTCTTACGTACATCAAGCGTAGACACAGCTAGTCTTTACATTACACGGACTGGCAAACTGACTGCTAAAAGAGCACAACACGACCCTCTGTAACGGTAAATCGTGCAGATTTTTCTGCAGACTTTGTTGAACTTGAAACGCTTTTCTTTCTTCGATGTGTATGTTACTGTATCTCGTCGCGATCTCTATTCGGTGCGTCACATTTGAAGTATCCTTCGTTGTACATGTCCTCTCATCCTTACTTCATCCTCTTTCTTCTCCCACGCCCCCAGCCACCCGCCCCGTCATCTACTTATCTCCAGCTGCGTACACTAGTGGTGTAATGATATATTAAGGATGATTACTATGACAGTGGTATAACTGGCCACAAGAGTAGTTTCCCTTGTAGGTCTGAAGTGAACCCACCGGATTGTCGATGTACAACATCGAAAACTGCCGTGCCCATGATACGTCTCGCTGTATCACTGAAACAGAGGAAAGAGAGTCGTACGGTTAGTGATCATGTCAGACGACGATGATGAAGAGAAAGACGATCGCGATGACGACCGGTGATGCAGTGGAAGTAAATTGATGATGATCACGACACAGACTTACGGACTGTTTCGCGGAGATTGGTGACATTCAGCGGTTGCAGCGGTCCATTCTCAAAGATGGCGCCGTACAGGGAGGATCTGCCAGGTCCGCCGTTCAACCACAAGACGAATGGCGCTGTTTCAGGGCTTTCCTGTTAAACACCACAATTCTCGCTGTGTCTTTCCAATCTAGAAATCTCTGACGCATGTATGTAATGTGATTTATGCGAAATAAATTAAAGCACAGCACTTTTTGTCCTCCTTAAATGCCAACTGTAATACGCTTGATTCAGTTTCCTAACGTTTCAATCTGATGTGGACTGTTTGCTTGCCTGCTGTTTCCCTGCATGCTTACTACCTGTTTGTCGGCACTGACCAGCTGATGAATTCACAACTCAGTGATCAAGTGAGAAGTTACCGAGCTACTTGACTGACAGACCGATGACTAACCGTCTGACCCCTTGCATAAAAGCTGCATTTTCTTTTTCTTTTTTTAAGTGTTGTCAGTATCAATTTCAGTTGGTGAGTACATCTATTTAAAACCGACCGACCGACAGAGCGACCCAATGTCTGAGAGCTACTTACTGCTGCAGGGAAAAACCAGAAGAACAGATTGCTACCACATGAAGGGACATCAACTGTTATGTACCCGGAATAACTCTCCACTGTGTCGACACCCGGTAAACATGTCACCCGACTTTTCTGTCGTGCTGAAAGAAATGTAGACATCAAGTCAAAAGAGATGTGTTATGTTAAGAGTTTAATGGCGATAATGAGAAAGAAAGAAAGAGAGACGGGTGGACAGGCAGACAGTCATACAGACAGACAGGTAAACTACAAAAGGTAAAGCCTGTGTGTCTTACCTTCGTCCAGGTTGTTGGACTCTATGTATGAAGACAGAAGCAGAGGACCATCTTCAAGGTTACAGCTTTGTTCTGTGGAGGTCGGGAAGGCACTTGATTCCCCAGTCACAGCAAGGACAAACAGCAACAGGCACAGTGTCCTTTCCATTCCAGTCTGTGTTGTCTTCAGAAGTGAATCCAGCTTAATTAAGCTTGCTCCCTCTTCATCAAATATTCTCGCACCACTCTCTGAGATTGATAAAAGGAAATGTGGACAGACCAAACGATGACTGGTGGCATAGCAGGAAAGATTTGTAGCCATGGAGGGCATGCCATCCATTTGCATTTTTGTATAAACAATTTGCAAGAATTTAATTCTCACTAACTTGGATAACTCCAACAAGAGGGATCTGCTAAATTCCTTTCTTTCGGCCCCTCTTTGCCACGTGTTTGGGTACGGTAAGCTCCCTTGGTCACGTGCGTCTGCATACGGTTATGTTGATCGCTGCCAGTACCTCATGTTGGAGTTATCTTTCGATAATTTAAGCGCTCAGTCCTCATTTGTTCTTTATTCCCTAACTTGGCCTTTGCAATTATTTGTTTCCTATTTGTAATCAGCTCTCAGTATTGACGTCAAACTTGTGCCACCACCACCATCCACGCCCACCAGTGCTTCTCTAGACGCGGTATTTTTGTTATCCCCCAAAGCTTCTCCAGACGCGGTATTTTTGTTATCCCCCAATGCTTCTCCAGACGCGGTATTTTTGTTATCCCCACCAGTGCTTCTCCAGAGGCAGTATTTTTGTTATCCCCACCAATGCTCCTCCAGACGCGGTATTTTTGTTATCCCCACCAATGCTCCTCCAGACGCAGTATGTTTGTTATCCCCACCAATGCTCCTCCAGACGCAGTATTTTTGTTATCCCCCAATGCTCCTCCAGACGCGGTATGTTTGTTATCCCCACCAATGCTCCTCCAGACGCAGTATTTTTGTTATCCCCCCAATGCTCCTCCAGACGCGGTATTTTTGTTATCCCCCAATGCTCCTCCAGACGCAGTATTTTTGTTATCCCCACTAATGCTCCTCCAGACGCGGTATTTTTGTTATCCCCCAATGCTCCTCCAGACACAGTATTTTTTTCATCCCCCAATGCTCCTCCAGACGCAGTATTTTTGTTATCCCCCAATGCTCCTCCAGAAGCAGTATTTTTGTTATCCCCCAATGCTCCTCGAGACGCACTATTTTTTTTATCTCCCAATGCTCCTCCAGACGCAGTATTTTTGTTATCCCCCAATGCTCCTCCAGACGCAGTATTTTTGTTATCCCCCAATGCTCCTCCAGACGCGGTATGTTTGTTATCCCCACCAATGCTCCTCCAGACGCGGTATTTTTGTTATCCCCCAATGCTTCTCCAGACGCGGTATGTTTGTTATCCCCCAATGCGCCTCCAGACGCAGTATTTTTGTTATCCCCAACTTACAGATTCCACGTCCGTCAACCAGTACAGTACAGGCGGAGACGCAAGTGGTCTGAGTTCCTAACAACATCAGTTTTACAACTGCCAAAATGAACTTAGGTAAGCTGCAATTGTTTTAAGTTTGTAGCGCAAGAAAAGAAGGCTTTGTTAGGGTTAAAGGAATTAAGATATTTATGTAGCACCCTTTGAAAATTCGAGCGCTATAGCTGGTTAGCCAAGACGCACAGACGCGAAAAAGAAGCTTAATGCGACAAAAAAAGCCCCCCAAAAAAACTCGCACACAGAGATACACACGCTTTTAGAAATTAAGAACTAAACGTCCTATACACCAGCTGTTTAAAATAACCATGCTGATAGTTGTAAAATGTATAACATTAGTAAGAAAGAAAGAATCAATAAGTCAATGAGTAAAGAAATGAATGATTTTCTCTGACCTGTCCTCTTAGTGTTCACAAAGTAAACAAAAGTCAGGTGTTCTGTCGGCCCCTTTGAATATCTCAGGAAAACACAACGCGAATAAGAATCCTTGCTTCTGGAACCCAAAACTTCGACTGGCCTGCAGTCCCACCTCTGCAGGCTTCTTGGCCAGGAATTTGGCTGCACATTCTTGGCACAAAAATCGCGTTATCTCATCCGTGACGTCTTTGGCCTGGCACCGTCTCAGATTTTAACGAGCCTCTTCCACATCTCACCTGTATCTATCTGTCAGTTTCTGACGTCCAAGGCCCGTCTTATCAACTCCAAAGCGTCAAGTCCTGACGTTTTCAGACCCTTTATCATCGGCAAATTCGACCGGGCGATATGCACGATTAATGCACAGGGCACCGCCCTACAAAGATTTCGTCTTGCGTGAAAATCTATTCCATGAAAAGATTAAAGGGTTAGAGGTTATGCGGTTACTTCATGACATAAGCCCAGAGCTTTTTCCGTCAGGATAATTCTTTGTAATCAGTTAAATTGTGCGTGCGTATGTTGTGAACTTGCGTTCGTGTGTGCGCGCGGGAGGGCGGACGGACTCGCTTGCTTGCTTGCGTGCGTGCGTGCGTGCGTGCGTGCGTGCGTGCGTGCGTGTGTGGTTCGTGCGTGTGGATGCATTTTTGCTTGTGTCTCATAAAGGGCGCTGACTGCATGTTTGTCGTAGGAGAGGGGGCATGTCTGTGTGCAAGTGTTTGAGAGAAAGTGTATATGTAGGGAAAGAGATTTCTTGACACTATCACATCTAAATAAAAACAGAACCTGGAAGCTCCGGTTACAAGAACGTTCAGGGTGAAATGGATGTAGATCTTCTCTCACTTAGCTCAAACAGTCACTCCAGTATTCACGGTATTTTTAGCAAACTGTCAAGCCCTTGCTTTCTTGAGATGTAGGAGATCCAAGAGACTTTTAAACAATGTTTTCTTGTGTCACGTTTCTTCAATACGGATTACAGTATGCTCCAACAAAATATCTTTTACATTTAAAGGCGCAAGATATATCTATATATATTTGCATAGAGAGGTATGTTATTTTTCGTATAGAAAGCCACAATATATTTTTCGCATGGAAAGAAACAAGTTATTTTTCACGTAGAAAGCCACACGTTCTTTCTCACATGTAAAACCCATTCCATTCAGCGGAAGGAACTCAACTAGAGGGTGACATTGGCTTTCAGGGAATCACTGTATTAATTACCAGGTAATTGTTTTCGTAGGGCTCCCTTGGACACTTACGTCTCGCAGGCAGATATAGTACAAGACAGTGTAAACAGCCAATTATGACTGTATTCGTTTGTCGTAGATACTGTTTGCGTTGATTTTCTGCCAACTTTTTGTTGAGTTTTATCACCAGCCATACTACGTGAGTCGATGAAGTAAACCCAAAAATTATCCACAGGGATTATGAATATGTGTCGGAAAATATGTGTGAAGGGAGCATTAGCGAAGAACTCTCTGAAGTTTGGAGCAAGACTAAGCCTTACGGCTGTTCTTATAACCAGGCGATATTTGCAGAGACAAACATAGGAGATGTCAGCTCCGCATTCGCGAAGGGAACTAATATGTGGCTATAGGGCTACCAAAATCAAAGCAAAAAGTGGGCGAACTTCCGGATCCCTGCTCCGAGAAAGATCGCACATGTTCCGGGAAGTTCCTAGTTTTTCGACTTTTTTCTTTGCTCTTTTTAACTGTTGTAAAACAGTTGGACGGTGATGGCTAAACGAAGGTTCGCGTACCGCCTGTGACGTCACTGAAAGTGCGGACTGCTATAAAGCAGCGGATGATGCGTGAGAAGCTTTTTTCTTATAGTTACAATAAACATGTTCTGCCGTCGCTGAGGGGGAGGGAGTAGGGGAGGGGTGGGGGAGGGGATGAGGGTGTGTTAGGTAGGGTTGGGGTTAGAGTGTACGTACCAACTCGATTGTTTCTATTGTAAACAAGTCACTACCGCTGAAGTCGCGACGTCACAGTACACGAAACTTGGTCGACATAGCCATCACAACAGTTTGGACATCTGATGTCGAAAACCGACGTTTGGGACAGTAACCACGACAACATAAGATCGCCTAAGTTTTCATAGTTACAACGGGCAGAATTATTCCTTTGAGAATTTAACTTCAGAGATCTGTTGCCCATCCTAACATTTCCTGTCAACTAAAGCCGAACCCACGCGTCACGGAACGCAGTGCTGAGGTCACCTTTTGTCTCTGGCAGGATCGCCCGACTAGATCAGTGGACCCTGTAAAGATGTGGTGTCGCAGTCAGTTGTATAGGGTTGGGACCCTAGGGAGCCTTGCAGGTGGGAAGTGGGACCCTTGCAGGTGGGAGGAGGAGGCCGGAAAGCTCTGGGTGTAGAGCTGGAGACTATAGGGTGTGGAAGGCTGCTGGTTCAAATCCATTAGTGACCAAAGATTTCCTGGATTTCAGCATTGTGCAGACTCCATGACAATATAATCTTCCAAACACTAAACATGCTCTCCCCCATTGGCCGTCTTTCTGCAGCAATCAGTCTGGTGCTCCTTTCAGTGCATAGCCTAGTAACAGGACCCCCCATCTCCCCCCTCCTCCCATAGCACGAAATCGCCGCGAGGTAGAACCATGGAAGCACTGTTCTAAAAATTAGCTACCTACCCACCTATGCTGCACCCGGTTCGCATCCACTGAACAGGAGATATTGCATTCATTTCTGCCTCCTCAACAGGGGTTCTAGCATGCTACCTTGCAGTCTACGCCGCTAGACCCCCTGCTGAATAAGGATCCGTCTGACAACATACATATAAACGTCGGCCAAAATGGGAAAGAAGAAATGGAAAGTTGATGGAAGATGAGAAAATCGAACGGGCCACATCGGCAGGCTGTGTTCATTCTAGCGACAAGAACTTGCCTTGTGACGTCTCGGCTCGTGCAGCCTCTGGTGGTTAGAGTAAACGGCGAAGTGCTGAATGGTTCAAGCATTGGTGTTAGGAACTGAGAATTAAGTGTTCGAATCTCAATTGCGAAATTTTTCTTTCTTTGTTCGTTCTGGGGATGGGGGTTAGGGGTGGGGTAGTTGTCCCTAGCTGTTTCCTTACGCAGTAGTATTTTAACATTGCCTGCTGCACTGTAGCATGCTAGACCCCCTGTTGAAAAGGCAGAAATGAATACACTATCTCGTATTCAGTAGATGCGACCCGACCTACATACCTACCTTCCTACCTTCCAGGCCTCTGTTTCACGCCCTAATCCTGAAACAGCCGAAGGGATACCACAGCTTTGCTAAAAGTAAAGGGAGAATAGCACTGCATGCTAGCAGTAGCATACCGAATACTGGAGTTGTTTCCCTTTACGGAGATGGGGTTTTTCGTTACCCCCAAGCAAGGTATGTGCTGCACTTATTTATGTCCTCGAAGATAAGATCCGAGATGAAGTTTAAACACACACACACACACGCACACACACACACACACACACACACTCTCTCTCTCTCTCAGACGCCCAGGTACAGCTATGTCTATATACATGTTATATACCCTTTCTGAATCTGGTTTAGATTTCATACTTCAGTTCAAAAAGTTTGTATACACAGAAGAAAAAAAAACAGTCTGTGAAACTTCTGCGAGCATCTGTGACTAGGACATCCACTTACAATGATTTGATATTGCACTTTGTACAGAACACGCTCGTCGTGGGGCTGGCAAATCTCCCCACCGCCGCGCGCACGCCATATACAGATGATAGAAAAACGTGAGGGTCTGACGTCTGTTTTGATGTGAGAGTCTTGGTCAAAGTCTCGGTCGGGAATATGGAGTTATTCTTCATGCACGTTATAGCTGACTCACGTCTTTGTTCACGGTCAAAGTCTCTCTCGGTCGTGACTGTTCTTCGTGCATATTATGGCTGGCTGACGTCCTCGACAAGAAATGTCCTGTCAGCGTTCAAAGGTATTTAGGAAGCTTTGGCAGTTTGTCATTACGGTTAGTGCTTTATATATTTCAGAGTATTTGTACACCAGCGTTTGCAGATGTTGACTTTTTTGGCATATGTGGAGATGTGGATTTCTCTCTTGAAACTATGGACACTTTACATCTATGTCCATAAATGTGATAACGTCCAATCTTCCCCTAGTCTCCATAGACATCCCACACCTTGAAATATTCCACTGACTTCTTCCATAAATTCAAGCTCAAAGTTCCATCTGTATGGGTTCATGTGTAGGTATCTGCAGACGCACCATGCAATGCCTGTTTGTTTACGTGAGTACGTGGGTGTGTGGCGTGTGTATGCATGCAAGCGCGCTAACTTGTGAACGAGCCACAGTATACATCCCCGTATATTTGTGGGTGCGATTGTATGTGCATGGGCATGGATTTTTTCCCCCTACAGCAGCCGGCTGCTTTCTTCCTGTGAACTCAGGAACCTATGACCTCAATCTTTGTGAACCAGGCCAAGTTTCTGATCTGCTGTGCCGACAAGCGTCCCCCGGCTCGTGCTGTCAGGGGCGCGCGTTACATGCGGCCAGCGTCCGGGGTTTGCCGTATACCTTATGTAACCATTTTGTTTTTCACTTTGTCTTTCCTCGAAACATGCAGGCAGGCAATGTGATCTCCGTAATCATCGCGCAGTAAATGTCTTCAAACGAGTATCTGCATTCTTTTACAGTTTTCGAGATTCTTTCGCCATTTATATTTCCCCATTCTTCCCAAACAGTAATGTATGGTACCACACACTGTCGTGAAATTAGTAGGTCTGTGCACTCTTATACGTGTGTGTGTGTGTGTGCACTCTTATACGTGTGTGTGTGCACTCTTATACGTGTGTGTGTGTATGTGCACTCTTATACGTACAGTGTGTGTGTGTGTGTGTGTGTGTGCACTCTTATACGTGTGTGTGTGTGTGTGCTCCCTTTGGTCGTCCTTTGATGACTTCCTTTCCTGTAGAAGCGTATCTTTCTGTACAATATTATCATTCATAAGTTTGCGACAAAATCTGCATTCGGCGTTGAATGTACGCCCACTCCCCTTACTCTGTAAACAAATCCAATGTTTTCTGCGATTTTCTGATTGGTTAGAATTATGCGACGTCAGAACGGAGATCAGGATTTCCGCTGATGTCAATACTTCAGTGGCACACTTTGTATCCAATCGATGTTTGCCATCTTACCCTCTTCCCTTTTTGCACTTTACGCTGGCGCTTAGCGGAAGGCATCCCCGCGTGTTCGCGCGAGCGATATGGAAGGAACGTAAGCAGCATTCACAATACGAGACCCTTATACTTCGAGGTTCATGACCGGCACGGCCTGACGCCGCACGTCACAAACATCAACAGCGCCAACAACAGAGCAAGTCATCTACTTACTACAGAACCAAGTAGTTTACGGACCGTTGCTCTCAAATGTCTGTCTACGTCAGCCCGGGGCTTTAATGTCGAGGCTGTACGCAGCATACAAATCATTCGTACTTTTAACATCAGCATTTTTATCCGAACCTTTTCACCTTTGATATTTAATGCTTTGGATTGAGAACATTCTTAATATATATATATAGCTATTTACAATATTTCACATAATAAAACTATTTACATGCTATCTTGAAATAGTTTTGATTTTTTTTTATCACGAAGATGAATCAGAACAAACTCAGTCTAGATACCTCTGCTTCTTAGATCACGGTACATCACTGTGAACGTACGAAGATATCTTACATCTTACTCTGAAAAATATACCTGGTCCGTAATTTTTCGTCTTTGAGGTAAAATGATGTGCGTGCGTGCGTGCACCCGTTTAAATTCCTCGATCAGCTTCAGCCTCTTCTATCGTACTTCGCATCTCTATATGTGACTCGTCTTTTTCAATGTCGAGTGTGTATTACACCAGCTAACAGTACGCATACCTCCATGTGCTGATCATTTCACTAAATTCTTCAAGCACGACTTTTCGAATTTGTTAGGCCTATTTTATACTTTGCTGCGGAAAACAAAGTTCGGGTTTAATTTGAGGCGACTTCTTTCCTCTTCCCCTCTGGCAATCCATATAACTCAGCACTCTCCCACGTCCCACCCCTTCCTGGGATATATGGGCAGAAATCTGTGAGTGAGGATGGGGCATGGAAGGGTACCCGATATAATTACCGCTCAAATAGACGGGACTCCAAGAAAAAAAATAGGTAGAAAAAAAATCAAGCTAAATGTTTGCGTTCACATTTTTAGCGTCAGCTTTTTCATTTTGAATCCAAAAGCGTCAGCTGTTTCATTCTGTATCCAAGAAAATCTTTTGTACGACGGATGTTTCTTTTTATCTTCGTTGGGGTGTACATGTCGTACTTTCGAACTTAAAGCCACTTCCCTGTGCACGCGAAGTGCTGCCTACCAAATATTTGCCCTAGCATTGTACCCTGGTGGCTTATTTTTCAGCAACTCCCTCTCTCCCATGCAGTTTTTTTTTTACACCACCACCAGCTCCCGTCAGTCCAAACTGGTTGGAACCACCTGGACAGTGATAAAGAACGACTTCACTCATGCGTGCAACTTTTACTAAGCCACATGTCAGTGTGTCAGGCACTTCGATCCCAGCCGGAAAGTGAAGGTCACTACAGGCCCCAGTGGCTGTACGTGTCGTGGGAAAGATTCAAAAACTGCGTGCGTGCGTGCGTGCGTGCGTGCGTGCGTGCGTGCGTGCGTGCGATCACTTTTCAACCCGTTGAGCGCAGAGATAAGCTTGAACTTAAACATGAAAACAAAAGCTCTACTTAATACCAAACCCTAATCTTACCCTAACTACCACCCCCCCAAAAAAAAAAATCGCAAACTAATATAGGGTTCGAACCAGGGACTTTTTAACAGCGAAACCCAATGTCTTTAACACAATTAGCACACCTTGGCCTCTTCACTGTAACTGTAAGTGATGCTGTGTAGAGGTCATGGTTTAACCTACATTGTGGTTAGCAACAGGCAAGCACATGCATGCGCAGCGCACTTGGCAGACCAATACTGGGAAAAAATCCCGGCCAGGAATTGTCCACTGCCACCTACATAAAAACGTACAAGAGAAAGGAAACGGGTGATTGCAGTGTGGGGCCATTAAGGTAACAACACAGAGAACTTAACCAAGCAAGACTTAGACAAGAAGTCGACATTTCGGGGCATGGCCCCTTTTTCAGGACGGTACTTGTTGTTTATCCGAAACGTCGACTTCTTGTCTACGTCTTGCTTGGTGTTTTCTGTGCTGCTACCAGAAAAACGTACGTTTCAGACGAACAGACACTGTTGAACTCTCTTTCTGTTTAACCCTCTCTCTGACAAAATGTGCTGTGTTCCTCCTGACAGTGTCAAAAACGTCGGAAAGCATTAATTCAAAATATTTGGCTGAAAGGTTTCACGAGGCCTTATATCCGACATCAGTTTGAGAGTGCTTATATTTCATCTGACATCAAAGCTTATTGTTTAAAAAAAACGAAAAGCCGAAATACGAAACACTGTGCTAAGAAAACCCAGTACTGACCGATAATAGCAAGCTTGTGCTGAAAAGCAAGTAAATGATTTAAAGTGATTTCGCTGTCTGGAGGAACGGGCCAGTTTCACAGAATGCACAGCCTTAGTCAAAAAGATTACATTGGGTTTATCACAGCTGGATTCGATCACTGTATATGTAAGAGTTTTATTAGGGCCGCCCTTCGCAGATTTTTTTTTCAGAGTTAGACATACTGACATGTGATCAGGGGTGATCCGGGGCTCGCGCGCATGGGTGATTGTATCCGTTGCCTTTGAGGTAAAAATGCACGAATTAACTGGCCTTGCGACCGGTTTTAAGACCGGAAGGGCAAATTGGAACGCCCATGCAGCTTACCGAAGCTGAACATTACAATCGCTCTTTAAAGTACGGTAAGCAGTACAGTTAACACGCTATCGTGTGACCTACCCACTGAATTCTAGTCCACCCACGATGACAGAAGCTCCCCAGAACTGTCAGCTCGATCCATGTACAGCTGTGATTTCTGCAGCTCCCCGTCTGTCTTGATCCATCTCCAACAGACCCTGCAGTGGTACGGCTATTTCGTGGGGCGCACTACCCCAGCTTTTCAAACATGCTCACTACATGACACCTCTGTGACCATGCAAACCCACAAATCGTCACTACCTTCACTGATGACGTCACTGACACGTGGCATCGCCATGTTGGCTGCGAGGACGGGACAGGATTAACTGCGCAATTGTTAACAATTAGTTCTCTCCTTGTCAAAACAGATGCAGCTGCAGAGACTTCTAGACTGTTATACCTTCCTGTCATTTCTTTCGCCTCCTGAAAATCGTCGTCTGGTAAATTCCGAGCGAACCTCTGCGACGGTATGAGCGATCGTAAATTCGTTCGGTGCTACGAATTGAAACAGATGCATAGAGGGATCTGCAGGCACATAAACGAGCGCAATAAGCGAAACCATTCCATGGGGTAGTTTACAGTCAGCCTGCTTTGCGACCGTCAAAACCCCATTACGCCCTCGCCCCCCCCCCCTCCTCCCATGAAATTTTGGACGCATTGTTAAAAAAAAATTCCCATGTAGTCCCGACGTCCGGTCAGGCAAAATTTCCGATTCCCTAACCACACCAGTGGTAAATTGTCATCGTCTGGCACCATCTTGACAGAATAAACTTTACTTTCATCACTCCCTTTAGCCTTATTCCATCCATTTTCTCCAGCCCACTAATGCAGCATGAAGCCACATTTACCGACCACCGCCAGCCACACTGACAGAACCCCGCCAGCCACACTGACAGAACCCCGCCAGCCACACTGACAGAACCCCGCCAGCCACACTGACAGAACACCGCCAGCCACACTGACAGACCACCACCAGCCACACTGACAGAATACCATGGCATGCCAGAATGCAAGGGTGGCATTTCTGCAAACAGAAAATTTGTGTTGGGTGTAAATCTGTGAACTCAAAACCTTTTTCTCTTCTTTATTTTCTCAGCACCTCCAATATTCCAACGCGCTCAACAAAACAATGGTAATGAGGATCTGTGTTGGCAAAATATCAAGTATTTTACACTGTTTGAAATATGTAACATCAAACTTGATACAAGCAAGGCAGCCCACGAACAATGCATTCAAACTTTGACAAGTTTTTTTTGTTTTTCTCTTCTTGTTCAGGAATACAGGGCTCTATCAACTCTTACATAGCAAAATACAGACAATACAATTTATCACAATAACAGGCAGTGTCGCTGCTATTTGCAGAAAATGAACATACTTCAAGAAATCTGAAATTAGTATAATTCATGTGTAAGCACAGCTTCAAGAACGTTCTGCCTGCTTTATGCTAAACAAAATGGAACAATGCTGGGAAATGTGTAAGCAGTCAATACTGCTCCTTTCTCACCCAGCCACACAGTCATTTTCAGGCCCACAACAACCTAAAAGCATTTTCAGATCTCTCTCAGAAATGTAGCACCATAGACAACCGATCTCTCCAGCTTCCAAACACATGCCATGCCTCATCCCTTTCATTCAGAAATCCAATCAGTTTCCTGTGGTGTGTGAATATAGCTAGTGAAAACTGAAACTTAAATTTTCTAAACAGTTACATATGTATGTCGCACACACAGATCTGTTCATTAACTGGCCAAATGCAGGCAACTGTAAAAGGTCAAAAACAAGTGGCATCAGTTCTCCATGGAAACCTATTTTAACCCCCTCTTAGTCTCAGTCAGCATGTTATCCACTAATGTTCTACACCATATAAGGAAATATTCTACACCATATAAGGAAGCACCTGTAAGTTTTGTTTTTGTTTGGGGAGGGGGGGGGCAAAAATGGCCCAAATCTCCAAACAGAACTTTTGAAACTCTTTGGCATTAATGCACAACCTAAACATAGCGTACTGATCAAGCCTGATGCCGGTTCCTAGATTTGTTGCTCTTGCATATTTGCAAGAACTTTCAACACTCCTTGATGCTGAAATTTACATCACAGTTTCTGGAAAGTTCCCTGCATGTGCTGAGAAATCACTCATGTTTTTTTCAAAAACTAAAAAAAATTGGCATGCATGAATAGCTCTACATATATAACAGTGAGCAGCTGCAAAGCTAATTTCTACACACAATTACCAATAACCAGCAAAGCATTATTTCCTTTAGCTCCAATTTCAGCTTTCTCCTTGAAAAATTGAAGTCACCATGATTTTTTGCTTCGATATCTAAAGGTCCACACGTTTGTCAGCCCTTGTCATTTTAAAACAAGTGTGGGGGCAGCTCCTCCCTCAAGTGCAAGCACTGCGTGAGAAACTATAGTGAAGCTATTTGCTGTAAAATTACACTTTCCAAAATTCTACAATGCAAAACTGAAAAATCAAAATTCTTTTTCTCCAAAATGCATCTATTTTCATGTCCACTGCAACATGGCATGCAGAAGCCTTATGATGTGTAATACCTCTTTGGAAGCTGTGGCCATATTCTTTGAAACGGTAGACAGATGCATCTAATGTCTTATGTTCACAAGCAGAGTAGATGTTAGCAGACGGTCCAGTTGCTCCCAAGCAGTCTAGTTGTGCACAGTCTAGTTGTACACAGTCTAGTTGTACATAATTCAGATTCTCTTAGTTTCAATGGCTTCAACTAAATAACCCTACTAAATCTGACAAGCAAGTTCTGAGGACACGTTTGCGATGGTTTTCCAGTAGCGAAGAAACAAGTATGCATCTGTTAACAATCAGTTTAAGCTAAGTCAGGTGAAGGCATTGAACACTTCAGTTTAACCTGGAGAAGAATAACCACAGCATGGTTCTCCAATGACGGCAGAAAATTCCAGATATCGGATCTAACAACAAGATAGGCCTTCTCATATCACAGCACACAGCTGTAAGCATGCATAAGATTGGAGCAAAAACTGAACGGAATTATTTGTAAAACACATGTACAGATGGAAATCAACAAACAGTGACAAGTATTCCAAGAAATTCCCATGTCCACAGGCAGACCATTCGGCCTTTACGTGTGAAGCCTGCAAGCAGAAAAATCTGCCGTCCAGCATGCCTAGGGACATCCTGCCTGCACCCTCCTCCTCTTCCTCCTCCTCTCCTTTTCAGAATTCAGTGGAAAGCTCGCTCTGGTGTGAAGTGGACCAAAGAGGAGGTAATTTGCATTATCCTTTCTTGATTAATGCAATGACATCCTCCACCGATGATCTCCTCCAGACTGCAGTCAGAAATTCATTCAAACACTGAAAACTTATGGGGTGGGGAAGTTCTACATCGGACTGACAGAAAAGTGCAGTTCCTTGACTTTGATCTCCAATGGGAAGAAAATAATTTCATTTCCTGGACCGATCTCCGATGGGCAGCCCTCCTGTCATGTCCCCTTCTTCCACTTTTGCAATCACTTCATTCACAAAATCTGTTGTATTACCAGCAATCACAAATTCTGAAAAACAAGAAACGGCAAAAAAACGTTAATGACCAATTCAACTGGATAATTTGAAATGATTTAATATATCATGGCTATGTCTGTAATGGGCAGTAATATCACTATTTTCAATTATATTTGCATTACCGTTGCTTTTCATTTTCTTCTCCCCCCTCCCCCCCCCCCAAAGAAAAAGATAAACCCCAAATAATGACAAAATGTTTTATGGAAACTGATTATAACTGAAGAGCTAAACTACAAATGACCGGGCACGACAAAAATTCTAAAAAGCAAATGTCACAGCTAAAGAATCACAAGTAGCTGAACCAACATTATTGTTTGTCATTTATGCACATTTCTGTGCAATTTTCTCTTGCCCTCCCCCCCCCAACCACCACACCTCCCCAACCAGTGCCCACCATCTCTCAATTCACCTCTTAAAGGCACTGAGCAAGATACATCTGCAGAGAAGGAATTAGCCCCCCTCCCCCCCAAAAAAGTGTTGTGATTATAGTTACCCAACCTACCCTGGTTTTTTTTTTTTACCCACCCTAAACTTTTTTACACCTGTTCCACACAACAACAAAAAAAGGGAGGGGCGGCGGTAGTCCATTCAAATCTGAGCTACCAATGGAGTCCACTAGGGGTATAACTGTACACTCGGCCTTACAAGGATAGCTTCCCTTACTTTCCGTGAGTGCTGAAAATTTTTTGTAAAAACCTACCAACACATCTACCCTATTTTTTTTTCATGTAACCTGAACATTTTGTTTTTTTACCTTAGCCGAAAGACCTAGAAGAAACATGAAATACGTTTGTCCTTTAACCCAAACAAACAAGTACAAACAGCCAGTCTACTCACTGTGATGTGCTTCTATGAAGGACCGTAATTTTTCAGCCAAAGAGTCGTGGGTGTCCCTGTGGTGAATGCCATTCTGTAGACACAGCTGTGCGCGCTCTTTCAATGATGGCCAAATCATGCTGCCGATCTTCAACAACTGACCTAGGAAATAAAAAGCAGGGATGCCATCACAACATGCTCAGTATACGTTCACCAACAGAAAAACTTCTGAGCTTTTACAAACTGCAACTGCTGTACTTAAGTGCTACAGTCAGCTCAGATGTGAGAGGAAATCAAACCCATCCCTTTTATTTTCTTCTATTTTTTTTTAATGCTTCATGCACTAAACTAAAAGCACGTCTGTACATCCAAGTTTCTATGAAATATTGGTTCCCAGGAAACTTCCTCACTTGACCGAAAATATTCACTTTAAACGCAACTCTTCCAAATGACAAGATCATCACTGTAGTGTTAGAAGGTTAGCCCGCTTGTTACACTCAGTCAAGCTGCTTTGCACTAGTAAATATCACCAAGCTGTTAAGAACTGCATGGCTACAGACCTGCAAACAAGTCAGCATACTTACTCTGTTCACAGTTCAGCCCAAACAGCTTCACTTTGTTCGCTTCGTGCTGTGCTTTCTTTTTAAGCCGGCAGGCTCTGGATGCCAACTTGTTCTTCTCCTTTCGCGACTTGTTCCTGACGCTGGCAGGCAAATCGCTAGCGGACTGGAAACTGTTGATTTGTCGATTCAGTTTGTACAGTTGCTGACCAATGTGGAAGAGTTTTTTGGGGTTTGGAGTAACTTCATTTCCGTCGCCTTTCCTGGCCTTGCCACCATGACGAATGCCAACAAGTGTTGTATTGGTGGCATCAAAAACAGGGTCTTCAAATTTTGCGGGCTTATGTGGGTCTTCGTCTGACATCGCAAGTTTCAGTCGTGTGCCCTTTGGTCCCTTTGACTGCACATTGTACTGCCAGAAGTACTGCTTGCTTTTCTTGGCAAGCTCTGTGAGCGATTCCTCCAGTGGAGTGTCACTGATATCAGATTCTGCATCCGAGGAATCATCATCCAAGTAATCATAGCCGGTGGACCGCAAATCGTCTTCCATAGAAATGTCGGAACTCCCAGATGCTGTAAACAAATCGTCAATGAAATGTAAATGCACTGTACCGCGAGAAATAAAATCTGTAATCATTACAAGGTAAACTTGTTGTTACCATCTAACAATCTTACAATGTATCAAGACGAAGGTCTTTATTATTCTTAACGCTGAAACGCCAGTCTTTTTCCTTCAATGTCCGATTCCCTTCGGTCGTGTGTGCGTAGTTAAAGTACTAAGCGTTGGTATTCTTTGAACGTACACACACAACCTTCGTGAAAGACGATATCTATTCGGATTATTTCGCTAGTACCCTTATCATGGGTGTTAGTAAATGGGGGACAGGCACTGTCAGCTTACACTGGCAAGCCCGAAATTTCAACATTCCTGAATCCATTTGCACACCATATGGCCTCCCGCAGACGAACAGGGAAGATGTACTTAGGCCGTGGCCCTACAAGCTCCGTGTTTACGTCAACGCTGTTAATTTACATCATTGCGTATCCGCTTTAGACTTCAACAGCTTCAAATCACGTGACTACAAGCTGACCTCTTTGCTCTTGATCTAATAAACTATTCGTCCGAAAAATGGGTCACATGTCGAGCCGTATGTGCGAGATGACAGTGAAAGCGGAAACTCTCCTTCGACTTTAAACATTCTGCTTATCTCTTTAATTTTATAATTAATAATCAATTTCTGACATCCGACAACCGTCTCTCTTTACTCTAAAACGACCTTCACCTTCTGATTTTTACATCTGATCGTATGGGCACCCAGTTTTAGTACTTACACCTGAAGGGGTAAGTCTAAACGGCTGGGAGTAGGGTAAAGGACTGTTTTCAATAAACTGGATACAAGCAGTAATGCTCTAGCTTACGAAATGGCCCTCTATAGTGACAAAGGTCGTTCGGCCTGTATGTGCAACACTGCTTACTCCCTCCCATGTACCGAACTGACTTTTGGGATTGCGCCAATCCTTCGTGTGCTGACTCAGTGATCAAATGGTGTTACATGGCAGCTTATAAAAAAAGGTTTTACGAAATGAATATCAAATACCTATCCTATGGTGAGTGTTTTACAACCCTTAAAATAACAGGCATCCACCAAAATGTTTCTTTCTCGAACTTTTTATTTAGTCTACTGACAGATGGGATTTAATTAACGAAGATAAGACCGGGTGTGCAACTAATTATGAACTTCTGTGTAACCGTAGTTGTGGCTAGCTACCCTGGATATTGCTGGAGGACGAATGGAATGGGAAAGAATTTCTTCTCCCCATCGTAACAGAAGATTTATCTGGGAAAGGGAACAAAATCTGTCCTAACAAACATGCCAGATGACTTGTTTTCTCATGAGAGAAAACAGGCATTCCAGACTTATCCCTTCTCTGCCCACATAATTTCTTCTACATGTATTTTACTTCAAAGGTGTGGCTAAGCCTGACTGGAGAGGGATGGGGAAAAACCTTTTTAGTGCTAAGTCCAAAGTTCATGCAAGGACACACTACAGTGGTTAGAGTCAAAACTATAATCTATTGTAATTTATATTTACTGTTTATAATTGGTCTTTTCATATGTTGTCATCATCCTGCTTTCATAATTACTAACACTAGTGTAATAATTTTGTGATACATTAACAGAGCAGTGGTTAATTTTGCACAATAATATGCAGCTACAGCATTGCAGATTTCCACATGCAGCCACATTATGCACATATGCAGCAACACTATTACAATGTTATATAAGGCTCCACACCTCATTTCAAACTCAGAATAAATGGCTAAGTTTTCTTAAGAATGATGATGAAGTTGGGAGATTGTACCAGCTGTTCTTTTAAAAAAAAACACACACACCATCTTGTTGAATAGTTCTGTTAGAAAGTAAGGCTGGTAAAAGATAAGTATGTTAAAGAACTGAGTGTGATCAAGATGACAAGCGTTCATAAAGCTTATTTCAAAAAGATTACAGCTGTCGTGAGATCAAGCGTGACACCACACAATTACAAGAAACATACATTAACACATGAAAATGTATAAAATCTTCAACGTACCAGTGCGCCGTCTCTTTCTGGAGGTTTCTGGGTTGTGAATGAATTTTTCGATCTCCTTCCATTTCTCTTCCACTGACTCCGACTTGACTTTTAGAGGTGGCGCCCTCTTATTGCCCACCACTGGCATCACTTGTCGACTAGCAACTGAGTTGGTGCCCACTTGGGGCGCCACTGATCCAGACAGTCGTCCTGTTGGGCCCTGAGTTAAAAGTTTATGGAGACAGGATTTCTCATCGGGTTCCGCAGGTTCCACTTTAATCTCCGCCGCACTGACGGGGATGACAACAGCAACATTCTGCTGCGTGGAAGCAGTCTGGCTGGGGTACACCTGGGTGACAGTAGAGGCTTGGGAGGTGTAAGCAGCAGACAGACTTTTGGGGACCGGCGTTAGGGTCATGAATGTGTTTCCTCGATGATCAGTCTTTAATGACGGTGTGCAGTTCTCTGTTTTGGCATTCAAAGTTTGTTGCTGCTGTTGTGGTTGTTGCTGTGACTCTGTAGACTGATTGTCTATTTCCTCCTCATTGTTGCCAATGAGACTAACAATGTCCTCCAGCAACAGAGGGTCCATGTTCAGCTGAGCCAGTGTTGGCCCACCACCCAGCTCAGTCTTCTGGGTGCTAAGCAAGCTCTCTGAAGGTGCCTTTTCCTGACGTCTGATGCTTGTTGAACCCAGCGGTCCCACAGCTGTGGCACTGGGCGCTGAACCACCAATGAAGTAGGTCTCCAGATTGTTAGACTGTTCGTACTGTGGTTCCAGATCAAACTCAGTTTCTGGTATGCTGACTGGCTCGTTGTTCCCACAGCTCTGTCCGCAGAACATGTCGGTGTTAAATGTGTTTTGCATGTCCCATCGCTCCTGATCATACATGTACAAGGAGTTTGGGCTGGCGGCGAAAGCAGAAAAGTCACTGCAAGGCATAGATTCTGGAGCATAGAAGGTCTCTGGACTTGGCACGTAATCCATAGTGCCCCTGGACTGGAGGAGAGAACAGAACATTAGTGTCAAATGTCATCCTTTCTAGGGCTCACATACTTAACTCGGAACCAAAGCAGCTGCATAATCCGATTTGTACACACACACACATAACCTTTAGCTATATCATGTCCACACAGGCAAGTGGACAAACTCTCCACACACTCTCTCTTCAGCTACATCATGTCCACACAAGCAAGCAGACAAACTCTCTAGAGCTTCATGCTAGCAGCCATTACTTCTTAAGTTCTTTTTACAATCTGCGAAGTTCTGGCACAAGTTTTATGTCTCCCAAGAAGAAGAAAGGATTTGATTTAACATGACACTATGTAAACACTGAAAACTTACCTTATCTACTTAATCTCTGGCTAATCAATTATCAGCACAAACATAATTAAGTGATTAACCACTGGTTCAGTATATTATACAGGTAATGTTAATCATGTGGACTGAAGTTTAGAAGTTCTTTTAAAATGTTTTTTCCCATAAAGAGTTAGGTATATACCTTTGTCTGGTCTGATGAGAGAGTCATAGGGATGCAGAATGGATGGTGAAACTGCCCACCCTGTCTGGCAAACTGACTTGGTATGTCCAAGGATGTTGCTGTACCCTTGAATGCGTAACCCTGACCAAACCTGGTATTGCAATAGCTTCTGGGCCTGAAAAGCAAATTTAATATTTTAATGCATGTTTCACTACAGAAGAATTAAGGTTTTCACAAAGTTTCTAACCTTCATTATGTACATGTAATAAAGTTGCCTGTGATATTCACATGCTGGGTAATCTCCTGCCAGCTCTACCAACACCCGCCCATTTTTGCTCCAGAAGAAAAATAACTTTCATCCTTGGAATCTGGCCAAGGTACGGATGGCATACATGTCATCCCCAGCAATAATAATTCAGTTATATTTAAACAGCCAACACTTGAGATATCCCATAAACTATGTTATGCACACCGATTTTTCAGTACGTGCGATTCGTCCTGAGAGTTGCCGGCATTTAGTCTCTGACCAGAGTTCGACTCGGTCCCACGGAACTGCTGGTACGGTGGCATCTTGGTTGTTCTCGAGGTGCTCACTGGGTCCATCGACTGCAAGTGACATCAAAGCGCGACCCTCCACGGCGTGGTGAAAACCTATCCTCCCACCGCTCACCGGGCCCACGAAGACCCCTCCTCGAATCACGTGGTTCGGTATGCCGTGAATGCACGAATTTTTTTTTTATTGCCTCACTCCAACAACTCCAACCCAACAACCCGGAACAAAATGCGCCCTCGCGGAATAACGGACAATCCGTGCGTTCGTAGTGAGCACCTCCAGGATATCTCACGCAACATGCTGACGGGGAGTGACACAGCACACATGCTGCTGTTGAATCACTCGGCTCGGCAACTCTCGGAACTTCCCGAGGGAATACGGTGTCACAAAGGTCATGATCACATAACGTAAACAACCTTCTCGAACACTGCCATGCGCCCGTATCTAGTAACTATTTACTCGATTGCCATTATCGGGATAGTGAAAAATATCAAGAATAAACAACAGATTTTCACGCGAATAACGAAAACAAGCCAAAACACTTATTTCCGAGTTATACAAGAAGTCGCGGATTCCATAACATCTCCTCTACCAGCGATCGACGGTACTTTGGTTAGCATTTCACGATACAAGAAGCTAAAGCAGACGTCGCCATACCTGAAAAGCCGATCAGAATTGCACAGTTATGATCCGTAGTCCTTCTTAGATTAGTTTCTACCAAATATTCCAAGTGAATCCTCTCAGAAGCACAGAAAAATGTGTGCTTACCGCGACTCGTCTAGATTGTTTTGTTATGGTCTGCCTCGAGCATGCTGAGCAGGTTCGATAATGCGTGACGTTTGGACCCCTCAGCCAATCAAAAATAAGCACAGTTCCACCAGTCAACGGCACAGCGCCTAGTAACTAAAAATAATTCTTCGGGAATTTTCCCTGATTTGTGGCCCTTTCGTTATCGTAATCTCAACACCCAGAAATGTAGCGAAGTAATTTGCACAGCAAACAAAGCAGTTAATTATTTTCAATTCTTTATACAGTGCTTAACTTTACACCGAAGAAAATCCGACAAATTTCTTATGTATTTTAAATACTCGACAGTGGAACCACCTGTAACCAGTTTCGAGGTCATCCTAAAAATAACTATTGACGTAATGTTGTGACCTGAGGGAACTTACTGTTGGGGTGAAGGCTGTACGTTTCTTGTCAACAAGTTGTTGACGTGGCGAATTCGACACGTCGGACAGGCACACTGACCATCGTTAGCCATCTTCTAATTAAACTTAAGTTTTTAATCAAGTTGTACCCATAATTATAACCTCAAGAATTTTTAGAAACCTTTTATATTGTTTTAGTTCTTGAAGCAGTGATTGGCCAGGCCCGCGATAAGTGATTTTTTTTTATAAGCTGCACAGTTCAATTTTATAAATGTATGCCACGCTGGCCTTCGGATTTACCTTGTACCTAATATACGGACTGATTAATATTTAGAGGTCGGCTGACTCACGGCGCCTGTATGTAGGAGCGCATGCCGTGGTGTTGCTGTATACTGGCAACACAACAGCACATAAAACATTTTGTCTTATGACATTGATGCATCGACCTTTAGTCTCCGCGGGTGCTCCTCCCCGTAGAAGTGGTGTTACGCGAGTTACTAACACCACGGCTAGATGTGTGTTGCGATTATTAGTCATTCTGTAGAAAATCTTCTACACTCCTCATGTGTTTCTCTCGGTGCTGTCCCAGTTCTCCCACCCCCTTGTCCCCCCCCCCCACACACACACACACAGATATGTAACTGCAAGTGTACACATGAACAAAAAATATATATTGTGCATCAACATATGTAGTTATTCATTTGTTCATGCAAGCATTCTAGCACGCCGACACATCACGTAGTGTGTGAGCATTGACATGATAAGATGGCCCCCAACTGCAACAGGAAATCAAAATTCACTACTGCTTCTTCAAACACTGCTGCTCCCATGCCCTTCGCTTAAACGCTTGCTGCTGTTCTTCAAGTGCTTGTCATAGGCCAAGGCACAGGAGGTTTGGTCAACAATGAACAGCGTGAAAGGAGGAAGACGCCTCTAATCAGACCCAGATCCTGGACTCGATGCTGGCGTTAAACTGGGCGGCCTTGATACATTACCAAATAAAGCTACAGGCAGCATTCATTTCAGTGAGCTTGTGCAAATGTAAACAAGCCGAGCACATTGATAAAGTGCATCACAAAGCATAAACACTAACTCTTCCCCCTTCCCTCTGTGTGTGTGCATGTGCATGCATGGTAGATATGCATCCGATATATATTTTGTAATTGACTCCCATTGATGATCAAATTGACAGTGTTTTGCACCAGTTATGGTCCAAACTGTTCCACATTTTGTACATGTAAATAACTTTGAACTGTTGAAAATTCTGTCCAAGAACTAATCCAACTGCTCTGACCAGCTTCAAACTGTTGACAGCAGTTTCTTAAGGGTGTTAAACAGGTGCCCCAATGACCTCCATGGATTTGATGCAAGCATCCATTAGTTGATGGGATGCTCTGGCCATATGCTCACATATAACTAGCGTATCTTTGTCTTTTGACCCCCTCCCTCACTTTTTTCAGGGTGGCTTGGGGGGAGGGGGGAGCAAATTGTCATGAATTTTACTGCCTTCTATGCACACAATTTTTTTTATAAATATGAAACATGAACAAAGGGAGTTTATATGAAAGAAATATTTCTGATGTAGTTGTTCTAAAGTTTAGAGAAGCAGAGTCTCTCTTAATGTAAAATAAACTTGAGTTTCATTTACAGCAAAAGATACTTGTTTTAGTTTCAGGTTCCACTTTGCTTGTTTCTGATTTATGTGTCAAAAACATGTAACTACCCTATTCATGTTCACCTAAAGTTATATCACAGCTGGGAAATTTGAGTCTGGATTTCATCAGCCAGTGTAGTACACTGTACTAGCTAGTTTTACTTTCTGTTTTGAGGTTTTGATGTGTCAACATAACAGTTTCAATTAATAATTATGTAGAAACCTGACTGCAAGTTCCAAGAGTCACAGAACAGTGTGAACGATGACTTCTGTACATTGGTTTCCTCTTCCAGTTCCCCTTACATTGCTAAATGTGGCCACAATTAAATTTAATATTTACTACATATTTTATAAATATCTTTAGTAGTACAGAGATATATATTACATCCATCCTAAGAACTGCTAGTGTAAATACGTTCTTGTTGTAGCTAGAAATCTTTTAAATAAATGTTAATCTAACCTATGATAATAATTGTAGTGCATATATGTAAACAAAGATTTTTAGTAGTACATGTGTACTGTAGTACATATGTGTAAACAAAGATTTTTAATGAAGGTCTTTGGTAAGACTGCTAGGAGTAAGAACAGTTTGTATAGAACATGTTGGTATTCAGCAAGAGGCTTGGTAAACATTTATGGCATGGACTGTACAGTATCCGCAGTGTACAGCGAGAGACTAGGCAGAAATGTACAGCTGGAAGGGTAGATGCGAGGTTAGTTGCGCCGAGCTGGTGTTGTGGCTGCACATTTCAGTTTCATTGTTTGTGCTGTCAGGGGGCGGTGGAAAGGAGTAGGCGGGGGGGGGGGGGGGCAGATCATATGCGGCCCACAGTGCAAACGGCTGTAGATCTTTCTCGTTTTTTCCCCGTAACTCGAGAGACGAGTGGACTATGATAAGGTGCCAGGAGACAACTTGTAACGACAGTTCTATCTTCCGTGGTGTTTTTCGCAAAGCATGACGGTAGACAGAGAGAGATATAATTTCTGTACTCTCCCTGCCGGTAGGTGGGATAGTGGTGGTGGTGGTGGGGGGGTGGAGTCGATGACACCAGTAAGTGAAACGTAAGTTTAGCCGAAGTTGCCATGTGGATGTAAATACTTTTTTTCAAGTCTGCGTCGTGCGATGCAAAGGAGACCCAGCCCCTCTCCGTGAACCCAGGGTGGCCTCCAAGGAGAAACGGAGGACCTCGGGACACCCGAAGCCAACGACCTTCAGGTCGCGTGCCGTGGACAAAGATGCCCTCTGACCTTCGCCCCGCTGTCGCGACCTATGCTTACGCCAGGCCAATCCGATACCTACCTTCGCGTCACACAGGTAGCTTTATATTAATTCTAATGTCATCGTACCGACGGATGGGGAAGCGGGAGGGAGACCTGACACCGCTCTGTCTGCCACCGGCCTTGACCCCAGCGCGCGACCCACAGCTAGATTCACAGCTCGCGCGGTCCGACAGTCTTTCCGTGTGGCTTGTTCTCAGTGCGGTCTCCTCTCTGCTCACACCAGATAAGTGTCTAGACTGTCTACGTGTAATTCTTTGTATTTTTTGTTGTCGTTGTTGTTTCCTTTTTTGTCTTCTTGTCCTGACGAAGGGGCAATATACCCCGAAACGTCGACTGTTTTTTTCCTAACTTGGTACAGATAATCTGTTATTGTTTTCACTCCAAATAGCAGTCATTTGTTCTGACAGTCTTAAGTTCAGTATATATTCTGGTGGCGTCAATCTTGTATTCTACCCAAAACAAGTTTATCCAAGCATAAGTATGCACTGATAGTACATAATCCCGTACCTAAAACTGCACCCCGGGGTCTGACGTTACATCTGAAATCTGATAGACCAGTAAACTGTGCGTGCGTGTAGGTTGAATGAGCATCAAGTCGGTATCTCCGCACGCAGAGGAGTCCGTAAGGCCGTCACCCAGTGAACTGTGAACAGCTTCACAGACGACGAGACACAGCACAACTTGAGCTGGGCTCCAGCAAGGGACGAGCGAGTCAGGTGTCCGCTCCGCTGCTGACGGGTCAGGTCTCGCAATATACTGCTATCAGTATTGTGACCGTCAGGCCTTAGTCTTAATGCTATGAGGTTACGCATTTATACTGACACAATGATAGCAATAATCTACACTCCCCCACCCTCTTTGTCTCCCCTCATCGAAGGAAGCCAGTGATGCAAAGATTGTGACCGAGAAATATGTATATGTATGCGCAATAATAATAAAAAGCATGTACGCTATAAATGCTGCATGTAAGAAGACGTCGATAAACAATTGGCTGTTGTTATTTCCGCTACTACAACCGCCGCAGTTTCCAATTCTACTGTCAGCTCTGTCGCTGCCACCACCACAACCACCTCCACCCCCACCAGTGCCTTAGCATCACCACCACAACGGAGCTTCAGACGCTGCCGCGACAACATCAGAACTGAATCGATCGTCGCGGCCTTGAAGTCACGAGCGAGAGTGCGGTCAAGGCCAGTTCTTAACGTCAGTTTGATTATGGTCCCTTCTGTCAATCCGGCGGCCTTCAACTTTGCCCTCACTGGCAAACCGTTAGCAGAGGCAAGCTTTACAGGCGTGGGAACCTAGCACTGTTCGCGTCTCTCGTGGCTGTGAAACTCATTTCAGGGCGATTTTCTGCAGACAGGGGGCAGGATAGTTTGGTGGTCAGAGCACTGGACTCGTATGTCGAAGGTTGCGAGTTTAAATCCAACTGTGTTCAGGAGTTATATAGAACGGTTATAGAATGGTTATAGAATGAAGACAGATGCTATTCAGACTGCATGGCCATCTCACCGCAGCTATCAGTCTGTCGGTTTTTCAATACAAAACTTAATAGGACCCACACACACACACACACTCCCCATAATGCGACACTGCGAAATGGAAGAAATGTTCCTAAAAACTGACCTAGGTGTAACCCTGTGTAATTATAGCTAAAAATAGCCTCTGGTTCTGAGGGAAGTCTGAGCAGTCAGGCAGGACGCGCTACGCACCTCGCCACAGGGGAAGGGTCGTGGCAATGACTCAGCAAACATCTTGAATACTTATTCGTCCCCTGGACTAATTATTTGTAATAAGTCCTCCGACAAATCATAACTGGATGTTATTAAATATAATTGTAACATAACAATAATAGTGAGAATGTGAACAATTTTAAATATGATATTTACATCGTCAGCACCATGATTTTTTTTGTCATGGTGAAGTAGAGGATCAATCATTTGATGATTACCAGGGGTGGCGCAATCACTACCGTCGGGTTACAATTTCATGTTTAAGAATGTAATCAGTGTGTGCTCTGTGATGATGTGCTGGTTATGAACAGGAAGTTTCAGGCGGATGACTTGTCAGTTTTTCTCTGTTCCTGTAAAGTCAGAGCGCGAACAAGCGAGAGAGAAACTTATCCAACACATTGCAACTGAACTTCTCTCAGTTTTTACCGAAAACTCCTCCCCAACAACTACGTGCCCCCCCCCCCCCCCCCC